>JAWNPM010000034.1:10000000-10467066 GCA_035047505.1 Drosophila parthenogenetica
TCTCTTTTACTTTTACCTCTCTATTAATTTATTTCACTTTTGTTGCATTCTCTATTGTGACTTCTTATCAGCAATGCGCTTTCGTAAGCTCTGTGTTAATAATCTTTATCTCTCTTTTACTTAATCTCTTTCTCTCTTGTTGTCTTTATTTCTTTGGGATTGATCTTAAGAGAGAAATCTTAGTGCTCCCCATTACTCATGCTCATTTCCTATATTTGACTCTGTGCTCAGCAATGACGTGATACGACATGTTGTGACATGCTTAAACGTAGTACAAATGCACACATGGAAAATAATCGGATTTAACGAAGGCAGCTCGATTATGAGACAGTTTTGCGGATTTATGCGCAGATTTTTGTCTTACTTAAATAGAAAAGCGAACAACAAATGGCTGTGAAAATGAAAGGGGCGTGGTCGGAAGAGGGGAAGGCAGAGTGGGAGGGGTTGGAAAGTAGGGACAGCGAGTTTGATGCTTGTCAAACAAATGATAAGCTCCTGTCGCGCTTAAAGCCGCAAACTAAAGTGCCTCAACCAAAAGCGGTTTATCTCTCTGTAGTTGTTGTTGGTAGTCATGATGGTGGTGGGGGTTGTGCTGGCGGTGGTGCATGCAGTTTGTTGCCAAGTTGTTGGCCCTGTGGGCGGCTCAGGGACTTAAGACTAATCCGCATATGGAAAATTATATAATATGAATGAGAATGTGTGTAGTTGTAGGTCTTTGTGGTGGTGTGTTTGTGGGTGTGTGTAGGAGTGTGAGTGGATCGACTTCGGATAGAATGAACGAAGGCTGACAAAGCTATTTTCACTGTGACACATTTTCCGACTGATACACACACACACACTTCAAGAGCAACTTAGCTAGAAGTGTACACCAAAGTACATAAAATTAAGGACACTTACTCTACCTAGTAAACTCTCTAACTGATTCAATGATTGTACAATTAAAATAGTAGATTTCTTCCAGGGGTCATTAAGTCAAAACTCGCTCATAAAACTCCATATAAAATAACTCACTTAAAACCAATCTGTATGCTAGAGAAAACATAAATTTCAGAACATTTTCTCTTGTAATTTTAAAATGTATTCGCATAAATTTATAACTATGAGTGGGCACTTTACTTTTTCGAGTGCAATTTATTTGCAAAATGCACACGAGTGTAAACTCAAAAACGCGAATTAAAATATAAAAAAATATAAATAAAAGCATAAATAATAAAAGCTTATTAGCGTTGAGTTTAATTCGTTTTCATTAAAATGCACACAGGTAACATAAAATGACCGGGTCCGTGTCCAGGTTCAAGTCCGGGAAAGTTGCGCTTGTTTTGGTCGAGTTGAACTTGGTTGGAGTTTTCGACGGAAGGGGCGTGTGGAAGTAGGGGTACACTGAGGGTGCAGTGAAGTACGGATGACGCACTTACATCAGTGCACAATTTTTACATTAACGTGAAATGTAAAGTGCTTCATATAAGTAACAAATAAACAAAAACAATATCGACACTTTTTCATAGGCACGGCAAAGGTTTAATACCCTTTCAAATCAGCGTATTAAATTTTAACTTATTTTAATTTTGATTAAATAATATTTTGCAGAATATTTGTTATTTTTGAATCTGGTTTTAAATACGAAATGTTACATCTTAAGACTCAAAACTTGTATACTCTCTGCCAAGTGTACTTCGAAAGAGGCAAAAACTAGAGTGCAAGAGCAAGAGAGAGTGCGAGAGATATAGTGTAAAAAGGCCAAAACTAAAAGGCATCTCTTGCTGTTCATACGCCGCGTATGCCGTCGTGGGAAATTAAAATAAAACACAAACACACCGTACACACACTATACACACACCATACACACTTCATATATGTGCGCACACAACAACAACAACAACAAATACATATCGCATATGGTGAAATGCAATTTCTGACTTTTTGCGGCATGTCCAAAATGCGCAATAAAAAGCGGAAACTTTTGCCACTCGACGGCGGATAAAAACCAAGTGAATTGCGGTCTGATGGATATTTTCTACCTCTCTTTCTCTCTCTTGATTTCATTTTATTTGGGTTCTCCTTTTACCTGGGTTAAAAAACGTGTTAAGTGCCGTTTGTGCATTTTCGTAGCCACGATTTGTATTTTTATGATACAAATTCTGTGTTTATTTCAACAACATGAAATGCTGTTTGGTGTCTGTTGGTCACTAGACCAAAAATTGCCCCAAATTTGCAAAAAACACGGGAGTGTGTGGAGCAGAAGCAGAAGCAGGAGCTACTCTGCCTTGAGGCAAAACAGGTACAAATTTCTCGCTAAGTGTAGCATGAAATAAGTGCGCGATATGTTCATAAATTATGCGCTTTTCATTGCCAATTAGAAAATCCTGATTGCCACACACATCTACACACACACACTGAGTTTAGTTGCAGTCGTTGTCGACAAAAGGAAAAACGAACCATTGCTGCCACAAGGCAACCCCAAATGAAGCCAATTAGTTGACGTAATGCTAACGACGATGCTGAGCAGCATTTCATGAAAATGGAAATGAAAATGAGAATGTAGTTATCAGAGACTCTGGCAGTAAGAAGGTGAGAAAGAGGAAGGATGGGGAATCCAAGAGAAACGACGACAGTTTTTGAACTGCCTGCAAAATGAAACATTTGAAGCTGCTTCAATTTGCTCAGTGTTGTCAATTCAGCTACTCTTGCAGCCGTTTTAATTAGGACACTTTTAAGTATAAACTTTACAAACAACTGTATATTTGGAAAGTTGTTGAGAAATAAAAGATCCTCAAAGAAAATGTTTTGCATTTTCTGGAAAGCTTCAAATAAATATATTAATGTGCCGCTTGAGGACAAACGTTTTGGGTGTTTGCAGCTAAAAACGCGTCAACACTATCTAAAGCTTCAGCTTCCGCTACGCCATGGTGACTTCTACCTGCGAGCGTGAAACAAGGAGCGTTCAATGGGCGGTGGCTTCGAGTGGCTAATTAATACGCCCCGTTGCACCAAAGAGTGACACAACTAGCCCCCCACTTCCACCTCCACTGCACGGCCTGCCAGTTTCCCAGTTTCCCAGTTTCCCTGGCATTCTGTAATGAGCGTTCAGAGTTAATTGGCGTGTAAGAAAAGGTAAAAGGCGCTGATGTTGCCGAGGCCAGAACTGAGGCAAAGGCACCAAACAGAGTCTGCGGCTTCAACTGCAAGTTAAGGAGGTGGGTGAAGTGAGAGGTGAGTCTGGTAAATTAAACAAAATTTTATGCTTTTCAAAGGCATTAATTAGAAGTAATTGCCGCTGTCTAATGAGCTTGTTTGCTGCCAACGGCCATAATGTGAGAAATTTCCAAAATGAACCGATGACAAACCTTTGACAATTATTTTCCTTCCTTCTTTTTTTTCTTTCTCAGTTCGGTGTGCTGTATAACCCATCGATGTCTGCCACCAATTGTTTCGCTGGCAATCAACTCATATTTCATGGCATGCCCAACTGTCATTAGGAAAACTCGACAGCAAATTGAAACGCGAAAAACAATCAAAAGTTTTGTGCGGAAAATGAGAGCAAACGCAACTTGTATTATCGAACGGCAAAACTTGTGAATATTTTTATGGCCGTGCCATGAAACGAACCAAACCGAACCGAACCCTATGTTACCTGTACAGTAAAACCTCTGACTCGACTTGGCTTTGTTTTTATGCGATTTCAATCAATGAAGCAACAACAAAAACAATAACAACAATAAGAACAATTTGAAACGGCGCCGCCTCAAATGACGCGCGAAATGAAATGAAAATTTCTTAACCCTCCGTACCCTTAACCCTCCAGTGGTCTATATACATAGATCGAGTTGGAGTATAACACTTGAAATGTTGTTTGTGTTTCTGATTGTATTTTTTTGTGCTTTCAGCATTTTGCGATTTGCCACATTGAACTCTGACACGCAACACGCAAAGCATATACAGTGAGTCAAGTAATTGTTTTCACAGAGACAAAAGCGCCACATAGTAAATTAATTAAAATGTATGACAAAATTAAATAATTGGTCACAAATAAATTGGAATATTTCTCCATAAAATAATACAAAAACAAAATATAGTTTGAGTTTTTTTAAGCGAACTGAATTTATTTTGTTGCTTTGTTTGCTTGTCAACACAATTATTTGACAGACTGTGGTGTGGATTTCGTGAATATGCTGAATATCGATGTCGAATCAAATGAAATGTGCCAACTTTGATGATGTGTCATATCGCGCGATTGAAATGCTACTCGATTGGCGATAACTCGACACTGAATACTCAATACTCAGACACCCTGTTTCCTATGCCCTGTAACTGTCATTCATTAAAATATATAAATATTTTGAGTGAGGAAAGGGAGACTTATGCATTACTGATTTATGTGTGCTATAGAGACAGCCAACAGGGGCAACAAAAGGTATGCGATATTAAGTTCAGTGTATCCCTTGGCAACAAATCGGTTTAAATGCCACGTTAAATGGACCTTCATGTATGCGTAATGTGTAGGAAGATGTTGCCAATATTCCAATATTCTCCCTGCATATGCCAAATGTCAAAAGCAGCTTATGACATCATCATCATTATCGTCATCATCATAATCATTAGTATCTGCATCAGCAGCAACAGTATCGTTAGCAGAAAAGTTGATTTCTTTTTTTTTGATGGCACTAACGAGAACAAAAGTTGCGATAACAAATTGGCTTCGAACTGAACGACTTTGAAGTATTGCAAACAACTCAAGAGAGAGGCAGATAGCATTAGGGAAGAGTGGGATGGCAACAGAAAAAGATTGGGTGTCAGGTGTTCACAGGATAATAATGTTTCTGACTTTTTCTTATACAAAAATTAACATTTTCCAGTGAATTTCCATGTCAGCCAAGTCAAAAAATGACCACAATTTAATTTAACATTTTCATTTGGCCATCAGCGCATTCATCTGGTCATAATTCTCGCAAATCTTGTGCTGTTCTTCACGTAGAGGGTATACTCAAAACTAGTAGGAGGACTACTGTTATTTGTTACAGTTATTTCTAATTTTTTAAGTCAAACTGTATAAGTCATTTAGGATTAAAATAGCCTTTCAGCCCAAGAATCCGCTTAAATTACAAACAAATACTTAAAGACCAAGTTATGAACGGTTAAAGCTTTCAAACAAAGCCGTATTCTTATATATATAATGGGCATCTAATAGTCTATAAAACTCTTAAATCTTCTTGTAATTTATTACTGGCCGCAGAGGCTTTATTTGCTTCCTTAGCGACTGCTTTTGACGTGGTCGTAATTACAAATTTCGTAATATTTTTGAGCTGGCCCCATCAAGTTGATGTAGTCCGCTGCCCGAGGACCAAAATCTCTCTCGGAGAGGCCGTTAAATATGCAAAACACACAAAAAACACCAACGGAAAAATGGAAAGAACTGAAATTGTTTTGCATTTGATGCTCAGCCCGAGGGGTGTACTCGAACTTTGGAGGTAGAGGCGGAGGCAGAGAAGGAGGCAGGCAAAATAGACTGTTTCACATAAATAGCGGTTATCGCGTATGGTCTTCGTCTATGGTGTATGGTCTAAGCCATAAGCCATGAGCCACCAGCCATAAGCCATAACCCAGTTCACATCTCTCGATTGAGTTGCTGGTTCCCATAGCTCTTCAGTCGTGCGGCACATACAAATGCGGCGCATTTATTTTAATCCTTCAGCCAGCAGGAGCTGGCAGGAGTTGGCAGCAGCACGGGGCGTATTAGTAATCGGCATTGGCATTCGTATGAGCTCTGCGCCAAAAGCGCTCGAGGTGGCCAATCGTTTGGTCTGAGTTTTCGAGTGCTTCCAGGGCCAACAAAGTTGCGGATTCATAACTCTTTCATTTGCCCATATCTGCACTTTTTTATGCCTGTACTCCAAAAAAGAAGATGGTACTGCTAGGTTTGTCGGAAAAATAATTGTGTGTTGCAGATTTCTGAAGGTATGGTAAGGATTGTATAACTGTATCATAGAAGTATTCAGTGGAAATCATTAAGCAGTCTTTAAGACTTTTTTATATGTAAACAAAACGTAAAACTATTGATTTTATTGATTCTGTAATACAAGTTAACATGATTGCTCCAGCCGGAGTACAGGGTCTTTTACAGTCTGCTCGTTGGACTTTAGAGTTTGCTACTAGTTTTTTTCTCGTCCTCAATTCTCAATCCTCGGTCCTCAATGCTCAATCCTTATTTCCACTCCTACTTCCAGCTTCGTAGTCATCGTAAAAAGCGCGCTGAGATTGGCATTTGGCTGGCTTTCGTTGCCAATATTCTGGCTTTCATATTGTCTGCAGCCCTGCGTCCCGTTGCTACCTAGGTTGGGGGAGGGAACGGGAACAGCTCGTGGTCGGTCGTGCCTTGCCAAGGCATTCATCAAATTCAAGTCATGTTATCGTAGAAAATGAAACAAATTTTTGCAATTTGATTGCTTTTCGTGTTGATCCAGCGAAGGAGCAGGACACGGGGTGTGTGTGTGGGTTGGGGCCGGTGTGGGGCGTGTTCTCCCGATAACTTGCCAATGTACTCCTTGTTTCCCTGCCCTCCTCTATCTCCTTCATGTGTGCATAATATGACTGTCTGTCTTTCGGTCCTTTCGCTTGCTTGTCCTCGCACAGATGAAGTAGCTCTTTGGTGTGGAGTGGCAAGGACTCGGATTTTGTATTTAATATGCATGCCTATGCGAGAATCGCAGATATCGAGGATATGAACACGAGATCCTTATCCTTGTTGTCCTTCGCGTTGCGATTTTGCAGAGTTATGAACTTGCGTATGCGAAATTTTTCATATTTTTTACGTGCCTAAAAATCAAATGTGATGTCGAATAAAGCGAAAAAGGTGTGCAACACATATACCACAGCACACACACACACACACACTCGATGAGCAGTTGTAAACACGTGTTCCTTTATTACACCCTGCGTGGGTTGGTTATCTCCGTCTTCGCGTCCCCCTCATTGAGCGCTCTCATTTCTTACCTTCATGTTTTTCCTGATGCTCGCCATATTTTCACTCAGCCTTATTTTTACCCTCACTTGGGGTCACGTCCTTTTGTTCTTTGAGAAATATGAGGCCAGGGGCTGAAACTTACCCACAATTAAGTTTCTCTCATTTGCCCAGTTCTATAAGTTCATCTTTTAGTTGGGCTAAGGTTAACTATTATTTTGGTTAGAGTATTAAATCGTCTTCATTCTGCTAAATAACATTTTTTGCTTGTTTTCATCTTTTTCCGCAACGTTGACTGTTTTACATACCGTATGTGATAAGCAGAAAGTGGAGGCTCAGCAGCTACAATCATTGCCCCGAGAGTGCTGCCCAGCAGAAGCTCAAGTTGCTTTTGTTTTGTTGATTTCAAAAGTTAATTTTGTACTTTATCATGGCGGCAATAACAACAGCAGCATCGGTAAAAGCACAACAACTGGCAGCGAAACGTATGCGAAATGAAAGTTTCAGCGGAAACGGATGCTGTTCACGTTGGGCCCAACAAGCGGCAGGAGAGAGGAGGAAGACGGAGCATTCAGGAGGCATCCAACTTTCTCAGCGGCGTGTGAATAAAATGAAACAAATGGAAAAGCCACACCCAAAGTCCAAACAAGTACCCAGCAACCCTTTGGTTCGACTGCTTAGACCCTGTATATCCTAGATTCCAGTGACTTTACGGTAGCTGAAGACACCCAAAGTCAAAACTGAACTGTTTTATCAACCGTTCTCTTCTGTTTCTTAGATTAGACCCTGTACTCACAAACTTAAAGAGATGGAGGCACTTAAATTTTATGTTTTACGAATCTTTTCTAAAAGTTTCATCCCAAAGGGCAGTGATGAGTACAGAGTCCAGTAGTGTTGATATCTATAGTCAATTCTACTAGTTTTCTTTGGCAACAATTGCATTGCCGCAAACAATATTTTTGTTATCTTTTGCAATACACACGGTGGCAAAAGAGTACAGGAGGACGAAGGGGGATAAGGGGGTGTGGCAGGGAATTGGCCATGGTATACTTTACCACGCCGTTTCCGTGCCATTTTTTATTGTTGGCGCAGCGAAGTGTTCAATGCACAACTTTTAGCGCTATTGTTAAAAGAATTAAAAGCATGAGACAACAGAAATGAAACAAAAGCCAGAAATGATAACAGCATCCAACAGTTTGCAAGGCACCGCTGTCCCTCTACCCTTTCTAGCCCCTTTTTCTCGCTGTCTCTTCGGCATTCTTTGGGCTGCTGGAATGCAGAAACCGGAAACGGAAACGAAAAGCTGCCATACACCGACTTTGGTTAGTCGACAGGCGAGAGAAATGTGCCATGACGTGGCAAATGTAATGGAAAATGCTCCCAGGGATCGAGCAAGCACCGCAGCCTTGCTCCCCATCCCCCTTTCCCCTTCCTCTTACTCCTACTGCCTCAATTGCAGGCTCTCATTTTTATGCAGCGTGTCAATGTATGACGTCGTGTCGAAAACTGAACAAAAAAACTGCCGCAACCTATTTATGTACACACATGTGCATGTATTTGTGTATTTGTGAGTGTGTGCTTATTCTACATAACCACAACAATGATTTCTGACTCAGAAACAGAGAATTGCGAACTGCGGCTATGGCTGTGGCATGACTGTAACTATAACTGAGACTGCGACTGCTACTAGAGCTGTGACTGTGACTGTAGCATTCAGTGCCAAGTGCGTAATTTCCGTACTAGATTCTTTTTTGTATACCCTAACAAAGGATTCTTTACTTGCACTATGAAGTTTGTCACGCAGTTAAAACTAGTTGAAACCTAGAGCATAAAGAAAAGAATTTCAAACAATAAATGAAATAAGTAGTTGAAGCTTTGATTAACTTTTTTTCTTTTACTGTATAAGAGATTTATAAAATAATTTTGACTTTAAACTAGATTTTCTCGCTACAAAGATGTCAGGTAAGGGTATTCTATACTGTGTATATAGACATTTGTATGGTCTCTTTAGTTTTTTTGCTGGCTAGTTTTCCCGCTGAGTGCCGTCCCTTTCCCGCGTGTTTCTCGCACAACGTTTATTGCCATAAAAGTTTACGACAAAAACTCATTTCCGTCACCAAGGCAATAAATGTACATTTGCAACTCAACAAAAGGGAAAGAGAGAAGAAAAATGCGAAAAAGAAAGATAGAGGCATTTATCTCTTTCACTCTCATGCTGTCACTGCCTAGATCGATTTTGGTATGGATCTAGAACTTGGTAGGCTGCTTTAAGTCAAGAAATATGTTTACATGTCGTAGTAATATTGAGAAAAGTCACTTCCTGAACGGAAATCCAGCACTCAGCCAAACCGGAAGTAGCCATTTGTTGGATGCGATAGCGCCATGTTATGCAAATTGGGATCAAAATACTAAAAAAAAGGCACTCTCACACAAAATAATCATAATAACAATAATTTTGTTGACACTGAGCTCAAGAAGGTGAATGGAACGGAGACAGGGGTGGCTGCTGAAAAGTGGGCTAAGAGGAGAGCAAAAAAGTGGAAAGCAATTTAATTATGTAGATGGTCTAGCTGACTATCACAGGAGGTCTTCTCCGAAGGTCTTCTCCTGGTTGGAATTACCTCTACAGGAGCTGGAACGGGAACAGGAGCGAAGCCATTGCTCATTAGTGTCAATCTATTTAGCATAAATTTCAATTAAAGCCATATCCTGCAGCAGGCAGCAAAGTAGGCAGGATGCGAAGGAGCAACTCTGTCAAACCAACTTAGCGCACTTTCTTAGAATAATAGAGCGGAAAACTGGAAACAGAGGCGAACGTCTGGCTACAAAATTATGGCGCTTACTGTGTGGGTGTGTGTGTGTTTGTGTGGCAACACTGGCTCATATTTCAGTCCAAGTCGCTGAAGCTAAACTCATTAAAATGCAAAATGAGAGCAAAATATATATAGATTGAAGAATGCCGACAGCGAGGACAGCAAAGACGTTGCCCCAAGTTACCATCTGTATACCTTACTCGTTCCCAGGAAGAATGTGTTTGCGTTTTATATTTAAACCCCGTACACATAAAGACTATGGGGTCTTTAAGAGTTGTCAGAAGTAGGCGTGGCCATATGACAATTTGCATTCTGGTGGCTATAAAAGTTAGCACTACCAAATTTGTAATAAATGTTCATCTGTACGTCAAGAACATATAGTAAATGGTCCCTACAAAGCTTACAAAATAATAGCAGTGTACAAGCAATAGATATATTACGAGGTCTTCTAGAGTCGGTCCATTTGCCTGTAGCTTTTGCTACTCGCTTATATTGGAAATGCCACAAGCGAATGGCAGGCGCTGTCATAACCAATCCCTGGACAGTGAGAAGCTTACACCAAAAGAAAAACAAAAAAAAAATATAAAAATTTTTGCAGATTAATCCTGACAAGCAAATATAGTCCTGGAAGACAGCTACAGGAGCCAACAGGAAGAGGAAGAGAAAGACTCTGGGCATGTTTTTGGCAGCATAGAATAATAAAAATAAGCATAAGCTTTTCGACTGCTTCCCGTTATGAGGCAAGCTGTAATATTTCCGTACAGCTTATGTGCCACACACAATCACACACACACACACGCGTATACACGCTCACATACCGTTAAATCCCAGTAGCATCCAGAAACTAGCAAATACTACTGGCAAATGCCAACTGCAAACTCGCAACGCTTAGCAACTGACATATTTTGGCCCTGTACTTAAACAAAATAAAAGGTCTACAGGTTTGCTGCAAAAGAAAAATGTGTTATAGAAGGTATCAGCTGTAAACCTTGTTTTTAAAATCTGTTAGTGAGTAAAAACAGGAAACTCTTTAAAAAGTAGAATTAACTTGTTCTACACCTCAACTACAGGGTCTTTTTCAGTAGAATTTGTTTCAGTTTAGACGCTAGTTGTAAGCATAAACATGTATGTGTTCTCCCTGGACTCTAGTTTTTGGAGCCACCTCATCGGTGTGTGTGTGTGTGTGTTTGTGTGTGTGGCAGCGGGCTAAAAGCGGAAGGAAACAGTTAATACTTCTGTCTGTTATGCGCTTACTTCCTGTCTCCATTAAAAGTCATTCTTTTGGATAATCCTTTTGGCAACATTATGGCAAGTATTAAAAAGTTTTTTGCACCAGCATTAGACTAGACTAGACCAGCATTCCCCCTGTCGCCTACCTCCTGCCCTACCCTACTCCCTCTGCCTTTACCCTGTTCTTGGTGTTCTCCAGACCGCGCTCTTATTACCTAGCAAAAGTTTTTGCAAATTCTTTTGCTTTTGCTTGGGTTTCAAATTGTTGTTTGTGTGTGTCTCTGAGTCGCTCTCCCTCTCTCTCTGACTTTCCCCCTCTTTTTTCACCCTCGCTGTTCCTAAGTTTGTTTGTCTAGCACTCTTTTTCATACCTGATCATGTGTGTGTTATTGTGGCTTTTTCTCTGCATGATGATAACCATAAATATTTCGTGTGTAAGCTTGTGTGTGTGCGTAATAGAAAATGTTTTCAAAGTGCTTTTTCGCTGTCATTTTTTACGCTTTTCGCTGTTTCGTTTAGTTGTCCAATTTCTGTTTATTGGCAATGCCGAACTTTTCGAATCTTTAAGCTGATTTCATAAATCGCTAACAGCATTTATCACAATCAACAAAAACGGCGTTTCTTCCTACGCCCCTTTGGTGCACGATTTGCTTTTTGGATTTTGGAAATTAATACAAACGTTTTTAGACTCTTTACACAAAAAGCATAAAGGGTGTATCAGAATATCTAATATATAACGTTAGGGGAAAGTTATTTAACAAATCAAGTATATTATTCTAAGGGTGTTCCTACTGGGTCTCTTCCGTTTCGGTGCACATGGCTGTTGCCTATTCTGTTAGTTTGACTTTTTAAATGAATATAAACGGTTTTTTTTTGGTTCGCGTGCTTGGTTCCTCTGCCAGTTCCCAAACCAATGCCCATTCTCCTGTAGCTACCTGTTGGCCTCTGTCGACAAATTATTCAAATTTCGACTGCACTATGCCCGACAGAAATAAAAAGAAGAAGAAAAAAGGTTCAGCTTCAGCTGAAAACGTGTTTGGCATCAATAAAATCCTTCAGGCACAATCCAAAATAGGAGCAAAGGCTAAAATGACACCAGCGGCCATATTGTTATTTACGCGTATGTATGTGTAAGTGGAGACACTCACACACACCATTAAAATATGTTAATGTGCGTGTGTGAAATGTGCGTGTATGTGTGTGTGTTGTTAGTGAATGTATTTTTTATGCAAATTGATATTGTGGCTCTTCTTTCTTTCCCTTGACTTTTCCGGCTCCTTGCCCTCATCAAGCAGCTCTTATTGAGTTTTTCTATGAAAAATTGACACCTCATCAATTTTCAATAGAAATCAATGTTCCACAACCACACAAACACACTCAAGCACACACACACACACACACTGGAGGAATATAAATTTGTTTTGCTAAAAGAACTCGCATCCGGTTTGTGTCTGATTGAACTAGAACCCTTAAACCCTTAAGGATAATAGTCCTGCCATTGACATTTTCGACACTCGTCCTCCAGGGAACTAATCATAGCATATTTCAACTGCTTCGTTATTGGCCAAATGCTTGACTGACAAATCCATGCTTTATTGAAAAAAGATCTGTCACAAATTTATTAATAACAGCTGGTAAAATGCAAAAAAGCTTTTCCAAAAACAAAACAGCTGATATTCTCTCCAAATCTATGAGACGATCTACAGATGGCATAGTGGACAGAAGAAAAAAAGCTTTTCAGTGCTCATTTCACACTGACCGAGTTCGCAGTGCAGTAATTTTCAGAAACAATTTTTTGCCCAAATTTTTCTGTTTTATGGCTCATGTGAGAATTCCAGACTAGGCAGCAAAAATGTGGCAAGGAATTGCTTTTATTTGCGCACTTCTGCTGCATAGCAGTTTGCAGCAACAAATCAACATTGGTAAGTGCAAAAACAACACCAACAACTAGAAAAATAACTACGAATTCAATGGAAATGCTGCCTCCTTTTAATTTAGGTGCATTTTTTTACGACAGTGAACTGGAACTGGAGCAGGAGTTCATGGATGTGTTGAGTGCCATTAATGGACCCAATACCGAGACCAATTTTGCCTTTAACCCAATAATAAAACGTCTAAAATCCGACGATGGCAGCGTAAGTCTACAGGAACACAGTGCGTATATATTTAATTTTCCTAAAATATTGGGTAATTCTTATGGAATACAACAAAAAAACTGTTCACTTTCAGCTTGCGATCTTATAGATAATGGTGTCGTTGCTATTTTTGGACCAAGTTCAAAAGCGGCGAGTGGTAAGTGTCAAGGGGGAAACGTAGCGAGAACAATTTTGTGTAGAACGTGTGAGCAAAATAGAAAGAAGAAAACCGAAAAGCTTTCGGATTAAAAACGAATGCGAATGGCGAGAAAAGTGAACAAAAGAACTGATTTGTTTGTCAACAGAGAAAATCGGCTGAACTAAGTAAAAAGAGAGCATTGCGGCTGTATTTATAGAAAATAGTCTAAACTATTTGCTTCAAACTGGCTAAATTTTTTTAAAGAACTAAATAGACTAGAGTATCTTGTAGTCGAGCATTGCTTTCATTTGTAACACTCTCGTTGCTCAAGATATTGTTGCCTTGGTGTGCAACAACACTGGCATACCCCACATCGAATTCGACATGCTCGACGAGGAGCCTGTGGAGGAGAAACCCAATCACCAGATGACCCTCAACTTGTATCCCTCCCAGGTAATACTCTCCAAGGCCTACGCGGACATTGTACAGAATCTGGGATGGCGCAAGTTCACAATTGTTTATGATACCGATGACGGTGAGTAAGTCACACTCTAAGAATCTATCAACTTGTGACTGGGTCTCTTCATTTCAGACAAGGCGTCTGCTCGACTCCAAGATCTGCTCCAAATAAGGGAACTGCACAACGATGTGGTGCGAGTGCGAAAGTACCGCAAGGGCGACGATTCACGCTGGCTCTGGAAGAGTATAAAGGACGAGCGTCGAGTGGTTCTCGACTGTTCGCCTGATATGCTCGTGGAACTACTTAATACATCAGCCGAATTCAATCTGACCAGACAGTTTAATGTAAGGAGATAAAGACAGAAAATGTTGTAAGAACATGGACTAACATTTTCCAAATTCTGTTCTAAGAATTTCTTAACTTCTTACAAATTTAACATTGTCGTCTAAAGTCTTAGTTCTGAAACAAGGTCCCGATTTTAGTGCGTTTCCTATACCAGAGTTAAATTCGTTTTAATTCGCTGTTACTTAAATTAAATTATTTTTATAATTTTCAGAACTTCCTCCTGACTAATCTGGAAACATACAACGACAATTTACAGGACCTGTCGGCTGACAATGAGACCTTTGCAGTGAATATAACTGCGACTCGTCTTCGACTCAATCCTGATCCACAGGCCGTAAGTGCTTAGTTAGAAATTACCGTTTTAAAAGGGAAACTTCTGATTTTTCTTTTTACTCTGTGTAGTATAAGTATCAGTACGGCTTTATAACGGAAGAGGACAACGTAATCTCAGAGAGTACCGCCCCCATCCGGACGCTGCTCCTCGACCTGGTGCACGATGGCCTGCATCTGTTTGCTCAAGCCTGGCAAAATGCCTCCTACTTTTACCCCGATCAAATGGTTATGCCACGGACAAACTGCGATTTGGCCGCCTCGGGAGGTCCCACCTGGCAAATGGGCCGCTATTTGGTGCACTTAATGAAGGGGGTAAGTGTTGCTAAAGGTGATTATGGTGATGATGATAATGAAGTTCGCCTGACGTGTTAAAATCTGTTTTGTAGACTTCCGGCGTACACAGCACGAAGTTTCGCACCACCAATTTGCAGTTTGATGACGATGGACAGCGAATTAATTTTGAGATTGAGATTTATGATCCCATCGACAACATTGGTGTTGCCGTTTGGGATACGAGAGGTCAAATCACTCCATTGGTAACAACAGCCAAGGTACATAAGAAGATTGTATATCGCGTTGCCACGCGAATCGATTTGCCGTACTTTAATTACAAAACAGACTATGAAAAGTTGAATCTTACGGGTAATGACATGTACGAGGGTTACGCCGTGGACCTAATCGAAGCTATTGCCAAGGAAGTGGGCTTCGAATATGTCTTTGTTCCTGTGGCAGATCAACAGTATGGCAAACAAGACAAGGACACCAAACAATGGAATGGAATCATCGGTGAGATTGTCAACAATGTAAGCAGGGGTCACTCTTCAGTGTCAATCCAGCAAGTGAATTAAACGCTCCCCTCTCAATTCAGGATGCACACATGGGTATTTGTGACTTGACCATTACTCAGGCACGTAAAACAGCTGTGGACTTCACTGTACCATTCATGCAGCTGGGTGTCAGCATTCTGGCCTTTCAGCCCGCGCACGAAGAGAAGGCCCTGGAGGCGTACCTGGAGCCCTTTGGTAACGAGGTGTGGCTTTGGATACTTGTCGCTGTGTTCGCCATGTCCTTTTTAAAGGTCATCATAGCGCGGTGGGTTAAATAAGCTAGATCTTCTACTGTCGACTTGTTAATTTTTAAGTTCCCAACTCTGCAGAATTGCTAAAGAGGAGTGGGAAAATCCACATCCTTGCGACAGCGATCCAGATTCCTTGGAGAACATGTGGCACTTGCACAATACTTTCTGGCTGACTGTGGCCTCCATAATGACTGCTGGATGTGATATTCTCCCCAAGAGTCCGCAGGTGCGTCTATCGGAGGCGACATGGTGGATATTTGCCATCATTATAGCCAACTCCTACACTGCCAATTTGGCTGCCTTTTTGACCAGTCAGAATATGGGAGGTTCTGTGTCGAATCTGAAGGATCTTGCGGCTCAGAAGAAAATCAAATTTGGAACTATATTGGGCGGAAGTACCTATAACCTTTTAGCGGAATCCAATGAGACAACCTATCGATTGGCCTTTGATCAGATGAACAAAGACGATCCGACGCCCTACACCAAGGATAACAAGGAGGGAGTTGAGCGGGTGCTAAGTAGTAATGGTGACTATATGTTCCTCATGGAGACAACCACATTGGAGTATAATCGCAATACGAACTGCAGTCTCCGTTCAGTGGGAGAGAAATTTGGTGAAAAACATTATGCGATTGCTGTACCCTTTGGAGCCGATTACCGCTCCAATTTGAGTGTAGCAATCCTGAGTCTCAGCGAGAGAGGACAACTTTTTGAGATGAAAAAGAAATGGTGGAACACTAACCAATTGGAATGTCCAAAAGAAATCGATGCCGGTGCCACACAGGACTTAAACTTTGAGGAACTTCGCGGTATATTCTATACCCTGTATATTGGCATTCTGATTGCATTTATTATTGGTATCTCTGAGTTCGTAGTTTATGTGCAGCAAGTAGCCATTGAGGAGCGCGTAAGAGCAGAATCCAAACTTCAATCTTTTACTGTCCACTGGCAGCTAACTATTTGCTTATTTTCACAGCTTACCTATAAGGAGGCCTTTAAGAAGGAAATCAAGTTTGTGCTCCACATTTGGAACAACAAGAAGCCCATTACGAGTGGCAGTCCTCAATCCAGTCTACGCACCACACCCCTTCGATCCATTGAAAAATCCGCGGAACGCACCCCCAAGTCCGCACGTCGCGTTGTCCTTGGCCGTTCGTCGGAGGAAATGCGCGAGTTGCCACCTCCACCCGCAACACGATCCTCATCTACCTGCAGTGGCAGCGTAAATGGAAATCGGGAACGGAGACGGGAACGACTAAGACAACGAGAGCAAGAACGGGAGCAGGAAATCGGTGTCTAAAATGTGTAAAGTCCAACGGAGGAAACTAACACATTGAAGTGGTGTAGACGTCTGCAACCCAACTAAAACATACTTTAAAATGTGCTTGCAACGAACAGTTCTCTGCTAGGGTATCAAATATTCGTCATTATCTATGTGTTTCTTATCTATTTACTGTTATTTTTGGTCTTCAGTTATTTGCAATAAAAACCACGCCCATCATTTGCCGCGTAATCAATTTTTGAGCTTCTTTAAGCTTGAAATTACTTGACAGTCGATGCCGCGAGGCAACTCTGTCTCAGTCTCAGCCTCAAAGAACGGATTGGATGCCACCGTGTGGCAGCATTGGCAGGAAACGCGAGACACTCCGCATTGCATAGCTCCGCATAAACTTGCCACTCGCTTCACTGGCCAGCCCGCAGCCCACAACCCACAACCCACAACCCACTCCCTTTTCAACGTTTTCCTCTGTTACACAATTTTCATTTAATACTGACGCTTGTCACCAGTGAAGCCCAATGTGTCTCTAAAAAGCTAGACCACCATTTAATCTTAACTCTAAAACTAATTAAAAATTTGGAATTGTCTAGAAACCTTATAAAACGGCTAAATTGTCAGCACAGTTTGTGCTCAAGTACTGATAAAATAGTTTATTGACAGCATTAAAACGGTTAGAATATCAGCACTGCTTGCCACAGCGAAGCTTCAGTAAAAGCTGCTGCAGTATTGTCAATTGCGTTATTGGAGCTTATTGACATTTTCCATCCACCAACTGAAAAGCTGATGAAACTTCCTCTACTCACTTCCAATATGTGGCATCGTGGAAATTATTAAAGCAGCTCCTGGCAAAGGACAAATGAAGCCTGGATCAGGCACGTGAGGTGGAGAGGAAAGTGGATGTGGAGGTGGATGTGTTGCCTTTGGCCTTTGTTGGTTTCACTGTGAAAAGTGAACAGTTTTCCACGCCCGTCGCCATTGACATCTTTGGCCATAACATTATTGAGGACATCGTTGAGGATATTTGAAGTTGACATCGAAGCCAACTGCATTTTACATTGGATTCACATTGCATTCACATCCTGTGAACATTACACGTGTCCTTTGCATTCTCCTTGTTTGTATTTCAGTTTCAGTTTGTGTTTTCTTTTTAATTATTTCATTGTGAAGTGCTTTTCACGCTACATGTGTAATTTAAGAACTTTTTCCTGGAGAGGGACTTCGACTCGCACTCAGCGGCTCGAGGCTGTTGATATTGGAAATGTATTAAATTTGGGGCCACAGTTCATCAGACATGATTTAAAACATAATTTTAGCTCGCTGAAAAAGCCGTGTCAAGTAATAATTACATTCAGTTCGATGACTGATATATTCATTTATCATTCATTTAGTTGTTGTGCAAAAATTTCAATATTTTCCGTCAGTGAAATTTAAATCTCTTCAAGATGTAATTTTCTGCAGCTACGGTTCAGGGAAAAATAGTAGTTAACCCTCCAATAACAACATGTTATTAATGACAGTTTTTTCCTAAAGAAGCAAGAAAATAACAGTTCCTCCTTTCACTTACTTTATTAGCTGTTTACTAATAATAGAATTAACTAATTTTAATATATCTATGATTATCAGTAAAGTAAAAGGTGCTTCCTTTGCTACTACATTATTTATAATTTATAACTAATTTTTCTAATATTGAACTACTTTTCATACTTAATAGTTACCAATGCCCTGTTAACACTAACAGCACTCTGTTAAAAGTCTACACAACTACCGTAGACTGAGCTGTGGAAACTCAACACACTTGTTGCCGATGCATACCATGCGCACAAGCCGAGAAGGAGAAGCGAATAAACTCACCACCTTTGGCCAATGGCTAGAGACTGGCCGACAGCGCGACAAAGCGACAAGTTCCACACGATCCACAAAGCGCAAGGGCTGCAACCCTTAAGACAGTGAAAACAACACACACTGAGGGGTGCTCTTATACAAAACACACTCCGTGAGAGAGCTACAAAGAGTGGAAAAGGGCGTATGGAAAAGGGGGGCAAAGGGGTTGTATGGGATATTTGTTAATGCCACGCACGTAAGCAATTTCCGCACGAAAGCGCATTCTTTGAGCCTTTAATGTACTTTTTGATGTTAACAAATTTTTGAACATTTCTTGTTGCCTGTCAGCAGCGAGCGGGACAGATGGACATAGAGATAGAGACAGACAGACGGAGAGACAGTGAGACAGACAGGCGGAAGGACACAAGAGTTGAATGTCAAGCGACAATTTCGGTTTAGGTTCATCTGCGGCTTTTCTTGATTTGCTGCCAACAGGGAGTCATCCGGGGGCAAGAAGAGAAGGCAGGGGCAAGAGAGAAAGTTGGGGAGTTGTCAATCGACTGTGAGTGATTAGCGCGACAGAGAGCGATAGACATTGAATAAACAAATTAATAAAAGACTTTCGTTCTGGAAATACAGAAATAAAATGAATTCTTAGTACAAAAATATTCCATAATAATTACTGAACATAGACGCACAAACAACAAACCAGCCAATCAACCAACCAACTTATATAAAAGCTGATAATTTAATATTAAATTATACTATATAATCAGAAAGGCAAACTCATGGCAATAGAAAGGTGTTTGGAAGGCAATCAACACCTTTAAAAGTTATAAATTGAACAATTTTCCACTTTGGGAAATTTATGAGCTGCAGTCGACGTGTAAATTGTCTCAGTCTCTCAGTTTATCAGTTTATCGGTTTGTCAATTTCTCAGTCTAAATAGATATATGGTTGAGTATGTATGTGAGCGTGTGCAGTCCAAGTCCAGGACACACACAGAGGAATAAGAAGCCAAGTTTAAAAGGGCAACGTTCTTTCTTTTGGCCCTGACAAGCAATCACATGGTTTACACACATATCCACAGAGACACACACACGCGGAGACACACACAAGACATGGCTTCGCTGCACATCTAGTTGATGAGCCTCTCCCTATCCCTACCTCTTTCCTTTTCTCTGTCACTCCTTCCTTCGTTTGATTCTTGGTCCTTTGCAATTTGTTGAACAAATTGAAATTGAAATTTACGTTGGCAAGTCTTAAGAAGGCAGAAAGATATGTCTACAAATATATATAAAACATACATCTACCTGATATATAGGACTAAACGTGTAGCAAATTACTAGCCAACATTTTTAATTAACTAAAGGTGATAATGTGCAGGTATTCACATATATATTCTGCGATTTATATCACGGTCTCTTAGTTAATTGTGTCCTGTTTACTGCAATTGCGGCTGCTGCAAAAAAAAAAAAAAATTGCCACAGAGCTTAACCTCAATTTTTTAATAAATTGTGGTACAGAGATGTATTACTCACTTAAAATAGTGTCCAAAAATAAAGAAAATCATTGCAAAAAGTACGGAAAATAACTTGAAATATAAAACAAGATCTTAAGTCTAGTTACTCTCGAGTTAAGATTGTTTTGTAGTATTTTTGGATATTTTAGCTGTTTCCTTTCATGCTGTTTTTGCCCAGTTAACAAATTTATAAATATCTACTCAGCTGTCAACTAATTTAAAAAAAAATGCAGGAAATCAAAACACCTAATAGGCTAACTGGACTAACTGAACTGTTCTGGCGTAAACTGCTTTAAATTGACCTTAACTTGACTTGTTAGCTGTTGACGGTAGGCAGTGTGGCAGTTGAAACGTTCGTTTCTTGTCAAATGTCAACGTTGGCCTTGTTTGTTGTTGTTTTCATTGTTTTTGTTGTTGCTGTTGGTTTGTAATGTCAACACAATAAAGTTGTTGTTGTTGTTTTTGCTAGTTGACCGCTTGTTTTGGCCAAGTTTACATGCTTTGTCTCATAAATTTATGCATTTGCTTGCAGTCGATTTCCATTTTCCGCACAATCGAAGCGCGCAACCGACAAGACTCCCCAACTCCCAACTCCCTCCTCGCAAACCCCCTGCACTTTGATTTTCTCCTCTCCTCCTCTCGCTGTGATTTTTCTCCGCTTTAGCGCTTGTTTCACAATCCACGATCACATTTTACATTTGCTACATTTCGCACAAAAAGCAAAACAATTGCAATTTTTCGTTTTTTGGCCGGAAACTGCAGCTGCCAAGGAAAGTGTAGAGAACGGGAGACCAAAGAGAAGAGGTTGGCGAAGAGGGGAGGAACTGGCACGATGGAGGGAGCTAAAGACAACAGTTGAACACCGAAAACAAATAAACGCAGATAAAGAGCTGCGAGCTCTGAGAGAAGGCAAAGAGCAAACAACGTTGTTTACCTCCTCCTTCTCTACGTCTCCCGTCCATCCCCACCGACTCCCATCCCTTACCTCCTTAGAGTACTCAGCTGCCACAAGACGGAAACGGAAACGCGTCACACAATGTCGAAAGAAGAAAACAGCAGAGGGAGCGAGGGAGAGAGGTGCATTGCGGGAAGACAGCGTGAAGCTATTAGATATTTATTTCTGCGGATGTTTGTCTATGTCTCTCCCTCTCTCCCACTTTCTATCTCACTCACTCGCTCTCTGTGGAGTGTGCTCAGAGTATTTGCACATGTTTCGCATTTGTATTCCATGCGTTATTGAGCTGAAAATTGATGCACATTACTTACTCTATTGAATTACACATTAGCCATTGCTTTCACTCCCCCTTCACCCCTCTCGCACTCTGCCCTACCCCTTCTTCCCATCGGTCTCCTAGCTGCTCTCTGTCTCCATCAATTCCCTCGCATCGTGACCAATAAATAATTTGAAAATAACAAAATAACAAAGTGGAACAAAGACAGTAAATGCCGCTGTCTCCTTTGTGCTTCTTTGCCCTTCCGCGTCAATCGTCTCCCCGCGAATGCCAATTCCGCACTCCCCTCCCTCTGACAATCAGTGCTGCCAACTCTTTCTGGCCGCAGCATACGATATAAAAGCTTGAGAATGAAAACTTTAGGTGTTAGATGAGAAAAATAAAATATCTTTTTACTTTCCAAGCCAAAAACTTATGTAAAATATATTGGCTTTAGTAGTCTACTTAATATAATTAAACTTTCAATTTCAATTGATTTAACCTTTCTACTAATTTAGTTACAGCATTCATTTTTAGCAGGGAAAAGGTTAGAAGTGGCTGGATAACAGCTGAATTACCAGCACTGACTGCAAAATGCAACACACATCGACATTGCATTGAATTATGCATGTGTGTGTGTGTAAGGGTGTGTGTATTGCTGTGTGTGTTATACACTTCAAACGTTGTCCTTCTGCTCCTCTGCTTCTACTGCTTCTGCTTCTTCTTCTTCTGCTGCCCCATAAATTGCCCAACTAAATACAATTTATTTCTCGTCGTCGCTTTGTGACCCGTGTGTATTTTATATATCTACATCTAACATATACATATGTACACTGATAAAAAAGAAAATATTCTGAAACTCACACAATGCATCTTCGAAAGTATAATCTTCAAATTGAAAAACAATTTTCAAAAGTCAACTATGAAGTGTAATATTGAGAGTTTTATTTCAAAAGATCTTTATGAAAATTCGGATATAATATTTGGGTCAACATTTTTATCAGTGTATAAGTGCACGTTGTGCAGCGTACAGTGTCGTTATTTATGCGCTGCTCTTAGCATTTCGCAGATCCCAGCCACCACCGCATTCCCCTTGCGGGAGACCTTTATATTCCAAACTACATCTTCAATATAATATTTATGTCATTTTAAATAGTTTGTCAGTTTATGTGACACGTATTTATAAAATTGTAAATTCACGGCCTGTTGTCTTAACATGGCTGTAAACGTTTTACAGGCAGCTGTTCGAGCTTGCACTTCTCACTTTCCGCACATTGTATGCTAACAGCTTTCAATGCTCAACATAATATAAATTTGGCAGAACTGTTAAATGTTTAACAGAACTACCCCTGCGCACGTCTGTTAACCGATTGGGCTTATAAACTGTGCTACAAAGCGACCCCTACAGTTAACAAGTTAACTAACAGGCAGCTGTCATGTTAAATGAACAGCGCTGTAAACAGCAAGCGCATAACATTTATAGCAATGTTATAGCACAATTTCTCCTGCCAATGGTGATAAACTTAACTGTCGTGAAATTATATGTTAAACAAGACATCAAAAATAAGTTTGCAACTAAAAACTAATATTCTTTTAATTTACTTTGTCTTATTTTCATAATTAAATAGGAGAATGCAGTTTTGCTTTCTTGAACACAACAAACTGTTGCATGCCCCACACTCGAGTTCTTACATGCCTGTCTTAAACGAGAGAAAAACACAACAGTTCACAGCTAGCAGAGCCATGTCATGTTAGCTTAGCAGAGTTCCGGATAAATTTTATGGCACAGAGTCAAGGCCTGACTCTGACAATGTTCATCAATATCAAAACATAATGGGGGGTAAAATAAAAAGGCACTGTTGCATATCAAATAAATAGACTCGTATTCAAACTACAGCGGAGTGTACTCGTAACTGCACAGCACAATAAAAACAAACCAAATCGTTTTGAATGTTAAGAGAGTAAGTAATGATATATAAACTCACCACAAATCGCTGGGCTCTGTTAACAGTCGGTTGATGTTAAGCGCAACTGTTAACGGCGAGCGCGGTTCGTGTCCGAGGCGTATATAACAACGAGTGCGCCGATTGTCGGATTTCAGTCTTCGTTTTGCCTCTGAATCGTGCGGTCAACTACTGAAACTGTAACTCCGGCTGTTGCGTTAACGGTTATCGGTTAACGGTTAACTGTAACTGGACTGCGAGTCCCCGCGTGTTGCGACTTGCCGCGACGCGATTGGCTAAAAATGAGCAAACAAAATTAAAATATTTCATAAATAAATGTTAATATTATTTAAATTCAAATTCAAAGCAACAAAAAATCAAATATATTTAATAAATAAAATAGAGAAAAGCCCGAAATAATTGTGTTTTTTGCGGAGTAAAAGAAAATCGCGCGCTTCGTCGTTTTAAAGCAGCTTTTAAATCGACATTGCAAATTTTCGTGCGCTCGTTTTTCGTTTCCTTTTTCCCTTCTCCCTTGTTTCCTTTCTCGCCCGCTTCGCAACCGTTGCTGCAGCTGTTTCTGTGGCGTGTGCGTGTATTAAAGCCGGACCCGGAGACCGGAATCGTAGCCGGAGTCTCTCTCTCTTTGTGTGTGTGTATGTGTGTGCGTTGTCGTATTGTCGTCGGGATAAATTTCCGTAGACGTTGCTGTGAAATAATTGATACTGAAACTTCAGCTGAAATTGCAACAGAATTTGCTGCAACTAAAGTGACAAGCAGGCAAGTACCAAGTGTGTGTGAAAGGCTTTAACTTTTCCACTTTTCCCCGAGTCTTTCCGCTTTTGACGGCAATCAAATGTAGGTGACATTTAGGGAACATTCGGGCAAATGCAATTTGAATGCATAATATGTGAGGTAAACACCTTTTGCAGCGGGTAGTATAGGCCATGCTGAACGTCGAAGTTAGGCTGTTGAATCGTTGGTGGGAAATTTAACTTCATCTCAGTTATTTTTAGCAGATATTTTTCGAAAGAGGCTTGCAGCTTTTCACCTTTGTGACTTTTCCTCTTAGTTTATGTCAATCTACTGAGTGTATGACGATTCGAAACAATTGACCACATGAATTTTGAGTGCTTAAGCAGGGAGCTCAATATTCATTATAGTTTTCTGAAGCCTTTTCTTTGCTTTTCCCACTGTTCATTTTATGAAAATCTCAGAAATGCAGCTCGTCATAGAAACAACCGTTTGAAATGACCAGTTGAATCATTGGTCGAACAAAAAGTGTACTTGCTTTGGGAAACTAGGCCCCAAATTTCAGCAAAGAAAGAGGCTATAACTTTTCCACTTTTCTGACAAAAATGACAGGTCGAATTAATGTTTGAAAACTAATTTAACAGTGTTTGCAGAAAAGGATTAAGCTAAAAAAGCATTTACTGCAATGGGAAATACAGAATATTTTAAAGAAAACAGTTTTTCTTGGTAGTTTTAGTTGAGTTTCGCACTGGAAGTATTACTCTAAATATACTTTTAGATCTATATGAACTTTTAGACTTTGACTAGTGACTTTAGACAGTTACTTGCTGAAAAGTATGCAACAAAATTTGAACTTTTAAAAGAACTTTTAAACATGTGCGTGATTTTCCAAGTGTAACAATGCGTGTGCGTGTGTGTGCCGCGAGTTTTGTAAGCCTGTGAATCCGTGACGCATTTTCTTTTCATCCTGTGGTGCTTTTCATGTATAAATTTGCCAGCACAAAATATTTTCATATCAAATATTTGTACAATGCGTATTTCATGTGCGAAACTCGGGAATTTGCTATGCAAATGAAGTACTGCACACAAATCTAAGGTTGGGCCCTTCAAAAATTGAAATTAAATTTACCAGAGTCTCTCTCTCTCTCTGTCCCACTTTATCAGCGTGTTTGTGTCTCTGTCTGTTTGTCTCGCTGGTGAATTTAATTCGGGTTAAGGCCTTTTGTGGCCAGCTTATGAAACAAAAACCGCGGCATTGGTCTAACCCCAAAACCAAAAGCCGCACGTTTTGTTATTCTTATTGTTATTGTTATTGTTGTAAGCAATTGTGAGAGCGATCCTTGCAACGAGCTCACACATTTCACATTCCATTTTCACATTTTCCACACTGATAAAAAAATGAACATGTTATGAATTCAAGTGTATTTAAAATTGTGGTCTAGGGAACAATTTGATGAATCTAAAAACATTAATAATAAAGACCTCAAAATTAGAAGACTTCTTTCTGAAAAGAGTTATATTTGAATAACAATAAGATAATTAAATAGCACAAACATATTTATTTTTTTAGTGGAAAAGTTGAGCTTGTTAATTTTTTGATTGGCTTAGCTCTTTTTTGTTTTAAGAATAGTTGACTTTAAGCTTATTGTCCAAAACATTTTTTTATTTCATCTGTCAAAAGTCTCCTTACTTTTTAAGAACTTTCTGAGCTTGAAACATATTTTAGACCACAACTTTAAGTTTTGAGAAGAAAGTCTTTATTGTAAACAATTTTTTTATCAGTGCACATACCATTCTTCGTATCGCAAAGCCAACTTCCGCTGCCTGCTTATGCCTGCCTGTCTCCCTGTCTCTGCCCTTCTCTTTGTCTCTCTGAGCTGCCTCGCTGAATCGCTGCCATATGCGCCAGCCGCAAACTTTTGAATTTTTAAGTGGCAATTCGTGTAGCCGCTTCCTTTTCTGCACACACACACACACACACACACATACACACAGAGAACAGAAAAATACACAACCTTGTGCGCCAAAAATGAAAATAAAATGAAACAAGACAGTTGAAAACAGTAGAGTTCACAGAACAGTTAAGTACCCAGTGAAAGTGCAAAACGTTGCTCGAATTTAATTCCGTAATACAGCTGAGATTTTCTAAATTTCTTGGCATACGATTGAGGCATTCTATGGTGTTGTCTAGTCCCTTCTTTATGCTCTAAATAATTTTGTTATACCCACGTCAATGGGTACAGTGAAACAACAGGCACTTGTCTTCTGACTGGCATATAACTTTTTTAAAGCTGCCGTTTGCCGGTTGCCCTTTGCCCCGCTGCCCTCTTGCCGACGTCATTTTATTTAAATTTTAATTTGGCCAAAAAAAGAATCCACAGAGTAGACATTATTATATCTTTTATTTGAGTATTATTCTCCGACTGATGCTAATGCTACCTCAAGCACTAATAATGAGATCAAATTGCGACGTGTGGTTAATTCTATTCTTTTATTTCCTTTTTTTATTTTTCCAGCCGAAAATGGCTGCCTTCGTTTGCCCTTTGTTGAGTTTCACAAATTTTCCTAGATACGTACATTTGTGAGCTACTTAAAAAGTTGTCACTGCGTTTTCATTCATTCACTCATTTAGTTTGTATTCTAAAGCTTGTGAATAAAATTGTGTGTGCGTGTGTGTGTATGTGTGTGTGTGTGTGTGTGTAAGTCTGTCTGTGAGTGCGCCGAACATTATGCAAATTAGTTTGTTTGTTGGCCACGTTGCGTTTTTATGCCTCTAATGAATAAAGCATAGCAAAATTATTGCATGGAATTCAATTAGCATGTTTTTCTACAGTAAAACTGCCCCAATTTCCGCATTTCCCTTAATTTTTCCCATGGCATGTGTGTGTGTTTGTATGTTTGAGGGAAGTGCAAAGTTTTCTGTTTAGACGCACATAAATTAGAGTTCCTTTCAAAGCCTCCGAAATCCACTAAATAAATTATGCGTGTAATTCGAAAATGGCCAACAACAATTAGACAAAGTTTTTAAGTGTTTGCCAGAGCTGAAAATTATAATGACGAGAAAACGCCCACCAAAAAACCAACTAAACATTCATCGACTTAACTTTCAAATCGTTCAATTAAAACATACTGTAAATTTAGGAGTTCAAATTATATTATCTTCTAGTTAAATACACTTCATTTCTCTTGAAAGTTGCCTTAAAACTTGCCTGCAAATCTTCTTAAAATAAATAATTTTAAATGCCAAAATTAGTGTTCCAAATTCACATTAAAATGTGCTAATAGTATACAAATTTGTGTCTTCCTTAAAACCTTTAAATCAATACATTAACTAATTAATACTTTAAAGAAACATTGAGTTCTCAATTAATAAATCTTTAAATGAAATTCGTGATCAAGTAAAACTCAATGTGTTTTTTATAAGTGTTTGAAATTCAGTAAAAACTGTTCTAGTTTAGTTTGTTTAATTCTTTTATTAATATAATTTTGAAGATGTATATTTTTCTAAACTGCGCATAATTTATTGATAACTGTCAAATCATTCAATTACAAATTCTGTTGATTTACGATTACGACTAAAGTGCACTTTAAAAGTGCAATTTATGAATCTTTCTTAAACAGATGATCAGAGTTGCAACGAACATTTCGCAATGTCAACGTTTTAGCACAGTATCAATTTCAAAGCGAATCGAAATGAAATGCGTTTCTGAATGAAAAGCTGAGAGAATGAAAGGAAGTTCAATGTAACTTTCGATTTTGGACTAGTTTATGTGCGATGAGAGGCAGTGAGAGAGAACAAAGTCAGTTTGCTCCTATTCCCATTCAGAATCCAAATCCAAATCCCATTTCCCTGTTTTCCCATTCCCCCTTTGAAGCTGACTGTTCTCGTTGCAGTTGCAAGTGCAGTTTGTAGTCGGTCGATTGGTAGTAAAAGTGCAACTTTGTCTGCGAACGAGTGTGGCAAGTGGCAGGGAGACCAGGAGGCAAAGGAAAAGAAGCGGAGAGTGTACATCACAGTGCTGTCGCTTTTTTGAGAGAAAAATTATGGTATCGGCCAAAAATGTATTTGAACAACAGTTAAATTCTAGCAGTAGTTAATATAAAAGCTGTTGTTTAAGCGCAATAAAAACAAGATATTTAAAAATTAAAAACGTCTTTTTCCCAGCTTTCTGCAATTTTAAACGTTTCCTCATATTGCAAATTGAATGAAGCTAGAACTGAACGGAAACGACAACACTGGCACACCAGCTGCTGTAAATTTGCAAACTGCTCTTTTTCTCACTTCTGCTTCACTCTCTTTCTCTCTCTCTCTCTGGCTCTTTCTTGTTCTTCTTCCTGCGATTTAAAAACTAACCTTGGCTCAAACTGAGTATTTATGAGTGTGTGTGTGTGTGTGTGTGTGAGTGTTACCACAATGTGCAACCACAAAACTAGCACACACTCAAACACACACACACACATGCACAGCTGGCTGTTAAATGATCTCAAGCCAGGCGTTAGCTATGTATGCCCTGTATTTCAAAAATGACTAGAAAGCACTTTGATTCTTCGATACAGCATAAATAGCCGTTTGTCAAGGATTTGCTATGCAAATATATTTAAACTGTACGCAGATCAAGCATAAGTTGAGAATGCCCTAACACATTTTGATTGTACACGATTTTCCAGACAATCAATTTTCTGTAAGAAAAGCGCTTTGTAATTTTAGCTTAGCAACAAGTACAGGGTCTTTTGAAGTCGCTTAAGTGCATCGTTGCCCAGCCAACTAGTTTTCTCTTGTTTTTGGGCTCATGCCAGCTGTTGTTGCCCTTTTTTTGCCCCACCACCCGTGTCCTGTTCCCCATCTTTTTCCCACAGTGGCATGAAGAAGAGACTTTCAAGTGTGCTGTAGACACTGGACTCGTACTCGTACTAGAATTTGGACTCGGACTATGACTACGACTATGACTCTTCTTCTTCTTCTTCTTCATCGCCACTGCCGCGTTATGCAAAACTAACTTTTTCCATTATTTTGCCAGCGTACCGCTGCTGTTCGGGAAAACTGCTGCTGCTCTTTGTGGTTTTTATTTATGGTCTATTTTTGTTTTCATTTTTAAGCCCCGTCCTCAAAAACAGATAGGGTCAACTAGGACACTCAAAAAGTGTGTAATATGCTGGAAGAAGGCGTGACCGATTTCCGGACTGATATATTCTTAATATCTTAACAACTATAACAGATACAGCCACTAAAATAACAAGTAAGAAAAGTACAGTCGAACGAGCTCGACCGTATAATACTCTCTGCTTTTATTCCCAATTATAATGTTAAAATCGGTATCCAGATATTACAATAGATAGTTCTTGTATTAGAACACGTTAAAACAAAAAAAAAGCTAAGCATAATCGAGCATACATGTGTTTGTCTGTATGTACATACAAATTCGTTTGATGTTAATGTATGCACATACATATGTGTGTATGAATACTATTGGTCGGCATGACTAGCGCTGTCTCTCTCGCACTCATTGCTCTCGAAAAAAATCTTTATTGCTTCATTTCTTCCTTGTTTATGGTCGGATTCTTATGAAACTTTCAGAAGAGTTTGACATGATACGTCTTCAAACGAATCATAAATAACAACACTGTACAATAAGAATAAATGCTTTAAAAACGGCATGCAAGTTTGAAATTTTCTTTTATTCCTTGCGGAAAAAGGGGGCGTGGCAGCCCAAAACATTTGATGCCATTTCATTAATGCGGTTTCTAGGAACACGTGTACCAAAATTGGTATTCCTAAGTGCCATAGTTACTGAGATATTAGCCGAAAACATAGATTTTTTTCGAGGTATGTCTAGTTTTTTGGTCATTGTGGGCGAATGGGGCGTGGCATCGAAAAAAAAAAAGATTCTTGTATTGACTGACTAAATATCGAGTCGATTGAGACCAAACTCGAACTTGTAGCTCTTACCATCTCTGAAATCTGTTTGTTCATACGGACGGACAGACAGATGGACAGACGGACAGACGGACATGGCTATATCGACTCGGCTTGTGATGCTGATCAAGAATATATATACTTTATGGGGTCTGCCACGCCTCCTTCTGCCTGTTACATACATTTGCACAAACCCAATATACTCTTGCAGAGAGTATAAAAATTAAAGTCCTTCAAAGTGTCACTAATAATAACAGAATTTCAAGTAATTCTACGGGGTCTTTTACAGTCGGTTGTCTCTGCTTTTGCTTTTCCTTTTAGTTTTTAGTTAGTTACTCAACTCGATGCACGTGTCCCGCCTTCGCACTCTTTAGTCTCACTCTCTCTCTTACCCTTTTTCTGTTGCTCGCTCAGTCTATCTCTATATTTTGCTGTGTAAACAAAAGCCAACTGCAAAGTTTTGACAACGCTTTTCGGTTCAATTGCCCTTTCTCCAGCCCACAGCCAACAGCTCACAGCTCGCAGTCTCCAGCTCTCAGCTCATAGCTCGCAGTCTTCAGTCTCCCAATTCTCAGTCCCGCCTCTTGGCTCAAAATTGGGTCGGCAAAAGCGAAATTTATGTCGCAGCCGCGTGCAAAGTGACAGCGAACAAATTGCCGCGACACAACAAGCCATGTAAAATGTAAAATGCAAAACGGGAAAATGCAAAACGGAAAATGCTAAATGGAAAATGCAGCGGCAAACTTTTCTCACTGGCGCTAATCAAGTGCCGACTGCAGAGCGTCAGCATCTCTTAATTTTTTGTCCTAAAAATAAATATATATTATGTATATATATATATATTATGTATATACTCAAAACACATACAAAGTCTAGTTAAATACACTAACTTTAGCTATTTATTTGTTAAATTAAAATTACTCAATTGTTGCTGTCTAATTTGAATTTAATTACAATTTGAAAAGTTATCATTAGTTATAAATTAAGTTATATTATATATTTTTTATTCTGTTTATATTTATTTCTTGTCATTTTATACAAGTTTTTTCGCTCAATGCATTTTCTACTGGGGAAATCTGAGTCTCAATGCGGTCAGACTGCACTCGGCACAAGTTTAAATGTTTTTCTTCTTCTTTTTTTGGGAAACCCAACTTGAATTATTGATAAAATACTTTGACAGCATGTGCTTACATTGTGGTGCCTCGTGCTCCACTTGCCACACAACTACATTTGCAACTTGATGTTGCTGTTGCATGGTGTGTAAACAAATTTCCAACTCGCATGCTCAAACTTATTTGATGCACTTCAATTCGGTGCGAATCCCGTCGGAGAATCCAAAAGACTCTTCTACTTCGACATTGATAAATGGTATTTTGCCAAACTTTCCTTTTGCGTGTAGAACAACAACTGAGCGAACGAAATGGCCAAAAGAAAAGAACAGCACAAAAGTAGTTGGTTTGAGCGGGAAAACAAATGAAGATTGGAGATATGGAGATACAGAGTTTTGAGAACTGAGAATTGTGAGGCCTGCAGTTAACAGCAGCCTCTTTGTCCTCTAATTAAATTCTCGCAGCGACGAGTTATTAAAGAATTAATTAAAAAGTCGCAACAACTGCAGCAGAAGCGGACGGGAAAGTTCTTCTAGAAAGTGTTGAGCACAAGCGGTTACCAAAAATTTGTTGTTTGCTGCCACGCCTCAAAACTAGAAGAAAAAGCTACGGTACAGTGAGCCGACTGCAAAAGACCGCGTCCACATTATGGAGCTATCGTGAACAGAAATAATAAAGAATCTAAATGATCTATGCTTTTCACTTTAATGGCGGAATTTATACCGAATTTTCTTTTGGCAGCTATTTGATATTGTTAGGAGTTGATACTTTTACTGCTACAGCTTCTTCTGTCTGTTACTCACCTTTCGTTCTGACAAAGCTTATAGACCCCTTTAATCTATTTGAGTACGGGGTCTTTGAAAGTTTTTGGCTCGCGTCCGGCGACACAAGTCACAAGTCGCCGCAAAAAGTGAAGTTTTTCGCTCACTTGGTCCCTCTCAGATCAGAAACTTTGCAACTTGTGCAGCACATGACCTCAGGCTGCCTTCCTCAGTGTCAAGTAACGGCAGCTGTTGCAACACTCAGCCTCTTCCTCTTCTTCTCCATCTCTCTCTACCTTAACCTCTCGGGTCTCTGTCACTGGAGCTCTTGTGACTAATGCTTTGTAATTTGCCAAGCGACTTTTGTTTTGGCCAAGTTCACATTCTTTTGACTTGTCTCTGCTCGTTTAATCAATGTTTGCGGTGCTTTAAGTTAAACACTAGTGACAGCAGAAAAATCTCAGCTTAAATTGCTGCCGAACAATGCGGCGTATACGCGATATGTGTAATTTGGTATCACCGCCATACAAAGCTAATTATAGTCAAATGCGCTAATTATATTCAAATTCAACGAGCTACACTGAACTCCACACTCCCATTCCCCGTGTCCTTTCCGCATTTTGTCAAAATGTCAAGCTGGCGGGCAACAACGTAGGGCTTTAACAACCAACAATGAACTAGCAACAACCGAGAACTGAGAACTGAAAACCATCAACCCATAACCAAAAGGCAACAAACAGACGTCAAACTGTCAAAACGCGCGTCAGCGACACAAAAAAAAAAGAAGGGGAAGAAAGAAAGAGAGCGAATAGAGACTTAGACAATGAGAATAGGAGAATAGAGCACACAGGAAATCTAGTTTGGAGTTGCTTGCTGAGAGATACCTGTTACTAAATTTGTATTGTTAGCTGTAGCAATAGATCTCTTATGGCTAAGTAAAGAGGAAGAGTTGTCAATGAAAAATGGGTCTAACTGTTTTTAAAGTTAACTATTTTTGATGTAGTTGAACGCAATCAAGCTTTTTTAGACTTTTTATAGATTCTGTATACCCTCTAAGTCTACGAGTAATGGGTATAAGTATGAAGACAAAATGTCGTGGAGTTTTTTATGTGACACAGAGACAACCGATTTAACTTGGTCGAGCTGCATCATGTGAACTCTTGCAGCTGCGCTGTGAAATGTGAAAATTATGAAAAACATAATGGAAATCAAAGGCGTGTCTGTGGGCAGAAGGCGGAGGGCGGGTACGGGTTCGGGTATGTGACAACGGGCAATGAGGAAATCACTCAATTGGACGGCTAACTGACAGCAACACATTATCAAATATTTATAGGCAACGAGCGTGCAGTTGACCACCGACATAGAGGCGGTGGGCGTGGTTGGTTTTGAGCTCATTGAAAACATTTGGCTCGATGCGGGAAACATTGACACCAACGCCCCCAAAGAAATGGGAAAAAAAGCACCAACTACCCCCAAAAAAATTGTACATAAAAAACATCTGCTTCTAAGCAAACAAGAGTTTTACAAAATGAGTGAAAGAGCGTGGGAGCTAGAGAGGAAAAGAGAAAGAGAGAGATAGGTAGCACATATGACTAGCTATAAACACGAGGCACAGAAAACCGGAGGCTCATTTATAATTCAGTAAAGTAAAACATTGAAATAATGAAATTACACCTAAAGAATTTGACGTCGACAGAGCGACACAGGGATAGACTGAAGGGAGTGAGGGACGGTGTTTTCCCTGAAAATATGAGAGGCGAATAAATAAAAATTTAATGAAAACACGTATACGCAGCGTTGCTATCGCCATTCCCAACAAAAATACCAACATCCCAGTTTTTCCCCATTCCAAGAATTTTTTCCATTTTCCCCAGTTTTCCCAAATCGCAATTGCCTTTGGCGATGTCAGCGTGTTTTGCATGCACGAGGCATTTTGACAAAATTTTTGTTAGATTTTCGTTGTCGCATTGAAAACGCAAATAATTGAATTTCTGTTGGCGAAATTAAATTACGCGACGTTTTGTGCAACTGCGCCCTCTGGCGCCCGAGTAGGACAGGGCAGGGCGTACGTAATGCATTTTAAATGTGCATAATTAAAATAAATGCAACAAATGATTTAAATTTATTAAAATGTTTGCAAAAAGCCACAGACATCATACAAAAGCCAGTGTGTGTGTGTGTGTGTGTGAATGAGAGAGTGAGAAGCAGGTGTGTGTGAGAGAGAGGCAGTAAAAAGTTAAATACAATAAAAGTTAATGACAATGCATAAAAGTTCATTACTCGTTGAAAACGGTAGTTAAACAAATAGACAAAAGATGTGACAGCTGAAAATGCAAATGTCGCTTCCTATCAAGGAAAATAACTCTAAAATACCAGAGTCTAGCACTATATATAGAATCCTAGATGATTTATGCATGCATTATCGCACTGACAGCAATCAAAGTCAAACAAATTCACATTCACTTCCAGTTACATAAAAAGTGACCACTAATTAACCTAATTTTTCGATTTGAATGCGACACAAAAAATAGGTTGAAACCCAGACAGTCCTGCATGTATGTAGTCGTACAGATGGGTATATAGGGGGCCGATAAGCCCACAATCGGAAAAATCGGAAACTTACATGTTAAGAAAAGCTTGTCGACTGTAAAAGGCAGAGCACTCTAAGACAACTGAAAAACAATATGTATGTATATGTATTTATACATGTTAGTTGTACATGTACACGTACGCTTGTAAGTGGGTCTCAAAGCATATAGAAGTACTGGGTCGTAAGACGCCCACAACAAATGGAATCCAATGACACCATTTATTTGTATTATTATTATAACTATGTAGTATCGCATTTTAGTTTCATCGGTTTTTTGGGCAATTATTTATCAATATCAAATTATTTCAATATTAATTCAAACAAAAATTTCAATAAACCGTAATTATCGACGAATGTAGATCAAATAATCACATTTTAGCAACAACAACAATAACATGAAAATGAAATTAATTATGAAAATACAAATAGAAATAATGTACCATGAAAATAACATAATGATTGCCCTCTTACCCTCTTACCCCTTGCGCCTCACCCCTACCTTCATGTTGTTTATTATGCAAGTGTGTGTGTGCGTGATTTGGTGTTAGTGTGCGTGTAATTGAGGTTAAATGAGCACGACATTATTTTCTGACATTTGGCGCCGCAAAGTATGCAGCAAAATTGAATTTAAAGTAAATTCTTTTGTGTTCTATTGGACTGATCATTGTGGCGCCTAAATAGTAGGCGTTATAAAGCTGAATTTTTGTAGGGCGGTTGTTTATTTATGTCCGTTGAATTTATTAAATAGAATTTCACTTATTTAATGCAATTTATTAAATTATTTCGGCTGATATGTATATTTAATTCGATTTAATTCAAATAATTAATGAAAGTTTGACAAAACTAACTTGATATATTTTTGTTATTCTTTTTCTTGCAGTAGCTCTGCTGTGATGCAACCGGAAGTGTCGGCATCTGTGAGTGTACAGCTTGCAACTTGCCGCAGAGAATGCAAATAAATGCAACGAATACGAGAAACTCATATAAATTAGGAAAATCAACAAATACACTCACACTCATACACACACTCTCGTACACACACACACCATATGTCGCAGGGCAAAAGAAAATCACATAAAATGCAACGAAATCTGCTGCATGAATTAAGCAAAAGCAAAGGCAAAAACAACAACTACAACAACAACAATTGCCAACTGAAATACATGAAATATTCAAACTAACTAAAAGCAAAACAATTCATAAGAAAATTCTCAAGCAGAATCCAAAGCACAACTCAAGTGTGCTCTTGGGGCATGACGCTAATGGAGCATCGCTTGGCAACAGCTCCACTCGCTCCACTTGCTCCACATTCACCACTGGCTGCACCACTTTCTCCACTTTCTTCGCTTTCACCACTAGCTGCCCTGGCACAAGGCAAAATGTTTGCCAAACTGTGGCCTTGGCTTAAGCACGAGACGTGGTCCAGGCTGCACAAATCCAAGTAAGTTTCTAAAATTCTAATTCATTTTAATGCAAACAAACACACACACACACAAACACAAAGAAGCACACCTTGCTGTGGCAAGTTTTTCGATAAATTTCTAAACAAATGCATTGTTGGGAAATGCAAAAGAGATTGGACAGACTTTAAAAGCAGAAAAGATTCAATTGAGTTTTGAGCCCAGCTCCCAAAGGAAATTATGAACTTATGTTTCTATGATAAATCCAGTACGGTAATTCAAGGTTTTATGAGCTGAAGTCTCGAAATTTAGATAGTTTCTAACTTTTTTTTTTCCTTTTAACAGCAAACTATGCAGCTGACAGTCTAGCACTTCGACTGTATCGTTATTAGCTATTCTTAGCACTATTTATAGCCCCTATCACAGCAAAAAAAATATTATTTTACAGACGATGTGTAAATTAGAATCAAAAACGAGAGGCAGTTGAGCTTCTAACAATTCAGTTTTATTTTTGCTCTGCTATTTATAATCCTAATCGCTGCAATACCTATGCCAAAATTTATTTAAGCCCGGTTAACAGGGAAACCCACTTGAAATCTCATTCTGTAGTCATGACGTAGTTTATAAATAGCTACAGAGAGTGCTTGATTTGGGTTGAGAGCTGACTACAGTTGACCTTGCCTTCAACTGTGGGTTTAGCCTCAACTCGAAGCTTGACAAAATGATAATTTTTCTCGTTGTAATTATCTAACACATTTGTTGCATATGAGACCCGATTTCCGATTCTCAGCTTAAATTGGACCCAAGTAACTGTCAAAAAGTGTCCTAAATGAAAAGCCATAAATGTGCGCAGCCGAAAAATCAATGCGAACAAATTTTAGCAAGAATCAGAGTCGGAATAGGAGTGTAAGAAGGAGAGAGAGTGTCACCAGATGTGGCTAGAGCCCTAACAGCCACGCCTCCTTTTTTGGGTATAGTACATGACCAGCATCAATAAGTTTGAAGGCGTGCACAAAGTTTGCGACAAACAGCTGCTGCTTATTTGTAGTCACTGTGAAAATGAGCAAGAAAATTTATTTACACACTGATAAAAAAGAATGTGTTCTATGTTAAGAAAACACTTCCGAAAACCTGTAGTGCTGATTTCAACAATAAAGGAACAGACTCAACTCTTTGGTGCTATTCTATTTTAATGAAAATTATTTAAAAAGTAAGAACTTTTATTTAACTTTAAGAATGTTTTTTTTATCAGTGTACACTCAGTCACACATTCTTACAGAAAGCGTTTTAAGTTTTAATGGAAGAAGAAGGAATGAGGAAAGTGGCAAACGGGTCGAAGGTCGACTGGACCAGTCGATAATCACTGTCAGAGGGAGAAAACGAATTGCGGAATGGACTCAACAGTGCAAATTTGAGGTTAATGCACAAATAAATCTGCCACAAATTGAAAGACATCAAAACTGGCTGAGCACGTAGTTGAAAGTGGTTCGAAAAAGTCGAGCGACCACTTTGAGCAACCACCAAAAGAAAAAACTGAAAATGAATCTAGTAGCTAAGGCGGCAGAAGAGTGTGCTAGACTGTGGAAAATCCAGCATTTCTATTGCTATTTTCTGCAAATTTTTAACTTTTATACAATTATTAGTTTAAATTAGTAAGTAAAAATAATTGTGATAGTATAAACAAATTAATATAAGAATGAAAAAAAACTTAAAAGTCGTATGCCCGACTGAAGGTACCCTTAACTTATGTGAAAAACTTTTATAATGGAATTTAAAGTAGCTTTAAATTTTTGTAGCTCCTATTGTTCATATATACACATATAGTTACGTAAACTTTCCATTCCCTTTTGAGGGATTACTTTGTAACTGACAAATTGGGCACACCCTTTGCGCTCTCTAAGTGCAGAGTCTAAAAACAGCAACAACTGATAATTATTAACGCTCAACTGCGTCTCAATCAACAACATTTTATCTGGGCACACTCAGGCATGGCTGAGACCAAGTTCCAGAAGACAGACGACAAAGAGATAGAAAAAGGAGGAGGAGGAGTGTGCTAGAGAGAAGGGAGGAAACCGCTAGCTGATATCGTGTGCCTGCTAACTTCCGATTTCCGTTGCGCGCTGTGATTGAGCGTTGCTTTATTTCCTGTCAAAATGGCAACTCTACGATAGGCGCCAGCAAGGACACAGCAATGGAGGCAAGAAGGACGAAAAGTGGAATGAGGAAAGAGGTTTCTTCTTTCCGTTCTGGCAAAATGATAAACTTATTATGTATAGTCTCATACTTTTTTACGCAACACGCAATTGGCGAACATCGGAGGGAATCGGGAATCGGAAGAAGTCGGAGAAAATCGAGGGAATTGGGAGAACTGTGGAGCTTGTTAGCCAAAGCGTGACTCTGCCTATTTCGAGTCGGTTAAAGTTTTCGATGTCACACACATTTTGGGGGGTGAGTCAGGTGGAGGAGTCAGGGTAAAAGTGGTAGCTGGTAGTCGATGCCTGTCGGCATCAATGTCAGTGATTTATCACAAGGCAACGGCACATAAATAAACACCGAGCCTGACACTCGGCGGTCTTGGGAATTCCAGTTTTGCTGCTGCTACTTTTATTTTTTGACAGTGCGTTCGTTTGCTTCGATTTGTGTTACGCATCAATGAATTTATCCCTGTCCAAGGCACAGCAACGGCAGCGGCATCAGTCTGAGTTGTATGTCCTCGGAGTGTGAGGTCCTTGCGTTTCCTTTTCATTTGACGCTTTGTGCACTTGACTTTGGATTTGTTGGCTGCTGCCTCTAACGACCCTCATTGTTTGACACTTGGCGTTGATTTTCAGACCCCGTACTCAAAAAGAGTACAGAGTCTATTAAGTTATTAAGATAGTAAGGTCAAGTAACGGAAATTTAGAAACTAATGAAGGTAGCTTCAATCAAATCACTTAAAATATATTAAAGACATAGCTTGGTCTAAACCAAAGTAGGGCAAACTACTTTGAATTGTATATTAGGTTTCTTCAATTAACCTCTTTCTTAATTTAGTGAAAAGTATAAAAGTACAGGGTCTTTTTCAGTCAACTCTCTCCAGTTTAACTCTCCCGCTGCTTTGAAGTAGCAGTCGACTCCACTCGACTCGACGCGATTTGATTCGACGCGATTCGACTCTTATCTTATCGCCAGGATAATGGCGTACCCTGCCGTTCGTTCCTGTTGCTGTATATCGCGTTGTTGTTGTTGCTCTTGCTGGTTTTTGGCTTGCTTGCGACATTATTTTCACTTTATTGAAAACTTGTAGCCGAAATTGATTTTCTGCGTCTCCTGACATCGCATTCCGAGCTCAGGGATTTGACATTTTCGCTGTTATCCCATCCCCTTGCCTCACCCACCCCCAGAAAGCAACGCCTCTTCCCAAAACACCAGCCACACCTCCTCTTTTCTCCTCTCTTTGTGTGTACATGTCTGTGTGTGTGTGTGTGGGTTTCGTCTGCTTTTTGTTCGTTTTGTTTTCTACCAAATTTATTTCGCATTTAGTTGAATACTTTTTGGCATTTGGCTTGAAAATTTCGCATACATTTATTTTAAAGACTGTAATTTCGTTTTATTCTCATGCTAATGTTTCGGGCTGGCTTTGTTTGCCCTCTCACTCCCTCTGTCTCTGTCTCGTCCAATTTCTCTGTGACTTGCACTTGTCGAATTTGGGATTTTGGGGTCCCGACTTCATTCTTGGGTTGGTGTTATTAAGTATTCATTTGTGCACATTCCGCTTGTAATGTGTTTTTCGCAATGAAGTGAAAATGCAATTTTTTACACAAATGCCCAACGAAATCAATTGAATCACTTGGCAATAATCATCCATTGTCTTCTGCACAATACTTCAATATTCCAACATCATTTCAGAAAAAAAACTGTCATTTTATTCGTGCATTTTTTATTGAAATCCATTTCAAACATATAAACAACATTTTTTCGACTACACAGAAAGAAAAACAAGGAATGAATGACATGTAATTCAAAAAGTTGAATATCAATAAATTAATTTATGAGTGTATTCGCAATATTCACATATTCGAATATTCGAATTTACGAATTTCTAGGTGGAAAGTGGAAAGAGTTGGCCTTTTCGACTGTTATCTCGTTTGGCATAGAATATTTTATATAAATTGTGTTATTCGGTCGTCGTTGTTGGCCATGGCCAAGAGTAGAACAATAAAAGCAATCAGTGCTTAAAAATCAAATTCAATTTGCGCATATTCAGCATATTCCAGCAAACTTGTTGTTTTTATTTTTTGTTGTTTCGTTATCGTTTTCGTTGCTATTCTTTTTGTTTTGATAAATTTTTTTTCAAAAATTTATAACAAAAATTCTTCAAAAAAATGTGAAATACTATGAATGTAACCAAGGACACTCACACAGACCGACAGACACTGAGAGAAAGGTTAACGTGGTTGGGAACTGGCAAATCATAAATATTCCCTGAATCAACAGAATATGATGAAAATCCATAAATCATTGTGTGGGCGGAAAAGAGCAAGGGTGGCGTTGTTAGAGAAGCTTTTCCCAAGGATTTCGAATGCAAATCAACTGTGCCAAAAACTTTACTACAACCAAGTGCGCAGCAGCTTCTCCGCCGTCTCCTCCTTTAGCTGCTCCCGCTCCTATGTCTACTCTAGCTCCTTCTCTCTCCTGCCTTTAGTTCCTGTTCCTGTCTTCCTGCTCCTAGCTGTTCTCTAGCTCCTCTTCATTTTTGCCTGACTCCTGCTACTTTCTCTGTACTTATTTGCTCGTACTTCTATCTCTGTGCTCCTACTACTCCTCCTTCTACTCCTCCCTTCTTCAGATTCCCTACTCCTATGTCTCATGTTCCTATATCCCTGCTCCTACTCTTCTTTGAATCCCTCCCCTTTCTCTTCTACTCCTCCTGCACTCTGTCATCCCCACCGCCATCACTCGGGCCGAGCAAACAAATAATGAAGACGAATGCAAACAGCAGACAGCAAAACACCAAGCAAATAACAGTCGAGTTGCCGAACTGAAAAGGATGAGAACGAATCGCAGCACGAATCGGCGGAGGAGTCGCCGTGTGGTGAGGGTGGTAAAAAGTCCAGGAGGAACAGAAAGTGTACAAATTTAAGCAAACAATGGACCGAAACCGAGCATCGACTTGAGCCGCCAAGAGAGACAAAGATAGAGAAGTACAAAGAGAAAGAGAAGAGCTAAACTCCCAGCCAAAATGAAGAAAAAAATTAACGAAAAAAGGGCTTTTTTTTGTATTGTTTAATGCGATAATTTTATTCGCAAGAATTTCGACAATTCTCATAAAGCTTTTAAGCATTTCTTCTACTGGCGAAAATTTCAACGATTTCCCGCTATTTTAAACGCTTTACAGCTAAGCAGCGAGCTTCCGATTTCAGACTCCGATTTAGTTAAGAAAAATAGAGAACTTTAATTCTAATCGTGAATCAGTTGCAGCAAATTTACAATGGAATTTAATTGTGTGCTACAATTTGGGAAACGGACGCAATTTGGGGAATCGGATACGAATTTGGTAGTTGGCAGCTTTATCAAGCGGAAAATTAAACGGCTAATGTGGAAATGTAGTTGAAATCAGTGCCAAGTTAAGAGCTGAAAGCTGAAAGCTGCTGCCCAAAAGGGGCAGCCAAGCGTGCCATTTAGACCCTGTACTTGTGCTTGAAAGTAGAGTTGAAATATATATGTGTATGTATAGGTGTTTTTCACACTAGTTGGGTCAGTTTAACAACATTTTGCGGCTTATTGTGGTGTAGTCACACGTGGCATACAGTTGACTGCAGCTCGGTCTCTTTTGGCCAACACACAAATTTAAGAGACATTAAAGCACGTCTGGCTCTGGAATTGCATCAGGAATTGTGAGCACGTAGCGCCAAGGAAATAAAATAAAGCAAATTTACGCAGCTACGCAGCTGACGGCTACTCCATGGCAGTGATGCCAGCAAGCGACTACGAAAAACGGCTAGAAATTGGACAGACACAAAAGTGGTTTAAATACTGAATACAGAAAAATCTCATTTTATGCATTGTAATGTTTAGTCCTTTATTTTAATGTATTAAAATAGAATAATTTTATGGTATCTAAAGCAATTCCATATTGTAGCTGTTTTATAATATTTCCTGCTAATTCATTTATTAAAATGCGAACAGAACTGTCCTCAAAAAGGCTAATTTGGCAGCACAGTTCCAGAGTCTCAGAGTCTGGTGTGAACAGCCGCAATTTAGAGGCAGAACATGGACAGGAAAATTGAAGGAAAAGCACAGCAGGTTGAGTAGAATGGAGGGGAGGAGTACGGAAAAGCCCTCTACTTTCTGCTTTGTATTTTGTGTGTGGACGCAGCGCAAACTTGTCGCCATAAAACTTGAAATTGAAAAACTTTTACTTTAAATTCGAAATATGTACAATATGTGTGTGTGTCTGGGTGTGTAAGTCTGTGTGTATTTGCACTGTTCAATTGAGACAAAGGCAAACAAAAGAAGGCCAAAAGCAAACTCTATTGCCAAGGCCAAAAGGAAGTCGAAACACTTTCGCCTGATTACAAACGCGCAAATGATGCGTGCCTAATGCGAATCGGGGCCAATTTCATCTCTCCATCCTCCTCGTTGCTCCCTCTTTCTCTTTCTTTCTCTGTCTTTCACACTAACCACAAGCAAGGGCCACAGCATTTTTCCATATGTATGAGTCTGCCTAAATCTAAAAGTCGGCAAAATGACAGCGCAATGACAGGCACAAAATGCCGACAGCAATTTTTTAATAAAAAATCAAGAAAACAGCAGCTTTCGGTGGTGCCTAACCGACAGTCAAAAATACCCTGTACAAATTTCAATCTCCACTGCTTTTTTCTAATATTCTTTTGAAACTGTGTGGTAAGCCCGATATTGGAATACTGTCAGGCTGCAGACTCAACAAACAATTACGCAAATCTTTTTGTTGAGTGTATTTCAAGGGCTTTAATGAACTTTTATGAAGCTATATTTTATTTCTTGATGTCAACACTTAATTGTGAGCAATTGAAAGTCAGGCATACTCGTTTGAACTTTCTCTGCAGCTGCTTCTTCTTCAACTTCTACTCGCACCTACATTTTTCTGTGGGATGCATGGAAAAATAGGAGGAAAATGTTGCGTCAGGCAAACGTTGAACATATGGTAGACAGACCAAAACAGCAAAAGACAGGGACAGAGCAAAAGAAAGAGAAGGAGATAGAGAGAGACTAAGACGCACAGTAAGCTGTGAAATGGGGCAGGGTGTGAGAAAGACGACACGATGTTGCCACAGACGGTGGCAGGCATCATATTAAACGCGCCAGAGATAAACACAGACAGTACTAAATTAATTCTGCTCAATTTGCATTAAAATATACATATATACGAAAACACACACACACAAACTAGCTGGCAAAAATGTATCTGTATCTGTGTATGTATCTCTATCTGAAGCTGTGCAGAGTGTGTGTGTGTCTTTGTGTAAGCATTTTAGTTACATTTCCGTGGGAGTTTGCTTTAGCTGCTTCTTCCTCCTCATTCACTCAATTTATGAGGCTGTAAGTGTGTGTGTGTGTGTGTGTGTTAGTTTATTTAATTTAAAAGCCTCAGGCCTTTAGCTGCCGGAAAGCAGCAACAAAACGACCGAATTGAGGTCCAACTTAAATATTTCTCTCGTTCTCTTGGTCTCAATTTAGTTTTTCTCTATGCTCTCAGTGGCTGTGGTGGCTCAAGGTGGTGCACAGGTGGTGCAAAACTTTCAAACAGCTGTGATATAATATTACAATATCTGTGAATCTTTTTCGTTTGTCCTCCAGCCTTAACATAAGGTTCTGCCAACTACTTTAGCCTCAGTCTAAACCTGGCCAAAAAGAGAGAAAACAATAAATGTTGAACGTAAACAAATTTTTTTTTTCTTTTATTATGAAAAGCAATTCTCAAGGAAGCATTCACTTATATATGTGTATGCATTAAAATTTATTCAAAAATATATCTAAATTTAGAAGAAACAGCTACGGATAAGGGAGTAGGCTGCAAAGTACCCTGCACTTGTAAAATATTAATTTTATTTAAAATAAAAGGTTTGAATTAAATTTTTAAGCACTTTTCTATACAAGTCTATAAAAGCCGTTTTATTAATTTCTCCCGAAAAATTACAGGGTCTTTTCTAAACGGCTCACTCGCCTGTAGCCTTTGCTACAGTTATTGTACTTTTTCTTGGTTGTGGAGCATAGGGAAAATGATATTAAAGGAAACCAAAGAAATGAAAACAAATACGAATTCAAATATCAAAGAAGGTTATTCAAAAATATGTATGTTTGTATGTATGTGCGTGTGTATTTGTACTTCTGTGTGTGTAGCTGATATATACCACAAATATCAACAAATTTCTGCACACTTTATGAAATGCCAAAAGGAGGCGGTGAAGCACACGGGGCGGATGCTGAATTTGTGGCCTCAGTGGATTTCCTTACTCGTTTTACGTCCCCTTCGCCCCTTCCCCAAGACGTTGTACCGCCCCCGTCCCAAGACTCAGTGTCTGTCGCTGTCGCTGTCTCAGTTTTAGTCTCAACCCAGACGTTATTGTCTTTTACATCATCGCTTTACTTAGCATAAGTACACGCAAAAACCAACAACGAGCAACAACAAATTGCCGCCATCGTCATCTACATTTTCCCTGCCCCAACCCCTCTTCATCACTCCCTTCCCCTTTCTACTGCCTTGGAGAAAAATGTTGTTTCGGGATATTTCATGCGCCGCATGAGGCAGCTTCAGTTTTTGGCCTGAACGCCTTTTGCCATTGTTAACATTTATTTTTATTTTATGCACTCACCACCCACTGCCACTCCCCTTTCGCTCCCCACCTCACCCCATCTGTGCGCCTTGAGCTTCAAATAAGTATGCACAGCACGGGGCACGGAACTCGCAAACCAGTTCCAGCTCCAGCACCAGTTCCAATTCCAGTTACCCATTCTTATCCACTGCCAAAGACTTACTCCGCTGGTTAATATTATTGACTGCTTTGTGCGCTTCCTCGGGGGTAGGGCGTGCGAGGAGGCGTGGCTAAAACGGTGATTGGGGCTGTGTCGGGTGGGTGGGTGTTTGTGTGTGTGTTGTGGTGTGCGTGCGCGTGCCAAAGCCAATATTTAGCTAATGGTCTTCATATTTTAAATATTGGCGCGCTGCGTGCTGCAAATAAACAGGAGCAAAAGGGACAGCCAAGGAGAAGCGTGAGGAAGAAGTAGATTTTCCTACAATTTACGTGAAATAACTTTAAAGGGGAACTTGTAGACACACAGCCCAAAACAAATGTTTCACGCCTCGTCTGAGTAATTTACAACAAGTAAAAGCCCTTAAAGAGGTCTTCAGTTAAAGACGAAAGTGTGTACTTGGCACAATTATTTTAATTATTTCAACAAAAATAATATACGATGAAATCTGAAGCAATACTCAAGTAATTTATATAATCAATAATGAGTTAAAGTAACTAAAGGTAATGAAGGAAATCAGTTGAATAAATCAGCTTTGTATTTATCATTGTACAGGCGCTATTATAAATAAAATAAATGTAAACTATATTAATCAGAAACATGAAACTAAATAAATCAATTAATTATAAAGAAACTTGCACCACATTAAATCAGTTGTACGAACTTAAAAAAATTTAACTGAATAAATCAAAAAATTATTTAATTATGAGCCAACTCTGAAATTTAAATCATAAATATTTTATTTAATTTAAGAGCTGCTGATAGAGAAATATAGTTGATAATATTGTATTTGAAATATTTAAAAATCTGTCAGCTATTGTGACTAGAAATGTGACGTAAGCGACTCGTGTGAAATATATCAATTTCACTACACACACATATATACATATACACGCATATAGAGACACACAGTAGTAAATGCAATTTCATTTGCGGCCATAAATTGAAAGCGCATAAAAAGCGTTGTAGCCATCTCTTTTACTCCTGTGTCGCACGTTATTGCAATTTATTTGCAAATGTCACGAGTTGGGGAGGAAGTGGGCCTACAGAGGAAGGGAAAGGAGGGTTAGGGCGGATAGTTAAAGTTCTTGCAACACTTAAGCGCTATCAATAATTAAAGCTAACTTTGGTTGCAGTTTAATTGCAAAGCCAATACAAGTTTTGGGCCAGACTTAGCCAAAGATTAAGGCCAATTCCTGCAGCCAGCCTGTGAATGTGTAAGTGTGTGTCTCTGTGAGAATCCTTGTGGAGCAAACATCAATAAAACGCAGCGTAAATAAACCATAAACCATTTTAAAGCCGCAACTAAATAAACCTGACACACAAACACACATATACAGGGACAAAAGGAGTGAGAGAGGGAGACGGCGATAGCAAATAAAGCATTTAAGCATATGCAACTAACTGTAAAAACAACAACTGACAATTTCAACAACAGTTTCAAAAGGCAAAACGCAATTCTGCACATTTTGGATCAAGTGAATAGAGTTAAAATTGTACACAGCACACACACCCACACACACACACAATCATATGTAGGAAAACAAAGATGAAAAGCAGCAAACGATGGACGAGTGAAGTTATATTGATGTCAAACATGCGCAAAAAATGGCAAGTTAAAAAGCAAAAACAAAACAAACCAAAACAAAAAATATAACAAAACAAACGAAACAAAAGCAGAACGTAGCGAAGTGAACACAAAAGCCGCACACCAAATAACTGGAACACAGCAAGCGAGCGCAGAAGGGGGCGGCAGAAAAGCAGCACAGAAAAAGGAGCTGGGGTAGATTGATGGCGAGGTTGAAGCAATGCAAACGATTTTCAAAGTGGGCGTATATGTAATCTGCCATGAACCAAATATGTGAAGCACCTCCAACTGCTACCTTCTGCCCCCTAAGCCACCAGCCTACACTCTATTGCAAAATTGAGGACACATACGCGGCAACAATTTGGGCTCACACACACTTAAAAAAAAAACCAACACAAAAAAAGAACAACGAAAATTGCGAGCTAAATGATTTGGGCATAGCTCAATGGTTGGATGGATGGCTGGAAGCATGGATGGGGGAGTGGAGGTGCGCAGGCCATGAGAGAAGGAGAGATGAGAGCGTTAAGTGCGCGCCTGCAGCTATGCAATGCTTTTTTTACGCTCCTCCCTTTTCCCTTCTTTTTTGGGTTCTTCGCTTAGCTCGCTTAATTGCTTACACTGTCAAGACACACATACACTCACGTGTGTATGCATGTGTGTGAGTGAGGTGTTGTGCATACATTTTAATTTGTTTACTTTTTGGCATTGTTGTGAGGTGCCTGGCACCGTTGAGCTTTGCCTAAAAACTAAATACACTTTTACGTGACTTGGCGACATCAACATATGATTTGATGGCAGCTAACGCCGCCACGTGCTCATTAATGCGCCGCAGGGGAGCACAGAGCGTGGGTGGGCTGAAAGAGGGGGAAGTGTACAGTGTACACATGTACACATGCAGCCACTTGGCAGTGTGTGTCTGAGTGCAGACTAATAGTGAGCTGTCTTTCTTGCTGTGATTCTTGTGCTTATGCTCAACAAGCGGCAGAAGTTCTTCCGGCAGAGGTCTCCGCTGAATCACGCCGTTACGAAGTGCCTTCGGTTGTGACTTAGAAAAGTAGCACTACAAAGATCAATCATAAAAGTTCACGATCTGCTTCGACTCTTTTCATCTCATTAATCTTTCACCCTGGTAAGGGATGCATCCATTAACTTTCTGCTGTTTCGCCAGTTCTGAACTTGTCCCCAAGCTAATTTTCCCGGGCATTGTGTCTATTCAGAGTATGCCTGCTCATACAGAGATGAAAAAAGGAACAAAACCAATGGAGCTAAGGCAAACAAATTTCCTGCCTACATTGACACTGATTTCATTTCATTTCATTTCCATTTAATGGCAGCTGCTCTTCAATGGCATCCATACATCCATCCATCCATCCATCCAGTCGAGCCATAAAAGACACCAACGAGCAGCAAGCGGAAAATGCAAGCAATGCGAGCGAATGCAAAACGCGGCATTTAACACTTTTCAAAAGGAAGCGCACACAAACCGAACAGGTGAACTAACTCACCTCGACTTGGACCCCGCTCTCGCCTCCTACTCACTCATTCAATTGTAGGTAACCCTCCCCTCTCTCTCTCTCTCTCTATCTCTGCCTCTTTATCTCTCTCACTACAGGCAGGCAGCCAACCGTGCTCTCTATAAAAATGCTTACAAAATGTTGTTTTATATGAGCTAAAGTATGTGTCTCTGTGTGTGTGTGTATGTGTGTGCGTGTGTGTTACTGTGTGTGTGTGTGTGTGATGGCGTGCATTTTACATGTGATGCAGCAACAACAACATGAAACCGCTCGAAGGCAACGTGAACAGTTGAAACGAATAAGACTACAGTCGAGTGTGCTCGACTTTAAGTGGCCTGGGGCCTATTTCCTGTGGCCAGTGGCCACTTTGAACCCTTCCAGATTTCGGTAAAGAAATCAGCAGACAGACTTGATATTTCTTAAAATTTATTTTTGCATGTTACTGCAAACTAAATTTAATAGCTACACCTCATTTGACTTAAGTACTGATCAGAGTGTATATACTGTGTAAACTTATGAGTGCAGAGTCTGAAAACCATAAATCGCTTCACATGCGCAAACAAACTACCTTTTCCCCTTCTGCTTCCCTCTTTCACTCGCTTTGTCGCTGTCCTTCTCGCTCAGTCGCTGTCGCTGTCTCTGTCTCTCCGTCCGTGTGTGTCAGCACTCATTAGGATTAATTTTCCGGTTGCAGCATAAACTGAAGCTTACAGAAGAGACACAGGAGACACAAGAGACATTGTGGACTCTGCGACGGAGATGAGGCTGCCAAAGGGGAAAGTAAAAAGAGAAAGGGGACACGAGAAATGTGAGAGGGAGAATATCAGACGCAGTCGACTGCGCTTAAGTGTTGAACGCGACCGTTCGTTTGTCCGTCCGCCCTACCGTCCGTCTGCCTGCCTTCAAACGTAATAAAAAGCAGTGTATGTAAAGCTCCCTCCCTACCCATACCCCTTGCCAGCGCTGCTCTCTTTGTTTCCGGCAGGAGGCAAAAAAGAAATAGTTAAACTGCATAAAATTTAATCAAGAGCGTTCGTTGAATGTCAGCTTGGCCCTGGCTGTGCTGCGAGTGCTGCCGACACGACAACAGAAACCCAGTGGCACCACACAGTGCAAAAAACTATGCCGCCTTAACGCAGCACGAACTGTAAACATTGTACGTTAATAAAGGGAAGAGCACTTACCACTACATAATATTAATAAAAGCACACACACACGCAGACATGTGTCTCTCTCTTGATCTGCATCTCTCAATTTAAAGCTGCGCTGCGACTGATCGTCAATTGCTTAGCTCCCTTTCCGTCTCAAGCACCAGCTGCTGCCACGCAGTGTGTTACGCTCTCTGCGTCTGTGTTGGCAGAGCTCTCAGTCCTCGCCTCCTACATGCTGTGATCTCTCCTTTGCTCTCACACACTTTATATGTATGTATTTGTACAGCAGATGTTTGCAAAAGTCCCACAGGGTACACACGCACTCACAATCGCTAAGCTTGCCTTCCTTGTGTGTGTGTGTGTGTGTGTGTGTGTGTGCACAACCAGCACGTAAAACACGAGCAAAATGACATTTTATCATCAAAGGTGGAACAAGCGGCAACTGCAAGCAATAAAATGAATGAGCAACCGAAAGCAGAAGCCAACAAGGGCGTAGGTGGGGTTGGAGCTGGTAGAGTGTTGGTAGAGTGGGCGTAGTGGGTGTGGTGGAATAGGGCGACCATTTTGTGTGCGCTGAAGGATAACCTACATTTTACTTTTCATTTTTAGTTTGCCTCTTTATGCACGTCTGCATTGCGCTCTCTGTGTGTGTTCGTGTGTGTATGTACGTGTCTATATGTGTGCGTGTATGCATATATGTATAGGTGTGTGTGTGTAACATTGCAATGACAAAGCAAAACTTTCCAATTAACTTTGATTAAAAAGTTTCCACTATCGCCATACAATGTAAACATGAGAAATTTGTTTGAATCGAAAACTCTTTCTGCTTTGGTCAGAGCCAATCAGCCAATGCCCTCAATGAGTGGGCGTGGCACGTGGTCAGGTAACAGTAACTGTAGCCAACTCCATGTCCATGTCCATGTCCATGTCCGTGTCCGTATCCATGTCTGCTGTGGTCTTGCCCAGGTGAGTTGCACATAAAATCAATTTGCAATAAAATCAGTAAGTTGTATTTGTTCAGCACAAACATTTGGAGTGTGGCTTGTTCAAGTTCGGCCTGAAACAGACAGTGTGGGCCGTGGGGGATGTGCAAGAGTATTGGGCGTGGCTACAGGGCTGGACTGGGGGCAGCTGTTAACTCGTCATTTATACGATAGTTCAATCAAAGCCGCCAACTAGATAACTTCCACTTAGGCTTTATCTCTTTCTCTGTCTGCCTCTCTTCCTCTCTCTCTCTTTCTCATTCCAACTCGCTCATCTCGGAAAATCAACAAACAAATGAAATGAAATGAAATGAGTGCATAAATGCATTACGAATACACTCGCAGACAGCGGCTACGGGAGTTGTGGCTGCAGCAAACAATGGCCGCAGGCAACCGCAGGCGGACTTGCAACATCCAGTGGCAACAATAACAACAGCAATAATAGTAGAAAGAAATAAAAGAGTAGCTAGCCGACTGTGGAAAACCCTGCACTTGTTAAATAAAAATAAAATCACAATATCATCAGTTTCCCACACTTATTATGGAACTCAAATTAATCAATTCGTTTGTAGTCTACGAGATCGGCTATTGCGTAACGACCACGCCTTCTTCTGCCTGTTACGCTCATTTCTGTTCCGGCAAACCTTATAGACACTTTAACTAACTTAAGTACAGGGTCTAACAACAAAAACAACCACAGGAGAACAATCCATTGGCAACTTCATGTAACTGCCGGAGTGTCTGAGTGTGTGTGGGTGTGCTTGTGTGTGTGTTTGTGTGTATGTGTGCGGGAATGAATAAATTTTGCAATATTTGTTTTCATTTCATTCACTTAAAATGTTTTGTTACTTTCACAATGATTCAACGACAATAACAATGGACAGGCTGAGCGAGAGATAAAGAGAAAGGGAGAAAGTGGATAAGAGTGAAAGAGAATGAGGAAAACATTTACAATAATCTGTTGGATAAGAGAGTGAGGTAGTTAAAGAGCAGAAATTCTCTCAATTCATTCAGCATCATGAGGCTCATACAACAATTAATAAACAAAGAATTTAACTGGCCAGTTTTATAAAGGGAACACTGAATCACAGAGTATAGCAATAAATGGTACTAAACCTTTAAATTTTAAGACTTGTATTTCATACTAAACTTGTGTAAAAACTTATTGGTCCTTGGTCTTAGCCTTATAACGAGTAACTGTTAACTGCTAGGCTAAAAAAACTACAAACTTACAAAACTATCACACCCCTGTGCAGGGTATGTAAAAAAGCAAGCTATAAGTTTGCCAAATATTCAATTCGCCGCAATCAATGGTGAATGGGTGATCAAGCAAAAAGCTGTTCATGTCTCTAATCCCAGCTCGCATCTCTAGTTTCTACAACGATTTTCACTCCTATTTTCCTTTCCCAGTTCCCTGCTACCGTTTCCCTTTCCATTTCCAACGATATTCCTGGTACTTTTCCCTGCAGCATTCAATATGCCACAAATGGCACATCCATTACAGTTGCAGCCACATTGCAATATACAAATTTGCAACAGCAATCCGCAATTTGCTTATAAGCAACAACAACAGCAACCAGCATCGCCATGCCCACCCCAAGAGCCCGCCTACATTTTGGGGGCAGCACAAACAAATTGGGCAACTGTTTGTTTGTGTCCGTTTCGACTGATTTAGCCCGCACATGACAAAAATTGCACAATAGCAGAGCAGAAAAAAAAAAATAAGGAAAAAAATCTGTTAGTTGTCAATATGTGCACAGTTGGACAATTTTGCAACGTGCATCATTTGGGGGCAAATTGATATGGAAATAGAAACGAAGGGGGATAAGGGGAGGAATATTGGAACAACAACTGCATGAAAAGTGTGCAGATAGAATGCAGGCACACACACACATACACACAAGCATTTCTCACTATCATCTTTGTATCTATCTGCATATCTACACTGAGGAAAATATAGAATTACATTGTGATATAAGGTGCGTGTAGTGGACACACAGTCTAACCTGAAATGCACTTCAAATAAATAGAAATTCTTAAAAGAAATCATAAAATTCAAAACAGATAGGAACATAAATGTTTACACAAATTTATTTAAGTTTACTACCTATTCGTTTTGCAGTGTAACTATCTAGCAGTGTATAAATGTCTGTGCGCTGTTGTAAGTGAGCGCTGTTCGTTTGCATTGCGAATCAATCGCTTTGAATGATTGATAGAAATGTTTGATATACATTTACCAGCTGCCACATTGCGAATTTTCCGCATTTCCCTATGCCAAATCGCACAGCGCACAGCGCACATCGCACAAATATCGATCGATCGCCAGAGGCCGAATTGCGAAAAATTGCACATACGCCCCGTGTGCACGGTACGCGCGTGACAAATTTGAACGCTCTGTCGCGCCATTCGAATTTGTTGCCATCGGCATTTGCGGCATATAAAGCAGAGCCAACCTAATAATTTGCAGCATTAAAAAGCCATAAAAGCTGTGACAACTTCTTGGTAAGACGGCAAGAGCAGCAGATGCTGCTTAAAAACACAAAGGTTCTTAAAGCTGTTTAAAGCTGGAAAGTGAAAAGAGGGGCAAATGGGACAGCTTTGCTTTCTTGTGGTTTTCCTGGCCCGAAAAATCTTTGCTTAACTCTCTTTTTAAATGAAAGGCCTCAACGCACTTTCACTTTTATTTATGCTCCTACTCAAGCTTGGACTACGTTTTCCTGCCCCTTTTCTGCATTTTCTTTTTCTTCTTTTTGGGTCTTAATAAATAATTTGCCAAGCAAAAATTTATGCTTCAATAAACCTTCAGCCTTCAGCCAAAGTCTGTTTTGTTGGTTTATTTTTCAACCAAGTCAGGTAAGAGAATAGTGGTTAAAGGGAGGGGGAAGGTGGTCGGAAAAGCACTTTGCGAACTCATACCACCAAACGGAAATAATCAAGTTTGCACACCGCTGAAAGCCACACGAAACTCCAATGTCCAAAAACACTCTTCAAAAAGTTTTTTGCAGTTTTTTTTTTTTTTTTGTAAATCATATTTCTGACCCTCCATCAGCAACCCGTCCACCCCCCCTTTCAACCAAGCAGACTGCCGCTCAAGAGTTGGCCATAACGAGTGCTAACTTAAGTTGAATACTTTGCCAGTTGCGATTCCTTTTTAAAACCATTTCCAATTTCCCCACTAATTTCTCAATTGAGTTAGATCTTAGACAGAAGTCGGGGTTTCCTGACTATAAAATACCCTGTGTCACTACAAGTTGGCCTGAAAGCTAAGTGGCTGTATCAGGGAACTATGTTATCTAGTCTCATCATCAGAATAAAAACCTTTAGCGGTTGAGTAATTACCCATTTCGTGTGTTATTAACTTTAAACAAACCTGTTATGCCTTCAATACTGGTTACAAAAGTTATACTGTATACATATCTAATTAAATGTGAGTAGAGTTAGTGAATTTAGTGCAGAACAGTTCATGTGGTTTGCACGCGTACCATGAAAAACTATCCTTAGTTTTTCTGGCTTTTATTTTCAGCGTTTTTCCCGCTGTTCATACAATAATATTTTGAGCCTTTCCGCTTCGGTTTTATGGGATTTTTTGTGCACACACCGCAGCTGAATCAGTGGTGTTTGTGTGTGTGAATTGTTCGTTTTGCTGTGCATAAATTGTGGTGCGAATGCAACCACTCCTTGCCCCTTTGTGAGGCAGAATAACTCCCACTTGCCGTGTGTACGCTGAAACAATAAACAACGTGACTTATCACATTGCGTAACTTGTGATTTAATTGGATTTATACACACGTAGGACGTGTGTGTACCCAGAGAGCTAGTGCTCTGACAGAAACCCTTCGCATCTTTGTGCTCAATACTTTTGCAAATGCATTCGCATCTGTATGAAACCCAACAACCAGTGTTGGGAATACAGCTATTAACCAGTCATTCTAGCTGTTTGCTTTAAAATAGTCACAAATTTGTTGCAATCAGCTCTTTTGGCCTGATAAACTATAGCAACACAGTCATAAAATGGCAATTTCGAAACGCTTTCCAATACTTACTGAATCCTTTTCGCAATTGCCATCGATTGTGGTTTTCGCAAAAGTTTTTAATTATGTTTGCGGTTAGCAATTGGATTTTCTTTACATGAACACGTGACATGCTGATAAAAATTGCACCCGCTTGATTATTCCACACACTGTACACTGAGCACTCGCAGTATTTTCGCACACATATTTAAATATTCAAAATACGGCTTTTGTTTTCCAGTCAATATTTTCTCTCTTACTCGCTCTCATTGGTGAATCAACCTCAAATTGTTAAATATTTTGTAAGGCAACTATTAAAATCGTCAGTCGGACAATAAATAGTCAATATTTGACATGTACGTGCGTGTACGTTTACGTCAGACAAAAAAAAAAAAGTAGATAAGGCTGCAACCGAGAGAATCAGCTGCAGAAGTCCCTGTATTGTGAACTACAAACATGTGATGGTTTATGGAAAGATCTTCCGGAATTGATTTGTTGCTTAAATATAAATCTGCTGATATAACTGACCAATTCATATATATAACTTAGTCTAGACTTCATATATAACCCCAGAATAAACACTCTTTGGCTGCTGGATAGTACAGGGTCTTAAAACACACAGAATTCTCCTGATGTGCTGCGTCTGTAGGCGAATCAAATGTACGCCAACATGGCGTATGCGTAATTATAATTATGTAATGCAAACATACACATACAAACACACGCACACACTTGTAGTTGCCGCCATAGACAGACAAATACACATACACACACAACCACACACATGCCTTTTTAATTAGCATATAGAGCATCACGCATACGCCGTGTAGGCCGGACTCAATTTCAGGCACTTGGCATTTGGACATGCCAGTTATAATTGTTCAACAGGCTTAAACAGGCAACGCACCAGGGGTGATAGAGATAGAATGAAGGGGAGGAAAGAGAAGAAAGTAAAGAGAAGTGGTGAGAGGGGAAAGCTGACTGTGTAGTGATAAAGTGGGATGGTACGACAGTTGCGCATTCAATTAACGCAGAGCACATTCACACATACACACACACAAGCAGACACACTGGCACAACTAGGCCAAAACAGCTTCGTTTCGACCCGCTTTGCTAATCCGCGGTCTGCCATGTGCGCGATTATCGAGACGCTTCGCAGATTCGCTTCCTCCACCTCGCTCCCTAACTCTCTCTCTTTCTCTCTTTGGGTATTCAGTTTTTCGGGTGCCAAAAACATTTTGCCATCGCACATTCAGCTCTTTCTACTGCTCCAACTAAATTACTGCCCCGCCACGCCCACGTGGGCGCAGTGTCTGTGTGAATACATAATTAAACCATTCACAGTTTGAGCATTTAAATTAAATTATGGCGGCAATGTGTTGAAGTTTCCTAGAATTCGCGTTGGCTTCTATTTTACATAGGAAATTTCTAATAATTGTATGTGCATTGGTGTGTGTGTGTGTGTTTGCGTTGGTGTGTGCCACTTAAAGGCATATCGAAGTTTGTTAATTGACAGATGCCAATTATTACCTAATTATTATTTATGTGTCGTTGAGTGTGAGCATCCCTCAATAAACACTTTGAATTCTTGAAAATGCAACAAGAAAAGCCTGTTTTAAACATAAGCTTAGTTAAAAGAAAGGGCTGTAAAATACCCGATACTTATTCGAAGGTACTATAAAGTTAAACATAATCGTTTTATCTTTCCAAAATTTAAGATTTTTCTAAGTCTCTAAACACCTTTTGGTCTTTATTTAACCAAGATTAGTTATCCCATAATTTGCGCTCTTAAATTTAGTTAACTTCCGTTTGATTCACCAATTTCTTGTAAGTATATGAAGTATTTACTTTAAGGCTTTAACATAATTTGATTTACTTTTAAAAGGGTTTTGTCTTTTTGTGTAGGATTATTTTTCTTTTTTATATATACTATTTTTTTTGGAAATATTTGTTTTGAAGTATTTAGTAAATTCATCTGTGCAGAAACAGCTGCGACTGACTGTTGAAGCAAAGCGGAAGTTAACTTTTATAACTGACTGACAGGGTAGTGGGGCAATTGCACGAATAGTTGGGCAAAATGTTGAACGAGTTGAATGAAAAGCCAACCGAAAATCGGAAAAATAAGTGAGCTGAATTTCCCTCAACGTACAAAAAGTTCTGCATTGGGTCCAAATATGAAAAGTTTAACTCGTCGAGTGGTTCAAGCTGCCCACCACATGTGGGTAGAAAGTGTGTGTCGGTGTGTGTGTGCCTGTGTGTATGTGTGTGTCTGGGGCGGAGTTGCCTTTTTGTGATTAGCATAAAACTGCCAAAGTCTGTGCAGAGGCCATAAACATTCGTATACCCAAGACACACACACACTCGCACACACACACACACACACATGGGACGCTTTTAGGTTTTTAAATACCCAAAAATATTGTTACGAGTGCAATAGCATCGACAGTGGACACAAAAGCCAAACCAGAGCAGCACATCACACAGTCACAGCCACAGTCACAGTCATAGTTTTAGACCCACAAATTGGGGCAAAGGTACAATCGAGTGAGCACGACTATCGAAGACGCTGTGCTGCATTACAAACGATTTAAGAACCCTATTTCTCGTATAGTTATAGATTGATTTCTTCCCTGAAATTTTGGTCTTTTAAAGAACCCAATACACCCTTTTGAAGTTTTTCAGTACAGGGTCCAACCGGAGCTAGCGTCCAATTCAGTGCAGTCCTGTTCTGCTCGTTTTAGTCTCGAGTTCAGTTGAGTTTTGGACTTACTAAGCGCCCAATGGGCCATCGGTCATTGTGGAGTCTCCTCGTGTTGCATGTTTGCATGTGTTGCGCACTTGCTCACAGGCTTACCTTGCACACACACATTCACACACACAAGCATACAACTCCCACAGTTTTTGCTGAGTGTTTTTTGGGTCTTCTGGCCTCGTATTTGGCAAGCTAAACGAGTTTAGTTGGCCAAACATTATCATAACTTGGTCGTTTGCAAGCCGCAATGGTGTAATCGTTTCATTTTTAAAACGTTTTTCGCCATTTTTACAGCAAACACCGAGAAAATGTCTGCATTTTCCGTTCATTATTTTGATGTCCGGTTTCCTTTTTCCCCATTTTTTTTGCTCTTTCTGCCTCGATGTCTATTTTTTTGGCTTTAGTCTTTTCGCCCACATGTGCTGCATTTCTGGTTTCTGTTTGGCGCATAATAATAAACTTTCACTTTCACTTTCCCCGGAGAACATACCTATTTGAGTGGCAAATGATTAGTTTGTGCCGTCAAGCGAGTCCTTTCGTCCCTTCCATATGTGCTGCAGTCAAACTTCCCGGCAGTTAACCCCTTTGCTGACCCACTGTATAATTAATTTTATGAATAATAAACCAAAGTGAAATAAAAATGCCTATTAATTATAGTTTTGTCAGCATACACGTCTCTTTAGCCACAGCCACGCCCACACGCCTCGCATCCCCCAGGGGAGTTGAGCAAATGACTTCATTCCGCTCTCCAAAAAAACTATATATATGCGCCATCGAACAATGAAATTAATTCAATGCGCTTAAATTTCACGTCTATTAGTCTCTCGAGTGCTGAGCCAGTTTCTAATTTCCATATATTTTCTTTGTTTTTTTTTTTTAATTTCATACCCGTTACTTGCTTAGGAAGTGGGTATATAGTGGGTGTGCAGTGTATCGTATTGAGTATATGTAACTTATATAAGGTGGGTGTTTCAGTTCTGGAGGAAAATTAAAAAAAAAAATTTAGAATAATCCTATTTTTACTGTAAGAACAAAATCCTTTGAATCCCTTTGTTTGTATTGTTGTTTTTCTTACTTTTGTGTCTAGACTTATTTTGTAATTAACTTGTAACCGCTTTTGCCGCGCCTTTTAGTTTCCACAGAATTGTATTATCATTAAGTTACAGTTATCTTTAAGTCGGGAATTCGATTAAAGCGTTCTTAATATTCTTTACCGCTCTTCTGGCTTTCCCGTGACACTCCCTCCCTGATTCCGCCAGCACTTTTTGCTTCGAGCGACGCGCTGGGCAATTAATTTTGAATTTTAATACCCCAAAGTCACCGAGCTCGCACACACACACACACACACACACACACACGCAAAATGCAGCCCCTTTATGTGAGAGGAGTGTGCGTGTGCCTGTTTGTGTGTGAAATACGAATCCGTTGCAAATTGAGACGGTGACCTTCGGGCACAAGTTTTGTGACATGAGTCACATTAAAAACAACATGGACATGGCGTACACCTCGCCACCGGAAGCGGAAACATCGCAAAATGTCAAAGGCATAACAAACATACACACACATACAGAGCGCGTTGAAAACAGAAAACCATTAAGCAACTGGGTCAGAACGACAGGTGGCAGGTAGCAGGTGGCAGGTGGCAGCTGGCAGGTGAAAGGGCTAATAAAAACAAGTGGCAAACTGGCAGCCATTAGATACGCTGAGTGGCAAATTGTGTCAACAGTTTAAAGTGTGACCCAATAAGACGCAGGTCCAACCAATTTAATCAACAATAAACGTTAAAACGTTAAAACAGTTAAATAGCAAAACAAACAAAACAAAACTTTGGCAAGTCCCAAGTCTCAAGTAGTCTTACCCACAACAACTACAACAACAACGAAAGCAAATGGTGGCCAAGTCGACGCGTTCGGCAATCTGAGACAATGAAAAGCCCGTAATTTATTGTGTGGCAGCGCTAATTGCAAAAATAAAACATGATTTATGGGCCCAGCACGATAAAATGCCGAGCGCTGCCAAAACCAGCTGCCTCTGAGGTCTCAATGGGCCCAAAAAGGCTCACTGACCATACGTGTGTGTGTCAGTATGTGTGTTGGCCAAGAAAGTTAAGTTGTAACACATGATGTGCGGGAAAATGAAGGAAATGTATGAACAGACCAAGCAAACAATGAGCGCGTGCTTTATCCTGTTCGTGTACCCTGCAGGGACAGTGTGATAGGTTTGTTAGAAGACTGGCAGCGGCCAACAAGCCGACATAACTACAAAACTAAAAGGCTTTTTGATTCCACACACAGGATATATTAGAGTTGGCTGAACTCCACTGAACCTTCTTTCTCAGCTCCTTTTCTCCACTTTCTTGCCTCTATCATTTTGTGTGGCAAAAGTTCATTTTATGGGCAGACGCTGGCCAATTATTTGTAGATAATTGCGATGCGAGCGGCTTTTTAAATGAGTTGACAGCGAGGCTCATGCTGATAATGATTATCATGATGATGGTGATGGTGATGAGGATGATTATTCTACTGATGCTGATGAGTATGTTAAGCAGTGCAACCAATGGCTTGGAAGCAAATCAATCAGCCGCACACAAATCCCATTGCAAACAAGTTGTTCTCCATCTGCTGTTTCATTCTCTTTTGCTACTACTACACTGAAAAAAATCATAATTATGTCAGCTTATGGAATACTAGTTTTTGGCGACGGCTTTTCATAGAAAGGATATTAAAGTCAAGAATTCTGGATATTAATGTTGGTATGTTGTTTTTTTCGGTGTATTTGTTCTTCTACATGTTTTGGTCGAGCTCTACAGGGCCGAGCCAAAAGCAAAGCTCATCATTATGGCTCATTAGCAAAGCAATTTTAGTGTGTTATTCTTTTCCATGGACATTTGCGAGTGTTGGTTATATTGAATGCTGCTAATTTGCACATAAGCCGCTTTGGTTGGTTCCCCCTGCTGCTCTCTGTGTTGCTAGTTCCCTTGTGCATAATACCAAAATCTCTTACCGTCAGAACTTTGTTGGGCCACTAACTAAGCTCACCATAAGCACCACGCAATGGGGCGAACGAGGCAGTTCCTAATCCAACTGCTTATTATATACGTATGTATTATATGTTTGTGCGCCCAAAAGTATGCCACACAAATAGCAAAACAGCAAATAGTTGCCCAGTCAACGGAACTCAACTGGACTCAACGGGACTCATCTCATCTCATTGGTTTTTATATGCAATCCACACTCAGAAAAAGGCTGACGACACTGCTCTCCAGCTCATTGGCCCGAGGGGCCTTGGACGGGGTCCAAAAATAATTAACCGCAAATGCAGCAACAACAAGCAAGAAAGCTACTCGCGAGCTGCTCGACTGCCAGTTGCCCAATGGTACCAATCGCTCAGGTGTATTATTTTTACTAAGCGTTTATACCAAATGAAATTTAAGCATGTCAAATCTTAAGTCTTAGATTTCTTATTGGCTCTTTAACTAATTTAAGACCTCCGAGTATTGTAACTCGTCAAATGTGGCCGTGGTTGTATAATTCTTGTTAACTCACAGTCCCTAGCGCCTTTGTCGCCTGCGCTAATCAAAGCTTAGAAAGCACACAAAATTCCCGTTTAGTGCATAAGTAACGGGTATACAAATCTGCCAACATTAATACAAAGGCAAACAGAGGACACAACAGATCAGAGAAAGAGTCAGACAAGCTGACAGACAGTCAGTGAGAAACAGAGAGAGAGAGAGAGAGAGAGAGAGAGAGAGAGAGGGAGAACTTTTCGGGGGACTTTTCCATTCAACAGGAACGGCTTAATGTTCCGGTGAGCTCACATGAGGCGGCATGTGTCCATTATTTGGTACATTAAGAGCTAGGGGCATGAAGCAGACACACACACACACAGTTACAACGCTCGTTGATAGTCTTTATTGTCTGCAACTGTTGCGACTTTTAATGTCAACGAACGGATAGCCCGCGAGAGGGAGAGAGAAGGTGTAGTACAGAGAAAGGGAGACAGAAGACACAGGATGCTTCCACATGTTGACGTTGGCAACCGCAGCAACAAATGTGCATAGGAGTCAGCAGAGTCAGCAGAGTCAACGCAGTCAACGGTGGCAACATCCTGTTGTATGTTGCCCCAACTGCCGCTCATTATGTGTAATGGCTGCAACAGCAGCAAGTTGCAACTGCCAAAAGGAAGCCATGAATGCAATCTACCTGCACATTTCGCCCATAATGGCAGTCAGCAAGCAGAAGGAAGGGACACTGCCACAATTGTTGCTTCTTGCAACAGCAGCCATTACAATTGACCGCGGGCATAACAACAAAAAAAAAACATTAATGAGAAATATAATACAGAAACAGGAAAGAAAAGTTAACTACAACAGCCCACACAAACGATTTAATACTCTACAAAGGGCTAATAAGAAGAACAAGTGGGAGGGAGTCGGGAGTAGTTATCAAAAGACTCTGCTGATGTCCCTTTGGATTAGATTTAAATGAAAGCCCATATGTGACCTACATGAATTGGTAGCAAATCAGATTAAGAAAGATTCAGGAAGAGTTGCATAACTGTTATGAATCTGTTATAGAAACATTGGCTCTTAAGTCTTTAATTAGTATGGAAATCTTTTCGTAAATCTAAGGCATAGTTCTCCAGATACCATTTAGTGTTGATTTCTTAATATTTCACTTAAGACACAATTTAAAAGAAACGCAATCAATAAATTTCGTAATTTTTGTGCAGTGTACGTGTGGATAAAGTATTAACTGTTTTATTTGTCTTACTTCTTATCTTTCAGCATGGACTACACCACCTTCCTCTGCTGTGGCCTGGCTTTCGTTCTATATTTGAACACGCTCAATGCGGGCTTCGTCTACGATGACAGGTAAGAACTGCGGTGGGGAACAGGTAGAAAGAACCCTGTAGAAGTTTTCAACAATGTTTAAGCTTTAAGGCAAATTTATGTATTTAAACGCCGAAGAGGCAAACATACGCACACACTCGCATGTACACACACACACACACGCACACGCACACGCACTTGCTGTGACAGCCTTTAAAACAGCAGCTAAAAAATATATGTATATATTCATATAAAATATTTGGGATTGAGTTTGCCTTTGGCATGCTTTGGATACTCCAATGGAATTTTAGTGGTACTTAAAATCGAATTTCAAGCCATGTCATAGCGAAGCGAAGCATTTGGGAGTACGGTGGAGACACCCTTGTGTCGACGACTCATGGTTTCACTGTACAGACTGACGGACAGGACAGGAAGGCGCTCTAGCGACTTTGTGCGGCATTAGAGTGGCATTTGTTTATGGGAAACAGCACAGCAGCGATGTCGAGAAAGCCAGCAACAAGAACAACAAAAAATAGTCAGGACTGCTATGAAGTGTGCCTGACAGCTTGAAGACCCAGCTTGTGCAAGAAACTAAACACAAAAAGGATATAGCAGCAGCTTCTATCAAACCTTGTGCTGTGTTAAGTACAGGGTCTATGCACAAACAAAATTGGCACCACATACAAGCTGTGCTGCCGGTTTTTGGTCTCTTTCTCGTTTCAGTCACGAGCTCCAAACGAAAATCCTGCAAAGCCCGCGTGGCGTGCGTGCAAAAGTGTCCAGGTGAATTCTGCCCACAAAGACCAAAAGACCCAGAAGAACGAAAGACCACGCGTGTGTTACACTCTCAACTGCAGCCAATGATGTTGTTGTTAGACCCAGTACCCCAAAAAGCGTAGAGAAGTCTATTAGGTTTGTCACCAACAAAATCTGCACAGGAAGTATGAAGAGGACATGGTCTTTGACAGTCTGTTCACTCAACTTTAGCTTTTTCTACTTCTACTACTTGTTGTTGTTGTTGTTCTCGTCGTCCATCAGTGACAACATCGAGACGCAACATTCCTTTTAGCTCTAAGTGTGTACACCACAAAAGTGCACAATTATGCGATGCAGCTGTGGAAAAGTCACTAGAGAAAAAGTCACTCACCTCATTTGTGAGAGTGAGTGTGTTAACAAATTATTGGCCGGAGAGCGAACAACTCCTACAACAATGACCAAAGAAACATTCTCCTTTTAAGGAATCTCAATCGCATCACTTTGACGTACACAAAATCAATTTCCATTCTAAATGCCTCTCTGTTTCACATTGATTTGGCTTCTAAGCTCGATTCAATTGGGAAAATGCAATTTTCTTCCATTTTTATTTTGTGCAACTTTATTTTTTGGCTCATTTTAGTTTTAAATTCTTTGGAGATCAAATTTTAAATGCCAATAGATTGCAAAGAGCTGAAATTTTAATTGTTTAAAGTGCTGCATTTTATTATTTAACTGCTTTGCAGTCTTTTAGTTCTGTGAAGCACATTTGGAACAAGCAAAGTTCTAAGCTCTTTGTTTCAATTCGTACTCAACAAGTTTTTAAGCTCTAGGAAAACCATTTAGTTTTTATCAATTATTTTGCTACTTTTATCAATATATTTTTAAACTGAGACTCAGTCACTGCTATCGACAGATGAAATCATCCCTTCAGGTCTTTTAATAAAGAACATTGTGTTCGTTTATTTAACAAACGTTTTTATTTTGAAAATTAATTAAAGCGTGCTTTTAATCAGCTCTGTTGCCGACAGCTTTTCGTCTCAGTTACATAAAAACAGTAAAGAAAACTACAGTTGATTATAGCTGTGAAGTTTAACTTACTTAATACTCTTACATATTTTGAGTACAGGGTCTAAAAAACATAAATTGCGTTGATATTAAATTTTGTGCACTTTTTTTATCATTGCAGACGCGCCATATTGGGAAATGCAGATGTTTCGGGGGGCGTGGCATGGCAACACAGCTTCGGGAATGACTTTTGGGGCACACCGTTGACGGACAGCGGTTCACACGGCTCCTGGCGTCCGCTTTGCGTGCTGAGCTTTAGGCTCAATCACCTTCTAGCCGGTGGCTTTGCCCCGTGGGGCTTTCATTTGGTCAACAATCTGTTGCACTGCGTTGCCACAGCTTTAGTGGTGCGTGTGGCACGTACGCTGCTTGCCTCCTTCTGGGCGGTGCTGGCCGCTGGTGCCCTCTTTGCCGCACACCCCATACACACCGAGGCTGTGGCGGGGGTGGTGGGGCGTGCGGATGTTGCCGCCTGTGTTTGCTACCTGCTCACGTACCTCAGCTACTTGCGCCACATGCGTTGGCGAGAATCCAACGATCCACGACAATGGCTGGCCCTGGCGGCAACCCTGCTCAGTGCTGTGGCAGCCCTACTTTGCAAGGAGACGGCGATTACAGCACTTTTGGTGTGTGCCGCCTTCGATGTAATGCGCGGCCTTAGCGGTCAGGTGGATAAGGTAACTATGGCAGATTTCTTAGCCATTTTGGGCTCACTGTAGTTTCTCCTCTCATTTTAAATTAATTTGGCTTTATTTCTATGCTCCCTCCTTCATAGCAACGCCTGCGTTCGCTGTGCATTGTTCTGAGCGCGCTCTTCTTCAGCGTCTACTGGCGACTAGTGACTGTTCCGGGACCACAGACCGCGTTCTCCAGCGCGGACAATCCAATCGCACGCACAGCTTCCGCATGGACGCGACTATTGACCTTTCTGCACCTGCCTGTGGTGAACTTTAAGTTGTTGCTGCATCCGCAGGTGTTGAGCTTCGACTGGGGCATGGATGCATTGCCGCGTGTAGCAACTTTATGGGATTGCCGTAATGCTCAATCGGCTGGCTTTTATTGTGTGCTCTTGGGTGTGGCATGGCGCAGTTGCAAGCTGCTTTTGCACAATCGAGAACTCCTGGAGGGCAATGGCGCATATCCACAGTATCACATACAAAAGGTGGGACGCAAGTCACGCGCAAAGCGCAAGCGAGCTGCCAACAGCAACAGCAGCTGTAAAATCAACAACAACAACAGTAGCAGCAACAACAATAACAACAAGTACCAAGCCTATGAGGCAAGCTTTCATCAGGAGACGCTTTCGTATGCAAAACAGCCGTGCAGTGATTGCAACAACAACAACAGCAATGGCGCCTACGTTTATGCTGCAGCTGCAAGTTTAGCTGCAGTGCCACAACAACAACAACAGCAACAACAACAACATGCTCAGAATCACCTCGTGTCTTCCGCAGTCAGTTTGGCTCTGCACAAGGCCTTTCGCGGCTCCCGCAGCAGCAGCAGCTGCAGCAATAGCACCACAGCCAGCAACAAAAGCAGCGGCAGTGCCAGCTCCAGTTCCAGTTCTAGTTCCACTTGTAGCTCACTCGATGCACAACTGAGCTCATCAACCTCGTCGGATTATATGCTCGGAGAAATGTCGATTGCTGCTCGCAATGCCAGCGTATTGCTCATGTCCTGCGCTTTTCTCACACTTCCATTTCTGCCCGCGAGCAATTTGTTCTTTTATGTGGGCTTTGTAGTGGCCGAGCGTTTACTGTACTTGCCCAGTGTGGGCTTCTGCCTGCTGATCGGCTATGGCATCTCCAAACTGATGGCCTGCACTCGAGCCAAGACACGTTGCGGCCTCTTGATCTCGTTCAGTGTGCTCCTGGCAGCGATGAGTCTGCGAACTGTGCAGCGAAATGCGGATTGGCGGGATGAGGAGAGTCTGTATAGGAGTGCCATTACTGTCAATCCACCAAAAGGTGAGTTAAAAGCCCCATCAAATGTTTGCCAAATCTAAGCACCTTCGTTTTTGCAGCACTTGGCAATCTGGGCAGTGTACTAAGCTCACAGGCCCGCTACGAAGAGGCCAAACAGGTGCTGCAGGAGGCAATCAGATACAGGCCTAATATGGCAGATGTGCACTTCAATTTGTGAGTATCAACCCATCTAGTTCACAGGTCGACCACTTAGCGCCCATTTGCCCAGTTTAAAAGCAACCAAGCCGAGTGCATTCATTTTTACCCACTCAAAAGAGTCCCGTATACTGAATTTAAAACATTTCCAAAGTTGGGTAATCCCGGCTGTTCTTTAAACGATTGTGCCATACTGGTGTTATTTTAAGATTTATGTTATTATAGTTAATTATATCAATTAAAATGAAGTTAAGATTATTGAGAAGAAAAGTTTTATCGTCCCCTGGGGCCTTTGCTTCTTTCTTCTATAAAGTTTCAAATATTCAAATAATTGGGTTTAATAGCAACTATTTAAATGAAATTAAGCATATTAAGCTTAACACTTTAATCCCTTCCTGAGCAGATTTTATTTTTATTTAATAATGAAACTATTGCAATGATTCTCGAAGAAGTTTAATGTCCCCAATTAACGCTGAAAACATTGAGCTTAATGTTGTTACCCATCCCTGAGGAGTACTCGCATTTGATGAGCTGTTGTGCTACATGACATGCGACACTCACACACACACACAGGGAAATACACACGCTTTCCACGCATCAAGTACTCAGATAAATGGCAGCCTTTTTTCCAGGCAGCCATTTTCATTATCTCTGTCTGTTTTTCCTACAGCTCGACTGCGCATTTAGTGCGACCATTTTATGCTCAAGGCTTTTCCGTCAAGTTGCAATCCCAGGCAGAGACAGTAGTAGATGCAAAGAGAGAGACATAGAGAGAAAGCGAGTAATACAATGCCGAACAAGCTGTCAAATGGAGCCCATTTTGCTGTTGTTCTTATTTTCCAGCAGGGAAATTCTTTCTGTTTCTGTAGAACTATGCGCATTTCATGCTGCTTACTTTTTCATTGCGAAACTCTGGTATAGTTTTGCCAGCTTTTCAAAAGTCCTTCGCGTTCACACTCCTCTAAACCAGAGCTACAGACGAGATCTGTCCGCCTTTCCTGTCTGCACTGATAAAAAAGAATATGTTCTAAAATTAATACATACATATCAAAACTCTAAACACGAAATAAAAAGTAAAAAATGTAAAAAATTAAATCTGAAAAATCCGCAGTTTTTGTTTGTAAGAATTTAAGTTCTTCAAATTCGGATTATGAGCTCAAGTTTTTACTTTTTATCAGTGTATCTGGCTCTTTCTGCTGCTTTTCCTACAGTTTTTCTATTCCATTCCATTTGTCTGTCAACGTCTGACAAAGTCTGTAAACGTGCTGTTTTGTCTGTAGTCTACAGTCTGTAGACTGTAGTCTTTAGTTTGTATAGCCTGTAGTTTGAGTCACTGTTGTCTGTTCGCATTGCATTTTTGCTCATTGCGCATATTTGCCAGCAATGCGAACGCAACGCAACGCGACAACATAACGCAAAACGGGGGAAAAAGCAAAGCCAAAACAACTACAATAATACCATATTATGTCAGACAGCAACAACAACAAGTGTTATAGCTGGGACCCAGCGAAACAAAACATAAAGGATTTGATAGACAAGCCAAATATTTGATACTCTTTTAATCCTTGCTTATAGTATTCAGATAAATCGATCTTAGCTATGGTAGGCATATGATGAAGTGATCCAGTCCAGTCAGTGTTAATGCCTAAGAAGTCAGAACTGTACAAAATATTGCCAAGACAGAACAAAAACAGAAAAACCAACTCGATGACAAATTGGTCGTACTCTTTGAAAGAGTATTCAAATATGAAAAACTAGACGCGGAGTTTCGCTTTGAATATTCAGTGCATCATTTTTTGCATGAGACACGACTCCTCGCTGCCACTGCCTTCCTCCCCCTCACTTTGAAGCTTATCGCATGAATTTTGGCTAAGCAAAAAAGCCCTTTTAAGGGCTTACATACCTTGAGCGGGATCGAAAAATGGAAAATTTTTTTATTGCATATTATCAAAGTACATTATCTTGAGAGTATACATTTCAAATTTCATAAAGATCGGATCACTAGAACAAACGTTACAGCCATTTTTAGTACGCAACTTCCATCGGAACAAGGCTTAGCGGAAAACTTTAAAAGCGATTATCTCGAAATGTGTTTTTACCAAAAGTACGCGTCCGGTGATCACGATAACTCAAAAAGTTGCCAGCCGATTTTCAAAATTTTTTTTTTTTAAATGTTCGTATTAAAATTCTCGAGGTACTGAACGGATAACTTTTTAAAAATAATTGCACTGAGGGCTATAAAAATTGTTTTTGTAATATTTGTTAACCTCAAAAACCGATTTTTTTTGCTCATCGGGTGTCCGTATCGAGTAAAAATTTTTTTTTGGGCAGATGAACCGTTCAGTACCACTAAAATAGATTTTCCTTCAATAATCATTCGACTTTTTTCAACTCGGTTGAGCTGTTCACATGCCATCGTGATCACCACAAGGCTCTTTCAAAAAAAGGTATTCCGGGCGAGGACCGATAACAACAACAAATAACACAAATTTTTTATTCCAAAATATTGAAATATATTCTTCAAGAGTTACCCTATAATTTTGTATACCCCTCATATCAATAGAATCAATGAAACATGATTTAAAAAAAAATGAAAATCATGCACTTTGATGGGCCCTCAAGGTATGTAACCCCTTAATGTCAAAGTACTCAAAGTCAATGGTTCAGAATCAGGTCACATTGCTAAGGCTGCTGTCACATTCAGGCAACTCCTGTTTTCTCCTGTTGAACAAAGAATGCGACTCGAGTATTAGCCGCAGGGTAAACACGGCTATAACCGAAACCCTTCAAAAAGTGCAACTTACAACAACTATAAAAAACAAGGAAGAGCAGAGACGAGACGTAAGGACAACTTTGTGACATGTTTGTGCCCCCGTGCTAATCGAAAATCAATGTTGTCAGGCCAACCGCAGGAGAAGTAGCTCCTGTTCCTGCTGCTGTCTTAGCTTTAGCCATAACATCCTAACTCCCCTTGGGACTTGGAACTGTTGTATTTCCTGTTCGCGCTCAAAGGATAAACAGCTGTTTGCACATACTATATTATTTACTACGATCAAGTCATCAATAGCAAATGCTGCCGGCATTTGGCACTCGGCATTCCCTGTTCTCGTTTGCTTGACTGATTACCACCCACAGCAAGAAGCGTAAGAGAAGGACACACCCACAATCCATTCATCCATCTATCCATCCATCCATTCAAGCATCTATCTAAGACAGACACACGGCCAGATAGCAGCAGCTACTGTAGTAAAGCAAAAGAAATCGAATCAGTTGTCGAAATTGTGTGTATTACCGGTGTTTGCCATTGCCACCAAGGACTCGAAGATAGTGACAAGCAGGGAGGGGTGGGGAAAGTTGCCACACACAACAAACAACACAACAGACGATGACGATTCTTGGCATGCTAAGAAAACGCTCCTCACAACCAAATACCAAACACTGAAACCAGAAATCACTGAACTGTGTAATTTGATTTTTCTACTAGAGATACTGCTTCGATACAGGAATATATTGAATTTATCGCAAAGAGCAAGGAAGAGCTATCAAAAACCCAACCAAATTTGGAAGTCAGACTCTTGTACACCGTACTCAGATCAAGTTTTTACCAGTTATCCCATTTAGTGATTCACAAAAAGCAGTTTTTAGTCCGAGTATTTAACAGTCGTTCAGTGTTGGCTTTTTAGCTTTTACTTCTATGTCAATCACTCAGTTGTAACTGCTGCTGTTGACAGCTGCAAAGGGCTCAGTTTGGCAACTGCTTCAGGTAGATTAAAGCTTTAATAAAGCCAACAAGTGCAGTTACTGGCCAAACTAATTACATAAATCCAAGCGAGATTCCCCTCGCTACACTCCATTCTCTGCATCGCAATCAACTGCCGGACACTTGACGGTTTTCTAGTTTTCTAGGCGCTGTCAAGTGGCTCGAATGCTGCAGTAGAAAGTGAAACAGGTGAAGGAGCAGTAGGAGGTTGTTCTAATTAGATCTCAAAGAGACATTGAAGTACGCGACAAGTTCACCAGTTGTCTACACTTAAAAAAAAACAGAAATTTATAAAAAAAAAAATAAAGAACACGTTCAAACAATAAGAAGCTTAGTTCCTTGGAATCATCAGCATAATTTTTATGGATAGAAATTGAAATCTCTTAACACTTTTGTTTAAAAATAAATAAATTCCTAATTTTATACCATTTTTTTTTATCAGTGTGCGCACTTTTGCTACTTTCTCACTTTCGGCTTTCACTTTCACATTTTGCAGGGGCATTCTGCACCAGAATCAGCAGGACTACAAGTCAGCCGTCGAGTGCTTTCAGCGTGCCATCAAGTTTCGCCCGAGTCTAGCAGGTGAGTGACTTAGCTCTCTGTTCAAAGATGTGTGCACAGTACAATTTACTACTCTGTTTCATCAAAAAACAGTTGCGTACCTCAACCTTGGCATATCATTCATTGCACTGGGCAAACGTCAGGAGGCCATTGAAATCCTTCAAGTGGGTGCCACGCTCGATGGCGCCGCTGTGCGGGATCGAGGGGCACACGATCAGGCCAGAAGCTCTGCCTACCTGCAGTTGGGAGCACTCTATGTGGAGCAGGGTAAGCTTCAGAGAGCATTGGCTGTCTACCGCGAAGCTCTTTCCTCGCTGCCGACGCTGTTGCAGCAGCGGGAGGTGCTCTACCAGCGCATCGGTGACGTCTTCGGGCGTTTGCAGCAGTGGGACGAGGCGGAGCGACATCATCGTGCTGCTCTGGAGCTCCAGCCCAATCAGGTGGCCGCTCATCTCTCCTATGGCATTACGTTGGCCAGAAATGTAAGTAGTCTTTGAAATTTTCTTCTTTTGACAGTTTTTTACATTTTGAATACTTTCCGCTGCAGAGCAGTCGCGCATCGGAGGCAGAAATGTGGTTCAAGCGGGCCCTGAAACTGGCGCCAGAACAGGCTAGCGTCTATCACCACTACGGTGAGTTAAGAGACTAAAAATACTATTTTGTTAGTCCTAGTCTAATCATTGTTATCCGTTCTTTCAGCTGAGTTTCTGACTTTGCAATCACGACATCATGAGTCCGTTGTCTATCATCGACGAGCTGCAGAATTGGCGCCCAACGACTACGCCCTGGTTGTGGCAGCTGCAACTTCACTGAGGCTGCTCGACCGCAAAGTCGAGGCGGAAATCTGGTATCGCAAGGTAAGCATTGAATTCATTAATTGTCTGGTTCAAAAACATAATCTCAAGTAATATCTACGACGACTATGGACTAGACAATTGCCATTTAAACGGACTTTTAACTAAAAACTGGCTCTGTTTCTTTTAGGCTGTGACCTTACGACCCGATGACGCCCACGCCCACACCAATCTGGGCGCCATTCTACACTTACTTGGACGCACAAACCACGCAGCAGCTAGTTACAGGGCTGCGCTGCAACTGCAACCGGATGATTCCATCACATTGGGCAATTTGGCCAAGTTAGGAGTGACGAATGTCTAGCAACCACCAAGTGGAAAACGTTAATTAGCCGAGCAGAGCATAGTTATTTTTATATGGTATATGGAGAGGCCGTACAGTCGTACAGCCGTTAGATAACTCTACAGAATTTATACGAAGGACTTCGATACATATGTATATCATTTAACCGGAAAGCAGCGTGTAAATATCCCAAAAGAAGGCAAACAAACAAATATGAGAATGAAGATGAAAGTAGAAACATGGAGACAGAGAGACAGAGAGAACAATAATTAAACTACCTAAATAATAAGTGAACCCGAGAGATCGATAATTGTTAATGGTTATCGAAAAGCAGGTGCTGTACAGTAAATGATCAAAGAAATTATGCAAATGTTATCGATAACTGGTGTGCTTAATAACTATGTAAATTATTGTAAATATAAAGAACCCTATAAAGACATAACTATTGACTATATATATGTATATGGATAATTAAAGATATATATATGTATGACTGTATATGGACTATGCCTATGAATGTCAGTTGGCTTCAAGATCTTTTTGCGTTATGTGTAAATTTTAGTTAAGCAAATACAAGAATGAGAATAGAACGAGTGCATAATAAATAGATATATGGTATATATATATATATATACATGAATATATATTGAAAAGAAGAATACATATAATTAAAGAGAAAACCTATTTGAAAATACAATCAGATGTCGCATTTTTATTGCCAATTTCATTTTCATTTTCATTTCGATTTCATTTATTGTTCAATTGCGCTAAGCTGATTAGTTTAACCAGAGCAAGTGCTTTGCTGGCTTTCGGCTGCCAACCAAGTACCCCCCAAGTGGCACATTGAACCCATAATTGTGACCACTTTGCTAGTGTCTGGAGCTGCTTCACTTGCCACTTGAAACTATACCCGGTGGCTGTGGAAATATTTTCAGTGCTTAACGGCTTAAAATCCCATCCCATCCCATCCCAACTGCAAACACAATCAGTGTCAAAATTTTCAACTGGGCGACCAAGTCGAAGATGAAGATGTAGACGAACGATGGAGGATGATGGGCTAAGGACGCTGCAAAGGACGAGGAAAAACAAAATGAAGACGAAGACGATGCTGCATCCTTGAGAAGACGCCACTTAAGCCAAAAGCAAACCACAACAAGAAATAAAGCGTTGTGTCTTATGCCAACTAAATCGTAGGATTATGAATTACAATATACTTGACTGCCAGGACTACTGGTCTGCTCTGCTCAGCTCTTCCCAGCTCAGGCAGGGCAAGATTCGCCAGCTCTTGTCTCCTTTGTCCTGCGCCCTGTGTCCTATGTCTTGTGTGCTGGGTCTGGGCGCAGTCATAATATTGCCACAGCTAATGCAACTGTAGGATGCTTGGCTTCCATGTCTGGCTAAATGGCTGACTGGCTTGGCAACTGAACGCAAATGAAAGGCACGAAGGCGATGCTGCACAAACGATAAAGGTGATGACTTTTGACATGCAAAGTCAGGACAAACCTGTTATCCTCCCAACCACGATTCTACGCCCCCAGTCGGAAAGAACTACTTCCCACCAATTACCTTTCTTAGAGCGAAGCCGCTCTTTGTTCTCTACCTTCTTTGGTGTTGGCGCAAACCTTCTCCGAATGTTGTATCTCTCCTGCTCTCTGCTATAAACAACCTAGTCCTTAAAGTCATTTCAAACCTTGTCCTTGTTCCCTTACTCTCTTTACAATGCCGTGCCAATGGGTTTTGGCACTTTAAATGTTTGTTTGCCCTGTACAACGTGCACAACGAGCAATTCCTTGGCGTAGATATGAATTCATCACCCAAACGGACAGTCTGTCAGTCAAAGAGTCAGTTAGTAACTTCCCTGCCTCAATTTGTGTTGTATATTGGCTGAAACGGTGTCATGGAACTGTGTGTCTCATCGTCTCCTTTGACGGCGCCTCGCTGCTGCCACTTAGTTGCAACAACAGCAACGTTGGCCACTAAATATGGCCGTCCAAGTGTTACTCGCTAATTGCAGATGCCGGTCTAGCCCCGTATAAGGTCCCCACTAACTTGCTGCACTGAGAGAAAAACGGGGTGCATTTAGTAGAGTGTTTGTCATAATCGTTACTCACAGTTTGCATTAGTTAGAACTAAGTTTAGCCTGCACAAGAACAACAGTTTTACCTATTCAAATCATTAGACCTTTTGTGTTCTACGTACGGGATTTATCGTTCAGTGTGCTAGTGTCTTTCTTACAAGTGACTCGTTAGCTTTGTGGGGCAAGTGTGGGAACGAGTAGCTCTTTTTCCTATCCCCCGTCTCTCTTTCTATCCTTCTTTGTTGCTCTCTTTCGCTGAGTGAGCGCGCTAATTACTGACAGCCTCAGCAGCTACAGCGCGGATTTATGACAAGGCAACGTCAACGTGCCATACTCGACGCTCTACGTTGCAAGTTCTACGGAGTATAGTACGTCAGCAGGCCACTCAGCTCAGCTGCAGTCGCTGGGTGGTTCGGTGAGTGGGCGGGTGGTTCGCTGATAGTTCACTGGTGCTTTGCTGGTTCTTTGGTGGTTTCGTTTGAGTGCGCTCCGAGATAACTACTTGAAAATCTCTAGCTCACCAGACAATAACCGGGAATTGCTCTTGCAAATGCTCTACGGCTGAGTGCTGGACAAACCTTTTTCACTTTTCTCTCCCCGATTCCCTTCCTGGGAAAATTTCCTTACTTTATTTATCCGACTTACTTACTACTGGACTCAGCTGCCAAACGCAGGCTCAGTTGCAACTAATTCGAGCTAATTATGACCTCCGGGTCTGTCTTGAACAACGACCAAAGGTTGGCACAAAATGTTTGATGTGTGTGTAAAACATAGATACACACGCACACACACTCAAACTGCCTTACACTCACACAAAAAGACCAAGCAAAAAATGTAGGAAAATGCTTGCTAGTTTTATGTTTTAATTGTGGCTTACGTTTGATTTGGCCAAAGGGCACACAACATGTCATGACAGGCATAAAAACAAAGGCAAACATGCTGGTACATACCACACATAATTACACATACCAGCCCCCCACTCCGCCTTACACACACACACATACACACAGTGACCGAGGGGCGACCAGAGAGAAAGACCGCTTTTATTTACAAGTGGGTGATGGCAAATCCAAAATCATTTGTTATTTGCACATTTGCCAAGAGGCAAGCAAAAACTTTTGGCCGGACTCGCACTTAAATCGCTTTTGATGAGGGTCCCATCAAATGCTGACCATAACACGAGTTCTCTGTATATATATATATATATATAGAGATATATATGTAGTATGCACTGACAAAAAAGACTGGGTTCAAACAATGGAAACATGTTAAATTTATACACTTAAGTCTGACAGATCTTAAGCTTTAAATATTGTTAATTGAATTCTCAAAATAGTTGTATTAACCAAATTTATACAAATTATTTGATTAGTCATTGAAGTCATAAAAGTAAGGAAATCTGCGTATTATCTGTTGGTTTCCTATTGGTTTTTCTATCAAAAATTTGTTTAGCAGTGTTTGAATGTTTGTATGTTCAAAAGCATATATACTTATATAGTCAGGGACGACTTGAACATGCACAATATTTCAGTTGGGCAAAAAATGAGCCAATTAGTTGGTTGCAAAGCAGTTTCTTGCACCACTTGCCACACTTGCAACACTCTTGTACTTGTGCCAATGCCATTTTCGCTGTTCGCACTTGTCACGCTGGCAACTCAAACGTGACAACGTCAACACTTTTGCATTCGCATAATAATCATATTGCGAATATAATGGCGTGAAACAGCAACAACAACAACAACAATAAAAAAAACGCCTGACAGTTGACAGTTGAAGCTAAAGCTGAAGCTGCAACTGCAACTGAAGCAAAAGCAAAAGAAAAAGCTGGCGACGTCAGCAACGCTCATGCAACATGATTTTCATTATACCCTACACACAGGAGTATCTTAGCCTAATGCTAGAGCTTGCAAATATGCACCCACAAACTTTGCACGAACCACTGTAGTCTAGTGTTTTTTTCCTTCTAACCAGTTCTTATTGCCAATCTTGTACTGCCATAAATTGGTAGAAAGAGAAGCTTTTGTGAGTGCAACAAATATTCGTTGCGATAACTTTCAGTTCATTCTGAATTTTTTTCTACTTATTTTTTTTCGAGCTCATCCCATTCTGTAATTGCGCAAAAATAAACTGGCTGCAACATTCGCTAGCCTTTCGCCATTTGCCTCTCGCTTGCACTATTGTTGTTGCTGCTGTTGTCGTTCTTGTTGTTGTTGTAACAACGTGCGCCAAATTTCACAGAATCTGTTGCATAATTTTCGGGGCGCTTTTTGCCTTTCTGAAGCTGACTGTCGCTGGCGCGTGTTCAAGTGTTGACATCGCCGGCTTCCCAAGCAGCAGCAGCAGCAAGAGTGGGCAGATAAGGGGAGCGGGCGGAGCAGGGGCGGGAGAGAGTACTGCACAGAATGCAGAAGACGAAGCTACGACTGTCACTTGATATATATTTATTTCTCTTGGCTCTTTGGGCTACAGACAACAATTGAGCTTAATAATATGCAAATTTCATGTGTAGTTTTGTAATTTCGACAATTACAAATCGCCCAACTATATTCTCTGTCAGCCTTTCCGTCCCTTTGTCCATTTGTCTCTCTCTGTCTCTGTTTCTGTCTAGCTGCCTTGTTTAATTAAAGGATGCATGTTGTGAAAATTATTTTTCAATGCCAGCGGCTTGTGTTGGCCGAACAATTAAAAATCAAAATGCCAAATTACACTTATGCTACATGCAGCAAATTACACACACAAAACACACACATGCACACACACACGCACACACAGAGAGCACATATAGAGACATCAGTAAACTAAGCTGACAGTAAAAAGTCCGTCCAAGCGTGTAATTAGAAATTATATCCAATTGCCCTGCGGCCACTCGAGCAATGGTTTCTTCCTCACTTCCCTTTTTTCCCACCTCTCTTCGCTCAGTTTGTCTCCTTCTCTCGTCTCAGCTTCTCACTTCTCGTTTCTCTCGATTTTTGGTTTTTCGAGACAGCCACAATGCCTGTGGATTGACTGTGTATGAGTGTGTGTGTTAGTCATGTGTGAGTTCGCCAGCTAGGCCAACAGTGTTGCCAGATTTTTTCTGTAGCTAAACGGCTAAAATAAAGTACTCTCTTTGATTTCTTACAGCAAGAGTTCTAGGCAAAAGTGTTTCACCAACTGCAAAGTAAACAAATTTAGCTTTTAAATGGCTAAAACGGGCATACTTCAGTCCTCTGCCAACTGATGCTGCAAAATGTTTTAACTGCAGCGGCAGCAGTCTTTCCGGTTGCCGGTTTGCCGCCTATGCCCATTTCGCTCCCTTGCTCCTCCTCTACCCCCTACCCTTCCCCCTCCTTCTGTCATTCAAGCATTTTCCCTGTCCGTTTGCGTAATCGCCAGAGCCAACCCTTTGGCAGCTGCCAAATTGTCTCTTGTGGTTGTCACACACTGCGTATTAGTAATGCGCCATACGCAGCTTTGCCGTTTGCCCTTGCGCCCCTTTCCCAACCCCACCCCCTTTTTCCCTTACTCGCTGTTGTCTCTTTGCGTTTTGTTGGCTGTTTTGTGTTTTGTGTCAAGTGTCAATGTCTGTGTTTTCAATTACAAAATGTCAGACAAGTTGAAAATTAAATTCACATCGCACTATCGATTTTACTTGCAGTAAGTAGTTATCCCCGATCCTTTTCCGCTCTCACTCCCCTACCCAAAACACCTCCTCTGTTCTGCTCCCTGACATTATTAAAGTTTGCGCCGTGATAAACTCACCAATGAGGCGTGCCAGCAAGAGCAAAATCAGGTAGCAAAAGTGCAAGCAGCGCAACGAGACCCATAACAAGCTCTCACTTCCCTTCCCTCTACCCTTTTAGCCAAAAAAGTTGGAGACATTTTGGCTGAGACTAAATGCCAAGCAGAGATTAAACTTACACACATGCACTATAAGGGTTCTGTAGTCAGTTTATAAGCCACTTTAGAAACAAGCTCAAAATGTTTAAAGCCCACTTTGCAAACGCTTTTCCACATGAAAAGTCTGTTAACAGAAGAAAGCTTCCTAATGGGAAGCAGATCAATAAAAAAGGAAGGAATTGTATATAGCACAAAATATATCTTTTTGTACGTCATCAAATTATAATTTAGTTAGAAATCATATAAAGGTTTTAAAGAAAACTTACAATTGAACATGGCAGACCCGAGTTGTGTTTCGTAATCAATGGACGAGGAATAACCTAAAATATAAAAGTAGTTTATTTAAATTAATTAATGTAAATTATATAAAACAAAAATTAATAAGAATATTTTTAACGAAGATTAATTTCAAGGTGTTTCAGAATGAAAGATAAAAATGAAAGATAAGATGTATTAATATACACTGACACTGCTAGTCAAACTCTTTCCGTCTTTCAGACCTTTGTTATTCATTTCGAAAAGTATTTCTTAGTGACTTTAGATGTTCTAGCTAGTTATGTATTGTTGCAGTCACCATTTGGTTGTTGGTTGATATATATCCTATAATCCTATCATTCCATTTCTAGTGGAGATCATAACTCTACTGGCTCGACACTTTTTGGCCAGAACTGGAATGGTAAAGGGAAAAGCCGCTTAAAACACAGGCTCTGCATCTTGGCTGTATCTTCCATGGAGTGCACACATTAGGAACAACAATGCATGAAGGACAATCAGTTGGGAGGGAAACCGTGACAATGCCAGACGCGACAAGGTTTAAGTGCAGCTTTGGACAGGGTATAAAGAAGGAAGAAGCGACAGTGGGGAGTGGAAGAAAAGGAGACAGGGCACAAACAAAGGCAACAAACGAGAGACAAGATGACAATGATCCAGGCATGGAGTTGTGGCATGTGTGGAGAGTTGGGAGTGGGAAGAATCCTCAAAAAATGTAAGCGACCAGGGCACAATTCTCTTTGTCTCAATCCCCATGCTCCCTTCCTCCATTCCGTCTCTGGACTTGTTTGGATGCTCCCAACAGTCGCACATTTTCAACTTTATGGCATTTTATTATTTTTTATGATTGTTTACAAGACAAGCGGCTTTTAGGCACGCTGCATTGCTGCCAAGCGAGGGGCATGAAGGGGAGCGAAAGAGAAGGGGCCTGGAGGGGTCACAGTGTCGGGCACATGTTAAAACAAAGTGCTTTTGTTTGGTGACATCAAGTTAAGTACCTGAAACCCAAAGAACTCGAACCAAGTTGCATGAAAACAAACACTCAACAAGACAAGTCCATGGAATGGGCATAAATAAGTGTGTATGTGTGGGTGTGTGAGTGTGGGTGTGGGTGAGTGAATGTACTTGATGCTTGACGTGACTTCAGTTCGTTTTGCATTTGAAATTTGCATTTTTAATGAAAAACGGTTTTAATTGCATGAAATTGTTTGACTTTGTTAAACAGAGAATGAACTTAGCTACGGTAAAAGGGTGTTTTGGGGGCATTGGGGATGGAGATGAAGGGTGTACCACTGGGAGGAAGGTGGCTCAGATGTGCCGCAAATAAATTCAAGTAAGAAGCAGATTCCATTTACACGCCACTGACTATCAACAGGAAACGGATGCAACACTTGGCAGCGCTGCCAACCACACGCAGCAAACGTCGCTGCCGCGGTTGGCGTCGGCAAAGCCAGCGGTGTTGTGCAACTGCCAAAAAAGCAAGAAAAAAGCTAAACTTCTATGCTATAATAATCGAAAAAAGTTACTGTTATATACTTCAAAATATGAGCTTATTACTCATTTAAATAAAAATCAAAAGGGAAATTATTTTGGAGTAGACTGATCATCCCATCATTCGTCATTTAACAACTTATACTATAGTAAGCTAAAAAGGCTAAAAAAGCTAGATCTGATGGGTAAAATGCGAAAATGGCAGCACTGTCCATAGCAAAAGCGAGTTTCGCAGCTTGAAATTATAGAAAGACACGAGGACATGGCAGAAAAATTGCCAAGCGAAAAGTTGCCGAAAGTGGCAACAAACAAACTAAGACAGAGACACTGAGAGAGACATATGGGCAGAGGGAGTGTGCAAGGGGATACGGAGACCGACGAAGAGACAAACAAACAGCAACTGGACGCCAACTGATAGCAAATATGTTCTCAAGTACTTTGCAGAAACGTTTTTAAGCTAGCAACTAAAACTTTTACCTCGCCGACTCGGAATTGTAGAGGAATTGGAAGCCGAGAAAGGCAAGAGGTGTAGCAGGGGCCGCTGTAGACCTGCAACGACTGCTTGCTATCTGAAGGCCGCCAATGACTCGTCTGTGACTCGTTTTTGACTCGCTAAGCTGCTTAAATCTGTCATGTAAACTTTTACTCGCTCTTCCTCCTTTTCTTCTCCTTCTTCTGACAGTCGGAGTCGATCTTACGGAGTATATAGCTAGTCTAAGCCACCCCGTGCATTGTTCGTACATCTTTAATGAAGTTGCTTCCGATTTGCGACATTTTCTATACACTTTCAGAGGGTCTTATCAGCTTGTCGGGAATTGAGACATGCGTGGCTTAGTTGTAAAGGCTATATATAGTCCGGATCAGTTTATTAGTGAAGTCTAGTCTCTACGATCCAGATATCATAGAATGTAAATTAAGGTTTATTTTTAATAACTTTTTTGTTTATTTTGCTTTACCAACCAAATGCACACAGCATATACAACTTCGAAGCATACACTTACTTGACTTCAATGTAAGCAAGTACAATTTACAGGGTATCGAAATTCCAAGGGTATTAAATGTTTAGCTTTACAGAGAAATCCTTTACTTCTTGTTTCATTTGCTTTCTTTCTTTTTCTGTTTGTGGCTTTTCTTGCTCATCTTTTTTCCCAAAATCAACAAATATTTTTCAACAACTTTTTCAACTGTTGCACAAGCAGCAAACAGGGGGTGGAGGTGGAGCTAGCTTGAGTTTCTTGCCATTTGCGTCTCTTGCGTGATAGAAGCAAATTTCCAGTCTTGGCTTTTTGGCCATTTTGGCTGCCCCTAAAGTCGATAAGATAAATGCATTCAACTGTTTAACTGACACACACGCAACGCAATTTGTTGCAGCCACAATTTGCAATTTGCCAAATCATTGGAATTGTTGATGCAACATACAATGGGTCAAAGGTTGACGCATGAGTTGACAAAATCAATAACTGAATCAGAAGAAATTTGTTAGATTTACAAACGCAATGCAACGATTGCTCAAATTATCACTTGCCACTTGCCACTTGACGCTGTTAGTGTCTACTTGCCACAAGCCAAGAAGAGGTAAAAAACAAACCCAAAAGCGTTGCCTCTAATTGAAATTACTTCATTAGACGGCGTTGAATCTGGCGGAGGAACAGAGGAGTGCGGAGAGCGGGGCACAAGCGGGTGAGGAATTTAGTGCGGCGTGCAAATAGATGACACTTGTAATCAAATTGAACGTGCACCATTAAAAACGATAGTCGAAAAAGGAAAGAAGCGCCCGCTTCTTGGCTCTAAAACAGACCCAGGGCCCGAGCCCAAACCGGACCCGGAGCCGGAAGTTGCAGCTACGCTCCAGAGGCGTTGCAGGGGCACTGCTGGCAATGCTGCACTTGCTGGCAAGCATCCAGTCGATGCCAAGTCTTGAACTTTTCCCAACAATTTTACTTTTCTGCTCTGCTGTGATGCTTGTTGTTCCTGCTGGGCAATAAAACTAAAACGAATTGAAAATTAAATACAAAATTTATAGCATTCGCGCGGGTTCTTGTCACGCAACAGCAGCTAAGAGAGAGACACAGAGAGAGAGTGGGAAAGGGAGAGAGACAGACCGAGTATCAGCAATGGGACAAACAAAGTACCCAGAAAAAGAAACAGAAACAGACTCTGGTCCAGACCTAGACCCGCATTTCGAAGATTGGACGATGGGACAGCGATTCGAGTGGCAGCCACGACACATTCCATTCGTTCTGGAGTTGCTGTTAGACCCTGTACCAAAAGAATACAGAAAAGTATATCAAGATTTTAATAGATGGCTTTGAAAGCCCGAAAGTTAGACGTTTGTCTAAGCTTACAAAGTCACTGGAAGTCGAGTTCACCCACCTCTAGATTGACCAGCTAGTTGTAGTTGCTGCCACTCGCAATAAGTGAAAATTTGTTGTACGTTGCACATAAATTTCAGTCTGCCGTAAAGAGACGAAGAGGGCTCAAATGCATTTGGGGCAAGTGGAAAGCAGAAGGTGGCAAGAAGAAGAGAAGTGGCAAGCACAGAGGCTACGGCAAATTAATATTTATTTGCAGGGGCAGCAGGGCAGGGGTGGGGAAGTGGAGGGAGAACGACTGGTTGCTAATTACAAAAGTCGAATGCAGTCATTACACGAGCGATTAAGTTTTTGTCGTGTGTTTTTAGACCCTGTACTCTTAACAAGCATGAGGTTGGTGGAGTGGCTAACCTCACAAGGTGTCTATAAATAGTCTTGGCCAAGCGATTCGATTTGTCTGAATAATTACGAGGCCTTTTACAGGCGACTTGATCCACTGCAACATTTCCTTCTAGTTTTCTAATGGTTTTTCAGTTGTTTTCCGTTTGTTGAAATTTAATGTTGCACTAAAGTGAAAATATTTCAATTCGAACTCGAAATCGAAATAGAAAATTAACATTAAAGTCAAGTGGTAAAAGCGCATCCAAAACAAAGTGGTTTATGAGGCCTTTTGGCCACATTCTGTTCAGTTAATAAAATGTATAGAGAAACGGACTTTTAGCTACGGCGATTATAAAAACATTTGGCACAGCTGATATCCCTCGAATCGAATGAGCAGAGAGTGTGGAAAAGAGAGAGGGAAAGAGAGGGAAAGAAAGTCAAAGAGAGCTGCTTCAATTCTGGACATTCTGTGTGTTATAGCCAGTGTTGTTCCATGTGAAAAAGTAGTAAAAAGGATGAAGACAGCTAAATTCAGGTTCAATTTTTGTGCAAAATTAAATATGTAAAACTATTTCCTAAATTTATGTTCATTATTCTTATTATTTAACAAGTTTCATCTCCCGCTTCATGTTATTCTAGTATTTTACCATATTCGAAATTAATAAAAAGCTAAATCAGTTGGCAAAAAAAAAAGCGGAAACGGCAACTCTGGCTGTATCTTGACCAAATAACAGGAAAGTGCGGGATGAAAGTAACGCACTTACAGTTTATTGCATTTATAGAGCTCTTGTGCGATTTACTTACTTCCACACACACACACACCCACACCCACACACACAGTCACACACACGTATCACGTGTGCTTTGCCTGGCACCCAAAGGGACACCATTTGGTAATGAGATTTAGAAATAAAATCTACAAAGATGTTTGCACGAGCTGTTGACGTTGCCATTCCTGCTGCCACTCCCTCTTCCCCCTCCACGCCCCCTCACACCCTCCCTGACTGCCCTGTCTATATGTGAATCTGTGCGCTGTCCATTTGTTTTCTGCTACTATCCATTAGCAACAGATGCTACTGCCACCAGCAGAGCCTTGGCTCCATCTTTCCTCCCCTTCTGCGCCTCCCGCTTCTTTAGCTCTTGGCCAGGTCCACATTCAAATGGCATCTATGCACGCTGCTGCCATTTATATGTACATATTCCACACAATATATGCATGTATATAAAGAAAACAAAATACACAAATCTGAAAACGTCATCAACGAACACTGAATGCTCTTTCAAAAGTAGTTTTCAAGAAAAGCTGTTTTGAAAACGTTTTTACTTTTGGCAGGGACGGGGGCGTGGCATACATTAAAATCCATTTTGATCAAAGCTGAAGTATTTTTGTTTAAAAAAATGAACACTTTCCATTTATTCAGCTGTTAACATTATAATAACTCTGAGCAAAAACAAATTCAGTTTAACAAATCCTTGTCCTAAGAGTATACAAGTTTGGAATCTTTTCTCAGCATGTTAATAGGATATGCAGAATGTGTGTGTGCGGCTGAGGGTGTGTGTGTGTGTGTGTGTGTGGGTGGACATCATATTAAACCAAGCTTGAACTGGCATTAAACCATTGAGTACTGACTTTATTCACAGTTTTGTGCTTTTAAAAACAACTTGGTCGCAATTTAAGTGGCTTTCACTAAAAACGAAACGAAGAAAACACGACTAAATTTCGCCATTTTGATTTGCTGTTAACGCTTTGAGGATACGCACTAAATCGGCTGTATACATCATAAACACGTTTGAATTATGGCCAGAAGTTGTTCGCTCTTTTCATTCTTTTTTCGTTCTCACGTTGACTTTTGTTGCAGCAACAACGAGTCAAGAATTTCAGCGACTTCCCGACTGTCCGACGCCATAACGAGATAAATCATTTTAGACAGCGTCATTAGTTGGCTGTAATCATTTTGTTGTTGTAGTTGTTTAGTGCTACGTCGATGATGTTGCTGGCCCCGCAAAGCGGCGCCCACGCGCTCCAAACTTTTGATACATTAAGTATACGCCGTGTGTGTGTGCCAGGTCCAAGTTAAGGCTAAGCTGCCTGCCAGCTTTTCTGCTTTCAGTTAGACCCTGTACTCAAAAGAACACAGTGTTTTATCAGGCTTTTCAGAAAGGTTCGTAACAGGCAGAAAAAGACGTGTATCTACGTTCTTGGTCAAAACCAACAGCCGAATCTTTTAGAGTCAGAAAACTATATTGTTTAGTATCAGAACAGGGTCATTTAAAGTCGGCTAATTGTACTGCAGCTTTGTCTACTATTTTTTTTTCGTGCTGTCATTGCAAACGTGGCTTTAATCCCGCCCCCACTTCTTTCTGCCGCTGCCAACCTTTTTTTCGGCATACTGAGCCCAAGTCAAAATGGGTGTGGTTAATGGTAAATTTCTTTTTAATTTGAAGCATTCACTCAAAGTCATAGTCATGTTGGGGATATTAATGCCCCACTTCGGCACTCCCCCTTGCGCTACCTCTTCGAAAACCGGCAAGGACGCTGGACACGTCCAGCCAATGACTTATAATTTATGGCGACGGCATTTGTCGGTCGCATTTAATGGCGCTGCAAAATAAAAAGCAAATCTGACTTGAGCCAGTTTCCGTTCACCTCCACTACTCCTCCCTCCACCCCATACAATATTAGTCTCAAGGTTGTCTATTTGTGCTAATGGCTTTTTAATTATATTAGCGACGGGTCGAGTTTCGAAGCCAGAGATTTATTCGCGACGTTCCAATAATTGCATCATTTGATCTTGTTTATCACTCAACAAACAGGCGAGTGCATTTCACCCTGTGTGTGTGAGTGTGTTGTGCCTCTGCTAATGCTAATCTACACGGAGAAAAAAGCTCAACAACTGATTAATAACAATATTATATGTTTAAGATAAAGTAATACATTTCAGTTAAGTTAGATCTTAAGATATATTTATGCTATAATTAGGAAATATAACTAATTTGTTACTGCTTAAACGAGTGGGTTTTTCGCTCAGTGTATCTGCTGCTCTGTCTACGTCTACGTCTACTCTGCGGTGGCACACTAACATATGCTAATAGCAATTTGTGGTAATGAAGTTGATTAACATTGCAGCAAGAGTGACAACAACACGAACATGACACTATCTCTATGAGAGACAGAGACAGAGATAGAGACAGGGAGCTGGTGCAGTTGGTTGCTAGTGAGCAAGACAGCGCATCGTCTTGGCCCCGTCCTGTTGACTGTTTTGAGTTTGGTAATTAAATTCATGCCCCGTTGCTCTCATAGCTGCCATCGTGTGTCGCGTATTACGGAAATTGCATTCAAGTTTGCAGATTGCAACTACCTGTATCTGTTTGCAAGTTGCCACATTCACCTGTATCTTATGTCTAGTTGCATTTGGACTGTACTCGTCCCAAACTCATTTCCTTTTGACAACTTTCCAGCTGGACTCGCCGCAGTTAGGGAAACTCTACTCCATTGGATTCGCAAAATTTTGAAAATATAAAAATGATCAAAGCCAATTGCATGATGCGCCATCAACAAATGTACACTTATTAAAAAAAAGACTTTGTCACAAAGCTATAAGCTCTTAGTAAAGTTTAAAAACTCGGCTTCACTGTATTTTATTTAGTTGGAAAAGCTACAGAGCGTGGCACTCTGTACAAATGATTAAATTCTATGCACTTCAGTTTAATACGATAATTTATTGTCGTATGCATATAAAATAAAATACGAACAAGTAGGAGCAGCTATAATCGAGCGAGCCAACTTCAAAGAACTCTGTACTCATTCAGTTCAATTATTTTTTCTTTTCAGCATTTAGAATGACTAAACTATAACCTATATGTTTGTATTTGTGTTATTTTGGGATGCGAGCGAGACTTTCATTCAAGTTTCAGTGACTTTAAGCGAGATATGCACTATAGGGACGTTTACGTTTCAATATACCTTATAAAACCAAGTGCTCATTTGGACTACAGGGTCCAAGTTTATATGTTCAATATAAATTGCAAATAAAATGGATGCTGTGGCATGTGTGCACGTGACTCGAGTGTATACGTGTGTGTGTGCGAGACAATGGCGTCCAATGACAACGGAAACGGAAGCGGAAACAGTGCAATGACACAAAGGCAAAGCAGCGCAACAAATGCTGAGCATTCGATCGCCAACAAAAGAGGCAGAAGTGGGACAAGAAAAGGAGAGAAGTGGATTAAAGGGGAAGAGGAGTGCAAAAAATGAAGGTATTAAACAAATTAATGCATATCAAAACTGATTGCCACCAGGTGGTAATTCAATTGGAGGCAACACCAAACGAAACTCACGCTAAAATTGGCCTCTACCAACATATAAATGTGTGAGTGAATGCATACGTGTGTGTGTGTGTGTATTAAAAGTAAATGCGTAATCGAATATACTCATGACCTGTTCACCTGCTGCGCACTTCTCTCTGCACGCAGCTACACTGAGCGAAAGAGTCTAGCACTTTTCGAGGCATAAAATTATTGCTTTAGTAAATTTCTCTCGCCTACAACTTAACCCTGTTTCTTTCAGTGCATGTACCTGTGCCATAAAGCAGAGCAATCAATTCGATTTCATTCTGTTTCACGTTCGGCTTATTGCATGCAATTAAGTTCAATAAACTGATGCAACGGCAAATGTTGTAGCTTCTCAAGCTGCTACTCCTTTGGTTTTCCTTCTCGGTCTTCCTCTCCCTCTCGTTTTCTCTCTCTCCCTCCTGCTGTTGTTATTGTTTTCTGAGTAATTAACAAAAGTGCGCTTGTGGCCAGAAATGGTAGCAAGGAGTCGCAGCAGCCAGCCAATTCCAGCAAAAAGGCCTCATCCAATCCAATCCAATTCAGTCCATTGAAAGGACGAACCGAGTGCATAATGAGCAGCATATGCCAATGTGGCTCAAGCGGTTTTCATTGCCAACAATTCACACACACACACACACACATACACATGAACACAAAAAGGCGCTGCCTAAATTGAATTAAAGCCATATAAGGAATGCACTGAAAAAAACTGTCATAAAAATAATTATTGCTGATTGCAAATTATTATTTTGTATACAAGTATTTTTGAATCAACTTAAACCCCATTAAAAATCTTAATTTCAAGACAAATTTTAAATGCAACAATAGTTTTTAGCAGTGTAGTGGCAAGGGAAAAGCCCAGTCGAATGAAGCCGATCCTTGTCGTGTCCGTCGTTCGGCCTAATTCGATTAACAATCATGAAAACTGTGCAAATAACAAATAGCTTTTGTCCGCTGGGCGGCTGTGGTTGGCAAGGCGCTGGAGTGGGCGTGGTTGGCTGAAAATGCTGGCTACAGTTGACCTCAAGTAATGGCATAATTAAATTGACAGGACATGCGACAACAGCAGTTGACCCAACTTGGCTAAGAAGACCAGAATAAAGTCAACAGATTTTTTCATTTTTCGAGGGATTGTGGTAGGAGATACGCAAGGGGGCCGTGGTCATATATCCCTTGTTATTGCCGATATTGATGTCTACAACACCAAAAGCAAATTGAACACATTACAAAAATTTGTTTGGCTGTTTGCGTGTAAAATTTTCATGTAAACAAGCAAATTTACAAGGACACCAAACAACAGCAACAACAACAACCGCACAACAACAACATTAACAACTGCAACAGGTGCCAGAAGCAATCGCAGTGCTAATTTTGAATTATTGCAAAACATTTGTTGCTTCACTTTGACAATAAACGACAACAATTCAAACACATAATAAACAAAAGCGCAAAAATCACAACAACAACAACAGCAGCAAATGAAGAGAAAAAAGGACACTAAAATATCAAATAAATGAATCAGAAAACTTTTGCGACACTTTTACGAGTTTTCCACAACCCAAAAGTTTTTCTCAGATTGCAAACAAATCGAAGTTATTTTTAAAAAAGCACTTTAAGTGTGTTATATTTCGCTTTTTTAAAAGCAAGTACTTAAATCATTTATTTGCATTTTTAATTTTTTTTATGCTCGAAAAGAATATTGGCAAAATTAGCTTAGTAAATTCTAATTTAAGGAACTAAGTTTGGTGGGTTTCTATCAGATTTTTAAAATGATATTTTGTTAAATTTATTAAGAAAGCAATTCCAGTTTTATTTTATTTATTTCTTATGTTTTTTCATTGCTAATTTACTCAAAGATATTAAAACTTTGAGTAATTCGCGTTAACACACAATTAGTGCGATTTGGAGAGTCCCTAATTGGCTGATTTGGCTTATTATGCAATTCACTTACTCCCACTTCCCCTCCCATTGTCTATATATACTTCCAGCTTTTCATTCATCCATTTTGTCATCCATTCGGAAAAGCGCCTGGACCCAAAGGCGGCTTTTCAGGAGTTTAGTATTGGATCCGAGCGGAAGGTTGATAACTCTATGTGTACAGCATTAATTGAGTATGGTAATTTGCAAAGGGGGCGTGGCAAGCGGTAGGTAGGACATGAAAGGAGACTCATTTTAAGTTAGCTCATTCAATTTTTGCTGCATTTTAGCGGCTGCCTGTTTATCGCGAGTTTTTAATCTTAAACGATTTTGTTTTTTACACACAGTGGTGTGTAAAAAGAGGGCAGAAAAGCAGAGGAAGGGGGAGTGGCAAGGGCACTTTTGTCCAGCGGGAAATCTGTGGAACAGATTCATCATGTTTGCCTACAACTGTGAGCCAAGCAGTTGCAACGAGCGAAGGAGAGGTGGACGAAAAGTGGGTGGGACAACTTCAGATTCAGTCGTTGCAAGGACAAGAACGAGCAGCAGCTAGAGAAGGGAGTGGTGGAAGGAAAAGCGAGCCAGCAGCAGGACATTTTTAATTAAATTGCATTTCCGCTTGGGAAATTTTTTATGAAGCTACAAAAAAAGCCAGGGAACGCTGCAAGCAGCGGCGCATAGCACAAGGGGGCAAAGGGAATGGAGCGAGGTAGAAGGGGCGGGGTAAGGGCGCATTGCATTCTACTTTTGCTGAATGTTCGTTGTTGCTTTTGTATACTTATTTTTATGCCGCTGCTTTATCATATTCGCCGCACCATGCCACGCCCCCCTACACGCAATCCGAGTAGTTTTTGCGCCTGCGGTAACTTGAGCAAGGCAGCTGCAGCTGCAGGGGCGTATGGGCCATGGTAGTCGCTTGCTTGCATGTAATTCAATTTTTTTCGCTAGCTTCGACTTTTCTGCTGCCCTTTACCTCTCGCCCGCTCTCTCTTTCTCTCTCTCTCTCTCGGTCGCTTTCCCGCTCTGATGAAAAGCTGAGCAATTCAACAAAGAAGCATTTATTTTGCGCTCGGCTTTTGTATGCGCTTTTCTTTGTTGCGCACAAAACTCAATATCCCCGACTTGATGTCCTTTGTAATGCATCCGCTTTTCGCTGTCTGACTGAATGAGTGACTGACTGACTGACTGATTGAATGACTGACTGAAGCAAGCAACTGACTGTAAATCTGCACTTATGAAAAAAGCAGATACAAAATAAAATTTTCTTACCAAAACTACGATTTTTGGGCATAAATAGAAGTAGAGAACTTTGGTCTGAAAGATAGCGAAGAAATCATGATGTCAAAAATACAACCATGGTCTAAAACACAGAGCCAATAGTTTAATTGTTTATTAAGTCTAAACTTTTCTAAGAGATGCAGCAATTTTTCCATTAAAATTTTATCTCAAGCCGTCTATTTTCTATGAATTCTTGATTTAGCCACGTTCTTTTTTCAAAGTGTAGTTGCAGCAGCGAGGCTAGAAGCGTTAGTTGACAAGGCCAGGAACCAGGAACAAGCAGCTCTTCGCTGGATTTAACATCAAACTTAATGACTTTGGCCAAATTGCGGCCCAAGTCCTCGCACCCTCCTCTCTTGAGCTTTCTCACTCTCTGGGAGCGCGGAAGGTATTTGCTGCAATCAACGTGAAGCAGCTTTTGCAACCATATGACAAAAAGAGATAGAAATACATGAAGAACTTTTACTGCACTCTGTATAAGTTAGAACTATGTGGCAGTGCCGACCCGTCAAAGAACATTACATTATCTTTATCAATCACACCCGAGTCGAGAATAAAAAATAACTCAAGCAACAAATTCTAAAATTATTTATTGTTACTTAACGGATTTCTCGTTACGGCCCTCAAGCGTCAAAAATAATTTACAAGAAAATTACAGCTGATATTACTTAAAACACATTCCATATGTATTCGAAAAGTTAAGCTAAAACAAAAACAGGCAAAAAATTAAGCTATTTGAGCACATGCGTGATAGCGTGACAGAGACAGCATAAGAATTCAGCAATCATACGCCTTATTCACTGTCTCGCTCGCACACATAATACATACACTGTGTGCTCATATCGGGTACGTTAAAGTCGAGTGGGCTCCACGCTCCTTCTCATTCCTAGCCCAAGTTACTATTTGGGCTACATTAAAATCAAATTACGGGCCCCAAAAAATGTAACTGGAATTTCAATTACAATAGTTGATTTGGAATCGCCGAACGGTGGGTTGTAACCACAAATTATTTGCCCAACGCACAACAACAATGCCAAACAATCGACATTCATGATTTTACCGTTACAATTTGCCACCTATTCCAATTCCACGATGAATAAGCCAAGCACATAATTACAAATATTTCCAAATATCGCAATTGTTCCAACAAACACGTGTCCACAAATGTAAGTACAGTGGTGCACGACCTATTTTTGTCCAATGCTTTTCCAACGCCGTTTAATTAATAACGAGTTAAATGAGCTGTGCGTCACTGTTACCACACATGCACATATGTGCGCGTGTATGTATTTGTGAATGTTTTGCATTTGCATGATTATTCTACTCTTCGCTTTGCTCGACTTCTCCCGCAGCAACAGCGAAACTGTAAGTGAAACAGAAACAGGAGCTCTCGGTCTATCTCACTTCTACTCCCGCACCAACGAAATCGACTCTTACCCCACAAACATGAAAACTAAAAACGTTTACATACCAAATGCGTGTTTAGTTTTGCGTCCCGGCATTTCGTTGTCATTTTTCGCTTATTGTCGATTCCTTTGTCTCCCACGTTCGCTTCTAGCTGTACATGCATGCATGTACGTTTGTGTGCATGCCAATTTTGTCTCGCCTTAGAAAACGTACAACGCAATACTTATTGGTGGTCGCAGCAGTATAAATAAATAATTATGCACACACTCATCACTTTATTCAGCTCACTCAGATATTTAATTTCACTTACACTCACACATTTTTAAATTCACTTCACTTCACTTTCACATACATATTTATTGTTTAACTATAAGCACATTAAAAAAAACAACAAAATAAAACCTATACAGCTGCAATTTTTCACTGATTTCACTAAAGCTATGCAACGACAATTGCTTTACTTTACTTTACTTACAACTTATACATACATATTTAATTTCACAAACACTTGCTCTTTGATGAACGCACTACACTTGCACATAATTATTGGCACCCAAAAAAAAAACATCAGAACACAACGCCGCAAAACTTTTTCACTGATCGCGTGCTGAGAGCGCACATTGAACTAATTCTATGCAGCTAGGCAACTGGCTGCAGTTGTGCGGAGAGAGAGCAAGAGAAGCCAGCAATGATGGAACTTGTTTTGTGGATTCTAATCACATCAATAAGCTGCCTTTTCCAAAGAGAGGGAAAGAAGCCAAGAACGATGAAATTAGCTCTTTTGATTCTTTGTGCACATCAATAGGAATTTGCTGAGAGAGCGCACAAGATGTCAGGATAACTGTTAATTGTATGTGGACTGTAAATAATTTTGTGTCATCCACAGAGAGAGCAACGAAAACGAATCAGTTCTTTTTTAATTGTGGTTGAAATAGCGCAAGTAAAGTGAATTTGCTGCTAAAATATTGAAACGGCGCTTTTTTAATTGTTTTTTTTTTTTTTTAAGTGAATATTAAACAAAATGAGTACTTTTATTTATATGCAGGTAAGTTTTGTCAACTTATTTACAATAAATCCAAACTGAACGCTCATAATGAAAAGCAAGCAGTGTTTAATGTACCGTTATGTGAAATAATTTTTGTGCGTGAGTAAAAGGAAACTGTCAGGTTTATTGCTAGGCATTTAAGTGAATTAATGAAAATACACATGGAATGGCAATTTATGAGCTCAAAATGAACATAAAATTACACTTGTAGTTGATACAATTACATTTTTGGTGCCTTGCCAAAACCAAACCAACTAAACAAAAGTCACATAAACGTTATTCTAACAGCCCCGTCTCGCTCTCACTCTAGCTCAGTTACTGGCTTGCAATGTGAGACTGAATGTAATGAAAAACTCATAACCTGTGGCTTTCTGCTATGCGGTCACACGCACGCAGACATACACAGACAGGCAGAGAACAGAAGCGGTGCGAGAGGGAGAGAGTCAGATAGACAAATTGACTGGGAGTGAGAAAGTCTACTTGACACGCAAGCCCAAGGCGAGGCGAGACTTGAAGATCTGCCAAAAACAAGAGACAAGTTTTTTTTATTCTGCTACCTCCTTCATTCCTTAGCTATCGTTTCCATTCGTTTTCTTATTGCTACTGTTTCACATTTCGCGTGGCCCGCAAGTTCTGACGAAATTGAAACCCACAAAGAATCCACAAGACGGGTTCCCCTCTTCCCATGCCTCTCTTACTCCACTTCTACTCTGACCTTTGGAATTGTGAATTCGTGCCTTGGAATCCATTACAATTTGACATACTGAAAAAACTTCTGTGCCGCGTTGACAACTAAATTCGATATCGATTTGATTTAGTTAAACGTTGAAATGTCCCTTCCATTGGATTGGGGCGGTGTGTGTTGCCAGGAACACTGTCAATATCCTGGTATCACGATATCTCGATATCCCGGAGCTATGTAATTTCGCATGATTGTCGCCTTATGCTGTGAAAACAAACACAAATACAAACAAACAAACAACAAAAGGGAAGACAAACAAGTGTAACCCTAGATAATCGAACGGTATATTTATTAAAAGAAAAAGCAAGCGGTGTACACAGTGTCAGTACAGGGCTAGTGAGTGAGCAGGATGGAGTGTTAGAAAGATGGAGTGTGAGACAGAAAGCTGGTTGCTGTGTATTTATTAATGGTTGATTAGAAGCTGTGCGCTATGCACTCAACGTAGCTCGCTGCCGACCAGCGAACTTATTTGTTAAAGCATTTTTGTAGTATACTTTGAGGGGTCAGAGGTGACACCTTTCAAATGTCTATTTTTCTGGCACAGGGTATTAAAGCTAGATAGAAACTTCAAATTTCAGAAGTCAATATTTCGAAAAGGTTTTTATATTAGCTACGAAGCGAAAATTATTTGTTGCTTTTGGATAATGTTCTGCCAAGTTTTCTGGACTGCCACACGTTTGTACCCATTACTGGTGAAGTAAAAGGGTATATGGTTTTTGATAACAATTTTAGATATATTTTTTTTGTTAGTTTCGATTTAAGTTTTATGCTTTTAAATTTAATTTATTTTTTTCACTAATGGGTTTATTCTAGTCTTGACTGCACGGTTCTTGCTCATGTGGAAATTTGCGTAAGCTCTTTTTAGGCACATAGACACCGACTTACAGTCGTAGTCGAGTTAGGATCTGGTGATGGCCATTGGGAATAGTATGGGTTGGGGAGTGTGCTGGCGAAGTGGGGGGAATTCGCAATTGAACGTGCATGTGCTTGTCCAAGCTGTTGAGTTGTTATCTACACACATTCTTTTATTCCACTGACTGCATCATAAACGAGGACAACGCTGACAAGTAACAAGTAACAGACACAAGAACTGGATTCAAAGAGACCCTGTAACCAGCATTGCCAACTGTTAACAAACTAAAGCAACTAAATAATCAAAACTTTAAGCTAGCTTTAAACAGTAAAAGAATTAAAAAATAAATAATATTCAATCTTTAAGAAAAAGTTTTATTACTTAATATATACCCTACCAATTAAAAGTACAGGGTCTAGCATACAGCAAGTGAACAGTTGCAACAACTGTGCATAGCTCAGAATGAAAGAGCGAAAAGGGAAAGAGACTAAGAGAAAGACAAGAAACATGAGCACAACCAAAAATTAACATAGACTAAAGACTGTGTGTGGCACGCCTACGAGTTTGCAGCACACAACATAACACACACACACACACAAGCACACGTGTTCTACTCACAGACACACACAATCAACACTCACAGACAGTCCCTGAGGACGCAGCAACTGGACAGTTGTTGTTGTTGCTGCGGCCGCAAACGTTTTGGCATAGTTATAGCAAGGGAAGAGTGCGAGAAAGAGAGAGAGAGAGAGATAGAGTGGAAAAGACAAGGGGAGCGGGGGGCTTAGCTGCAGCTGGAAGCCAACAGACGCCATCAAGCGAATTAAAACCAAATCACTTACAAGCGGCCAAAAGTGTTAACGTGTAAATTTCCATTTCCCAAGATCGAAGCGCTCTGATAGCCAACGATACCAGACACTATAAACATGCAGTGGGCGTGGACGTTGGATTGGGAGTGGAAGTGAGAGGGTAGGGGCGAGTGCTGGCCATGAGTTAAATACGAGAGTTAAAAATAAAACTACTGGAGAAATGCCGTGAGAGGTAAAAGTGGAACGTGTTGTTGTTGTGTATGTGTATGTGTTTGTGTGTGTGAACATTTACATGCATAAATAAGTGGATGAGAGCTGAGAGAGTGTAGAAACAGAAGACGGCATAAAGGAATAGCAAAGTGAAAAGAAACAGAAGCAACAACACACACACACACACACTACTTGGCTGCGAACTTCTTAACTCAATGAAATCTCCTGCAATTTCGTAAATTAACACTTCGAAGCTGGTGGTGGGGGTGTGGGGGGAGTAGTCATAGAGGAATGGTGGAATGGAATGTAGAGGTAAAGACTTTGCTGCTGTGAAAATGACAGAGCGAGAGTGACTAAGAGTGGAAGAGCGCAAGAGAGAGAGATTGTTCGCTGGAAAGAGCGTACAAGTTCTCGCACTTACTTCCGAGTCATTGGTCTCTGTGTTTGTGTGCGTGTGTTCTATGCGTGCACGAGTATGTGTGTGCTAATGCATGCATGTGTGTGTGCGTGTATGTCTGTGTGCCTGCCAAAAGTCTACAGCTGCGGAAACAATCTGCTAGCTGCGCGTCGATGCGGCAGCCATAAACAGTTTCCAACAGTTTTTACAATTCCCTATTCACTCCCTTCTCTTCCCCTCCCACTCCTCCACCCATCACTATGCCAGTTAGCTTACAGTTCTTTCAATTTTGAATTTGCATTTTCACTGAAATTGATATTTTACTGTGTGTACGAGTGTGTACATATACGCGTGTGTGTGTTTGTGTGTATTACCAGTGGCAAAATTTAAAAAGGGAGTAAATTATGGGCGAATAGATTTTCAGCGAAAATCACAGCCACAATCAAACGCCCCAACACTGACACATACATACGCACGCACACACCCTACCTCTACATGCACACTGGTGTAAAAGACTCCATTTGCACTTCATTTCAAACGTCGTTGTCGGTAGTGCTGCGGTTTTAGCCGTTTTAAAGCCAGCTTAAAGAAACCGCGAGGAAGCTATGAAGAATTCCACTACTTAAACAATAAATTAACCATAATTTAATTAAGTATTACTCATAAATATATCAATTTATATTTATAACTGTTAGTAAGAAACAAGTTGAATTTACTTATAATTTTCTTTACTATTTTTAGCTTGAAGTTCGGGCAGCACTGGCTTTCGTCGCTGCTGTCGCTGCTGATATCGAAATCTGTTTTTATCGACGCATCTCAATATTGTAACGGTTGTTGTTGTTGTCGCACACTCGCGTACATAAATTTATGTGCGATTTTGTAATTCCCTTTTTGGTTATAAATTTCGCTACTGTTTCTGTGTCGCTTGAATACTTCGCAGCAGCCAACCTCCTCGCCCCTAGCCACACTGCGGCTGCAATCAGTTTATCAGTTTATTTGTGTCATGCAACTTTGACTGCGTGTCTGTGTATGTGTGTGAGTGTATGGGTATGTGTGTGTTGATATTGGTTGTGCGTTTATTTACTCTATGCAAATTGTTTCCCACACGTAGCTACTCTGTTTGTCCACAATGTGTGTGTGTGTGTGTGTGCCTCGCATCTCCAAACTGCTTCTGGGCAAAAATTCTAGGGTTCTACGTATATAGTGTATAAAGTGATTTTTGAAAAAGGAGGCAACTTCAATTATCCACAGCTCGTGGTATAAGTTGAAAAACGGTCAACTAATGCGATAAACAATGCAATTTAAGCTCATTTTCGTTGACCCTAAAGCGAAAAACTACAATACTAAAGTGATCACGACCTTTAAAGACCTCGCTGAAGCAGAGATGTCCGCAAGCTGCATTAGACGCAAAGGTAACGTCCAACTAATGTTACCTTTGTTTGGCTCTTCGACTACAGGGTCTAAAATAGAAACGGTGTGATGGCTTTTATAAATTGCCTTGAGGGCAATTTGCTGCGACAATTTATTAAAAAATTAAAAACACAGGCTTAAGCACAAGAATCAACCGCATATTCACCTCCTGCAACCCCACTCTCCTTCGCACTAAGCCACTAAGCCACACTCACAAGATTTTGTGTTAATTTGCTGCAGTCATGTGCCCCGGAGTGTTCCAAGGCTTGTGTGTGGCACTTGAAGCGCGTTGCCGCGAAGTATGCAACAAATTTGTTGCTGTTTTAATTTTGTGTTTTTTTCTTGTGTTTTGTTTTGTTGCCAGCTGCACTCCAGCACCTGCCACAAGGCGCCTGCCACAGCGTGGACCCCTCGTTGCAAGTATTTGCATGCCACATGCGAGACTTTCTAATTGTTTGCTTTAGTTGTTGTTGCTGTGCCACTACTCCGTCACCCCACACTGTACTACACTGCTCAAGTGGCAGCCACTGTTAAGCATAACAAGTCCAGCGTCAGTGCATAAATTAGAAATAGGCACACGAGTCCACCGTGTTGCGACTTTCTTTCTTAATACCCTGTTAGTGGTGCTAAACAGCCAGAGGAGTATTAACTTGTGTCAAATGGCTTAGATGATGTTTTATGTGTTTTAAGCATATTAGTTGGGATATTAATCTTAGTGTTGCACACTCTGTACAAAACTGATCCAAGCTGTACCATTATACCCATTTTTTTGGCGCTTAGAAATCCTGTATATTCTCGTTACAGGGTATCTTGGTGCCGCCTACTCCACCAATTGTTTGTGACATGTTTCTATTGCTCGGCCTCTTGGCTTTCGCATCGCATTTCCTTTTCCATTGCGCTTTGCCACTTGACGAGTTTTGTGTACACAGAAATTACAGTGCTGTGTACACATGTGTGGGTGAGTGTGTGTGTGTGTGTGTGTGTGTCTTGGGCTTACCTTGTCTTGCATGTGCAAATGGTTAACCAAAGAGTAAGCATTGTTAACAGGCTACCTCTTAATTGGCCATCATAGTAAGCCTTATGAAATTCATGTTGTTGCCTGATTTTATAATTTTGTTTAATAAATAAACACACAGTTTGAATGGCGTGTCGTCATAGCACATTCTTTGCCCTTCCCCTCGCCCCTCTGCTTACTTTCCTCTTTGAACTTAACCTTATCTAACTTAACCCCGTTACTTTTTCCAATTCCTCCTTCCCATTGCTTTACGAATCCAATCGCTTGCTCCGTTTTGTTTAACATCACCATTAGTCTTTTCTCACTCACCCTTCCACTTACTCTACCTCCTTCTCCCTCCCACCCTCTGACTTGTGGTCCTCGCTCTATGGCTGTCTCTCTTGCTCTTGCTTTTGGGTTCTGGGTTCATATAAAAATCACCATTATTTGTTTTGCTGTCAGATTAGTTTTACTTGTTGACGCTTTGCCTCCTCTTCATGTCTGTAGGTGTTAATGTTGTTGTTGTTGTTGCTTTTGCTGTTGGTGTTGCCTTGCTTGTTGCTGCCACAGTTGTTGAGTGGATCTGAGGTTATGACCATGGCTTATTAATCGATCTTTATTGGTTGAAATATTGCCACATCTTATTTACAACTTTATCTCTTTGCCGTTGATAGGTTTTCTCCATTTTAAGATACTTATATTTATCTGCTGTAGACAGTCAAGTTTATTTGCATCTAAGTAGCATTTTATTTATATTGGCTAAAATGTAAATTGAAAACTGTCTTCAACACAAAGGAAGTCACAAGTTTGGCTTAAAATAAGTTTAATAAATACAATACACTTTTCAGTTTTCAGAATTTAAGCATTTCTCTTGCAGATTAGGTACCAAAATTGATGAGTTTCGGTTCATTGTTCAATGTAGCTGCAGGGTTTTATTGGTGCAACAACTTGCAGGCACCATGTTGCATGCTACCATTTGGCGCTTTTGGCCGCTTTCCCGTGTAATTGTCTAACGTTTTTGGCCTCTCACAACTCATTTTCCATGCTGTGTTACCTTGCGTATGCGCAATTAAAAGCGTTGCCGGATTTGCCGTTAATGGTTGCACCAACCATGATTTTTTGCCCCTTGGCGATTATTCCCGTTGTTTGTCCATTGTTCACGTTCTTGTTGTTGTTCTTGTTGCTGTTGTTTTGGGGCCTAGACAAAACGCCGATAAATGCAGTGCACGCCACGATTTTGGCCGATTCCAGCGATTTCGTTGATTACATTGCGGCCTACACAGCAGCAACAAGAAACGAAAAATCATCCGAGCTCGCCAGACTTTGCTGTACCGTGCAGCTTACATTCACTGCCTACTAAACGATCTCTGCTGCCTATTTTGGACTCTAAATAATTCTTATTTACCCGCGGCACAGGGTATTACAGCAACAGCAGCAGCCGGTTGCAGTTGCAAGGATGAAACTAACATTTTGGCAGCCTCGTCCAACAATCGAAGCATCTCCAGGGTGACAGGGGTGATGTGTGTGCCATGCGTGTGTGTATGTTTGTGTGTGTTCGCGAGTGTGCGTGCCTAATGAACAAAATCGACGGTGTTGCAGCGGCTGAAATGTGCATGACCAGAAAATTGAACTGACGACAAAAACTGAGGCACGACAAATGGTCAATGGGGGACCTAGAAACATGGACAATGGCTGTCCGTGACAGGGCCAGAAACCGGAGGGAAACAAAGCAAAAGGAGGGCCAGAGCCCATGGGCTAGAAGGGGGAGGCAAGGGCGCGGCTTTGGGGCTCTGTCGCTTCTAATGATCAAAAACGGCAATGGTGTGTGGCCAGAAAATCCAGCAACAGGGACATCAACAGGAACACAGCATCGTTAATTTTGTTTATTTTTCTATTTTAAGACCCTGTGCCAAAATTGTACTCAGTGTGTATGCCGTTTGTCGGACAAACAGAAGCAATTTAGGGATAAAAATGGAAATATTGACTAAGTTTGGTTATGACTGATTTTGGTAAAGATAGTTTAAAGAGTCCTATACTTGTGTATACTCCTTATTACAGGGCACTTAAAGCCCGGTTTTCATAGCTATTTAAATTGTTGGCAATTTATCAAAGTCGGTTTTGTTAATTTTGACAAGACTGTGGATTAAAGCACTTTAAAGTGAACTCGACTCTGTGGTAAAGAAATAAAATGCAATTGATTGAGCTCTTCTCCCAAAGGCTCTTCGAGACTGCAGGCCACTTAAGTCGATTGCTCCAGAAATAGACAGAGAGAGAGGGAGGGAGATGACTGGGAGGGACAATTGGTCGAAGCAGGTGCATGAAAAGATGGCCAAGAATCAAATGGCGATTGGTCCTGGGCAAGAGCAATTCATTTTTTATACTACTTTATAGTAGTATAATTCAAATGCAAATGCAAAATGCTTTTGGTTCGCCAACTGACTTGTTGACTCGCCCAATCCCCCGTTTCTCCCCCTGCTCAGCCTCAGTTGCCCTCCTGTAGCGGGTTGTTCCGCTTTTTTGCCCTGTTTCCGGGCAGTTGTTATCGATGCATTGCCAGCTTCCTGCACTTTGCCAGTCAACAATCAGCATCTGTGTGGGTAAGTGTGTGTGTAGATGTCTATGTTGTGGCATATTTGGAAAAATTGTAAGCATCTTGTAAGTGCATTATTTTGGATAAATAATGATGCCCATCTCGCTTCCTGCCGCTCTGCTCCTATCACTTTTTTGTAGGTTTTCAGGTGTTGCAAGCATTTTTCTCCTATGATAATTTAAAAGCCAATTGGCTTTTATTGCCAAACTTATGATATTTATAACATATCTTATTACCACTCAAATAAAGTATTGGAATAGAATTTCCTACACTAAGGATGGGAGCATATTCATTTCAGCTTATTAACTCCTTGACTTAAAGTTTTGTTTAAGTGTTTCGATATTGTTGAACGTGGATGTAATTGTGGTTTAAAAACACTTTTTTGTCGTGCTGAGAAGAGTTTCTTTTAGACTGTCGGAATTGGAGTTGGAGCTGAAAAGTCTGTGGTGCATTGCAGGCAGTCAGTGAACCAACTCGACGAAATCACAGCCGTGGCTGAAAAGTTTGCCTGTTACCACTTACCTATCGAGCAACTACACTGTTAAAAAAATGTCAGAAAAAGAGATTTTCTTTCCATAACTAAAATTTGTGGCCTAACAAAGGCTTTCAAGGCAAATGTTAAAATTTCCATGACCACAGTATAACACGCTTAAACTTAATGCTAAGAGAAGTATATTTTTATCAGTGTAGCTCTTACCTTTTTCATCTGCGGCACTGCTGTCGAGTCGCGACCACTGTGGCAATTACAACAAATGCCGCTGCGTCATTGTGCCCAGGTTGACCAACAGCCGGAAAGTTTCAACAATGTTGCAACAAGCTGCATGAGCAATGGGGCTTCCCAGCCCTTGAAAGGACTCACATAAAACACGGCAATGAGAGCGAGAGAAAACTTGAGTCAGCGCCAACATGTGAATTAGAATCAAAATGCGGCTGCGAATCGAGAAGCATTCAACGGCATTGTAGTCAGTGTTGCACACACTAACAGCAGTGCTGAGACAACGCAGCTACAGCTTAGACTGTCCAAACTGCACTGCAAAAGGGATATATCCCGGAGATTCGTTGGGTAAAACAAGGGGGAAAAAGTGGGAGTAAAAGAAGCGACGCTTGCTAAACCTCATTAAGTGAAGCCAACACGCCATCATCCCAAGAAAAGCTGCTTGTATTACACAGGAAAATTCTGCCAGTCGCAGTTTTTCCTTAAGCCCACGTCAACACAAAGTCGGAAAAGATATTTGGCGTTGGTTAAAGTCTCTGACTTGTAATGCAGCAACTCCTTTCTTATAGATTCTTTCTGCTGTTCTCAAAAGTTTGTTGGTCTTTTTTAACTACATTAATATTTCATTTGTTAAAGATTAACTAATTGGAATTTTAACTATATAAAATCAATAAAAAAATAGATTTTTCTCTTGTACTCCAGTTTTAAAGACTATTTCTGACGTTCTGCACCAAAAACAAAAACAGACATCTTTGGCACCTGCATTCAAGTAGAAACTCTGTTTCCATATATCCTAAGTGTTCGGTTGTTACCAAATCTTATTTTTGTGTAAATAAAACTTGACAAAACAAGAACGAACCAATTTTACGACTTGTTCGTTTCTTGGTTGCGTAAAGTGCCCGTTGGAGCAACCCTCGTTAGGGTGTTATGGTAGTTTTGAGGGTTTCTTTTCCTCAGGCTGTTCCTGTTTTGTTATTGTTGTTGTGGTTGTTGTTGTTGCTGTGGTGTGAGCCAGTAATCGCATGTAAAACATTCGGGCAAGTGATACGCACCATAAATTCCGGAATTTATAGCGGAAGTGCAAAATACGAAAATAGTTGTGCACTTTCAATGCACTCGGGGAAAAACTTGAGAAAACAGTGTTTGTCGTGGAGGCGTGGCCTCCGAGCCATAAGCAGGTTCTTCCTTGTAACTTGCAGCAAGTTTTTGCTTCATGTTGCACGATTGCAATTTGATAAATGCGGTTAATTTCAGCAGGTTTGTGGCAATTATGCAAATGAACTGAAATGACCTGCGACATGGGTCGATTGTTCGAGTCGCTTCAATAGATTTGAAATACCTTCAAATCCCGACAAAAAATCAATTAAATGCGTGACTCAGTAATTAAACCGATTACCATTTAATCCCAATTCGGCCAGAACCAGAGCTGTCTGAATTTATGAAATCAAAACAGAAAATAGTTTTGAACTGATTGTTAAAAATTTCAACTAAATTCCCATAGCTTAAGCCCCATTTAAAAGATCTCAAAAGCTCATTTGATCAACAAATTATGTACAAATATTTGCTCGTGTCATAGAACATTTAATTTTGGTATAATTTTGAACTAAATAAGCACTGGCAACTAATTGCATTTCCATTTAAAATAACAAACGTGACTCGACTTTAAAGTTTTTCATTTGTGTACATACGAGTATTTACTCAATTTATTTATTGCTGCATTTTTATAATAAATATTTAATTTATTTAAATATGATTAAAACGCATAGACGTCGTCGTGTAAATCAAAACGTTTTTTCACATTTATTATATTGTGCATACAAACATATTACGTAGGGCCCCGACTACTCAACTTTTCCTTCTTTTTCCCGCCTCCGGCTTGGGTAAGGGATTGCGGGTAAAGTATTATGTGTGAATGTGTATAGGAAACTGGTTGGAAAATTTATGTGCGGTCAGATTACCGCATTCGAAATTCGAATCGTTGTAATTCATGGGATATGCTGTTGTTCCTTTTATACCCTGTGAGAGTTGGCTGAAAGCAGAGACTCTGGAGCTGGAAAGTCTTAATCGGCATAAGGTGAAGCATCGATAGGGCCATAGGATAGTAAAACAAGATTGTGTTCACAAAGCTTAACTCTAAAGAGTTTAGGGACTAGTACAGGGTATATGACAGCCTGTTGAGCTCGAGTAACTGCTGCTATCTTGTTGTTGTGTTGTTCATGTTGTTGTTGAGCTGCTTTCATCTTTGGTGCATCGCAATTGATGCTTGGACCCTTTCAGAAATAAACTCATACGCAACAACTTCAGGATTCCTTTGCTTCTCAGCCAGCCATCGGCACTCCAAAAAGTATGCAACACAAATGCGCAATGACAGCTAGCAGCGCCAGAGACAGTGAGAAAGTGTGAGCTATAGAGAGAGATAGAGAGATATAGGGGAAAAGAGAGAGAGAGTGGCAGTACAAGTGCAGCCGCAGCAGCAGCGTTGCGGTTTGCTGCATGTCGTTGTGGTTGAGTGCATCAAACATCAATCAATTCAATGGTACTAGAAACCTACACACAGACACGCACACACACAGATAGATAGATAGACAGCCGTGCATGTATCTGATAGATACGCAGATAACGACAGAGCAACACAACTCCAAGGCAGTACCAAAGCCATTGAAATTTGGAAAATGAACATTGAAGCACGTAATGAAAAGTGGAAAACACATGCACACACCCACACACACACACACACACAGCCACACACAACCACAATATTTAGTGCATGACTTAAGTACACGCAATAAAGGATAAACTCACACACAAATACACACAGGCACACACACATACACATGTGTTGATTGACTGGCGAGGCATCAACAGCACTTGCAACTCGTGAAGCATTCGATCAGCAGCAAATCTATAATGACAGCTTCGATAGCTTTATCATATGTACATTAAGGAAGAAAAAGCAAGTAAAAACAGGCCAATAAAAGGGTAGTAGACTGTGAGATACCCTGTATGCTTATATAGATAGAGATACTTTTTCACAATTACATTTCTCACACCTAAAACGGAATGAAAATTAATTACTCAATCAGTTGGAAACTACTTTTGTGAAGAATTACTATGTTAATATATTTCTTTATTGATTGTACTCAGTACAATCTTAGCTTTCAACTGATTTCAGCTATATTTCTTCAAATTTTTGTGTTTATGTGAATTGTAACTTATTAAACTCATTTTTAGCCTACACTACAGGGTCTAGAAAAGCTTGAGAGCATTTTACGGTTAGCTGGAAAGCTGACCAAAAGATTTCCTTGCTGTGCATCAAAAGTGTAACAGACAAACGCAGAAACACAGGAGCAAAACGACGTGAAGCTGACCTGAAACTGGTCAAGTCATGTCAAGTTCGAGACTTGACTGGCCGTCTATCTGTCCGTCCGTGCTGATAAATGCTGAAAATGGAAAATGGAAAATGTGGGAAATATATGCATGTGGGTATAAGTCTTTACTCTCTTCGCTCTTGGCCTGGCCAACACATATTTTATAATAAAACGTTTCATGATTGCGGTCTTTTTGTTGTTGGCTTTTCAACTTCAGCATCGATGACTGCAAAATTTGATAAACAACCTGACAAAGAAGAGCTGCACTGTGAAGTGTAGTGTTGTGTGGTGAGTGTAGTGTATGTTCTGGCATGTCCTGATGTGTGTCCTGGACTGCGGTTAAGTGTGCTTCATACTAAATTGTATTTGACGAGCTGTTAACACAGCGTGCATTAACTTTCGCCACTTCTCGAGTGCTCACAATCAGTATGAGGCCAAAAAAGACTACTGAACGCATGGACACTCGGTTTGGAGCTAATCAACGAGGCGTTTTCCATCTTACTACCGCTTGCTAACTCCTTTCTGGCTCAGAGCCACGCCCTGTCACAAGTGCTTTGGCCCACGCTACTTTTGGTTGCTAATATACCCGTAACTTGGGTAAAAGCAGAGTTTTTTAAGGTATGCTCTTCCCTTTGAGGGTAAACTCTACTCATTATAAATCTTTATCATGATATTAAATTGAATTTGAATCGGGTTAACTGAAGTTAAGTTATGTCTGCTTTAAATTCAACGAGTTGTGACTTTCCAACACTTGTAACCTTTAAATAAAATATTATTTCGTGACGGGTACGCTGAGGTCGGGCATACAATGAACCTGTGGTTGTTATTGTTGTTATGGCTACTGTGGCGCACCAATAAATTGCCACAGTTACTCCCGCTTTTTGCCCCAAAACGCCGACTGTGCGTGCAACACAATAAATTTGCGCTTTTGTCTCACATAAACATAAACCGAAATGCCGCAAATCTCAGTCGCAGTCTCAGTCTCCGGCTCGCCATCCCTGGTTCTCGTCCGCAAGGCGCAACTTTTGGCGTTTTGGCAACAATTTGTAAATAAAATTGTGGCGCAAATTAAGCGTATAAATAAGCCACAAACAGCAGCAACAACTCGAACAACTCCTTTCCGAACCCACAACGCACATCCGGTGGCAACTCCCCGAAATCGAGTTGCTTCCGAGATTCTTCGGCATCATTATCGTCATCATCATTATCGTCATTGTTTGCTCTATGTTGGTTTAATAGTCTATCCCTCTGATGGAACGGCAAAAGAACTTTGGGCCTTGGCAATTGATGCCACAGCTACTCACGAGGCAAGGTCTGCTTGTTTGTCCAGCGACAGAGGCGTATGCGCGACGCAAATTGAGGCACAGGATTGTGGCAGCCACAGCCGCACCAAGGTCGCCTCTGTCCGCTGGAGTAAGAGACGTCGCAGCGTTTGTCGTTATTAATTTATTATGAAAATCTAAACGACTTAAGTGGAATAATATGGGATAAATTATTAAAATTTATGTGCTTTCGAAGCACGGCAACGACAGCGTCTCTAGTTTTTTTTGGCCAGGCTCAAATACCGTCGACAGTGCTGCCAAAATAGCCTTAGATCAAATAGATAAAAACAAAAATCTGGAAGTTTAGATAACTAAACTCTTTTATTTGTTAGTTGTTAACCAATCAAGAGAGAAAACTCCGTGTTGCTTTATAAACTTAAAACTTGACAATGGCATTAAATTTATATAGTTTCAATCAATAGTCTGCAAATAAAAGAATTTACCAAATGAATATAGTTAAGGTGTATATGGTATGCCTAAATTAGCTGATATTGAATTTGGATTTTGGGAATTTATTTGGCTGTAGTTATATTTACTTTTCTTTTCTATACATTTGCTTTTTGTGCTTTTTCTAGCCTTTTTTGTAATCGATTGTTGCCAACACTGTCGCACGCAGACACAGTGTTCTGGCCATTTGAAAGGCAGCCAAAGTTTTTGGGCATACTTCACTTTAATTTCTTTCGGTGCTGTTGCCGTTTTCCGGCAGGAAGTTGAGTGATTAAGTGTCCGCTTTTTGCACTTATGCTTTTTGCATAATTTTCCTGACTAATTTCAGTCCAACATCTCTGGATCCTCTCTCTTTTGTCACGCCCCGATCCCATTGCTATTTTTCAACTGTCGTTGAATCAGTTTATTGCCAGATTGGTCAAGTGTTTGCTATCTTGCGACTTTTAATTAAAAGTTGCTTAAAAAAATTTAGTGGCACACTCATAAAAAGCCAGAAAATATTGTCCCCAGAGAAAGAAAATTTAAAAGAGAAAGAGAGAGAGAGAGAGACAAGCAGGGCGTGTGTATCGGAAACAGTTGATGACAGACCAACGGTAATCGGTCGCTGGAATTTTCGTTTTATTGAAATTAATCGAATAATGGCCCAGATGTGGACTGAATCTTGGCTCACACACACACTCGCACGCCCACAAGGCAACAGAACGTTAGTGTAAAACAGAAGGCGTTAGGAATGGCTACACTGAAAAAAATCTTATTAAATCAAGACTTTATTTTCTTAGCTAACACATTTTGATTTCGTTAACAACTTTTGGCCTTTTAGTTCGAAATTCTTGAAATTTGCACCACAGTTTTTAAAATGCCATTACTTCAATCTGGAACAAGTTCTTTATTTTTGAAGAGTGTACAAAACAAAAGCCAGAAACGCGGCAATTTTTATGGCGCACTTGTTTCGCGTTAATCGCAAATCGTAAACTAAGCATTTTTACGGCACCTGCGGTAATGGATTACTAAAGCAACAACTGCCCCTTGTGACCCCCGTTAACCCTCCCTGTTAGCCGCGTTCACCCTCTAGTCCCCTTTCGTCATTGCTTGGAAAATTAATAAAGTTAAGTGTCGAGCACAATAAAAATGAAATTTGTGCGAGTCCCCAGGCCTATATGCCACTCGAAAAGGAAACCTCCACCAGCCCCTAGAGGCGTGGGGAGGGGCAAGCTAGCGAGGCGTGAAACAGCCGTTCTTGGGGCAGTGACAGGCTCTCGGTCTCTCGATTATGGCTTTGGTTTGCAATAATTGCAAAAGTGCAATAAATTTCTTTTATTTGCTAGGCTTTAAACTGGAGAAAGGCTCGAGCTGTATCCGCCGTACCCAGTGACGTAACGCGTGTCCCTACACTAAAAAAAACGCTATGGGATTGGCAGCAGTGAAGCAAACCGACTGTAAAATACCTCGTAGTCTTCACAGACGGACTTTAGCGACATTTTAAATGTCCAGTTCACTACTAAGCAGAGTTTATACAAATGTACCACGCCCACTGCTGCTCTCTAAAACTGCATTAACTTATTTTTAAAATACTCGATTTATATCAACCAAAGTCACACAGCGAGTACAGGGTCTTTTACAGTCGTCTTACTCGGTAGTAGTCTTGTCCTACCTCCGTTGTGCCGTCTTTCTTCGCACCTGGGCACGCGTTGTATGCACCTGTGTTTCAGCCAACTCGCATGACTTGACCGGAAATGTAAATACATTCAGGCCGTGTCTGTGTGTGTGTGTGTGTGTGTGTGTGTGTGCCTGTCGATTGACGTTGTGGCGACTCTGATTGGAATTTATAGCACGTTTTCGGTTAGATGGCGTTATTGGGCTCCATAAAGCGTATTGTGGCAAGTGGCAAGTGGCCAGTGGCATGCTTCATGCCGCATAATGCAGCACGAGATGCGGCTCTATATCACTCGTTGTCCTGTCAATTACAAAGACAACGCCAGCCGACCAGTTGAGAAATTAAATAAGTAAAACACGCGCTGCAATAAAATTCCCAGTCTACACTGAAAGAAAAGTTAACCGAAATATTTGATTTCAAAACAAATCTTTGATGAACATTTTTAATATAAATATTTTTTTTAAGCATGCATTTAGGAGCATCAGACACCGTATGGGTGTAATTCTTCTCTAGAATGCTGTAATTTCTTTCAGTGTAACCATAAAAAACTTGTCTCTACCCCTAACATATGTGTATGTGTGTGCGTGTGTGAGACTTAACACGCAGTCGATGGGCACATTTCCGGCGTAAAAATCCGCACGTCGAGCTGCGAGCTGCGCGTTGCAAGTTGCGAGTTGCGAGTTGCGTGCCCCATCGCGGACAGCGCGCATTGCATAAATCACATAATAAAACCCATAAATTTCGTATGCAGCGCCAAGATGAAAAGTGCGCAAGAGAGAAGGCAGCAAAAAAGCACAAGGGAGACTGGTCCACAGCAGGGAAGGCACAACTATACGATACTCTGTAAACCTCATGATATATTTTAACAATTATTTCGGTCAATTCAGAAAAATTGTCTTGTGTCGATAGACAAAAACATACCCTACTTTAGGTATTTATGTGTAATACACAAACACACAAAACAGAGGCAGAGGCAAGCGAAGTTGCCACACAACAGCTACAGGCAGCAATCGAAGTGAATGATAATGTTAAAGGAACAACACTCTCTGTTTCTCACATCCTCTCTTTCTCTGTTTCTCTAGATAGCCACAACGTTGTTGCAACACAAACTTTAAGTTGCAACAACAATTAGTGTCGGCAATTTACTTGCTTTAGATTGAATTGAATAATCTTCATAATCATGATCATTCTTAGCCTTGTTATTGAGCTCATTTTAGGTCAGAGACACAAGAGCGTAGACAGGACGCTAATCAGTGGAAATGATGATCATTTCTGCTTTCTATAGCAAGGATTCAAGTTTCTTTTTCTTTTTAAAATTCAACCAAGTTCGCATATGTTTTGAGTGCGCACTGCGTGCCTGAAACAGTTTTGTATGAGTGTAGTTTTAATTAATATAGCACCAGGGATCTTACACTGCAATTTGTATGATGCAGAGGGGGAGGCAGCACGTCCTTCCTCCACCTGCTACGCCTTTGTTTGTGCAACCGTTTGCCACTAAACACATTGTGCGCAAATCGCAGATCAAATCCCGAGCGTGCCGTTGTTGCATCCAAAATGGAATTGCATTGCCATCCGAACTGCATTGACAGCATTTTACAGTGGGTCAGCCACGCCTCTGGGTCCTAACAGGGTGTAGTTGGTCGCCGGTGGGCGTGTGCTCCGTTTTAGTGGCATGTTTGTGCTAATTTATTACGCCTGCGAAGCATAATGCCACCTGCCACCTAAATTCCAATGCCGATCCCCTGCACCAAGGGGACAGCTGCCCAAAAGCCCAGACAGAGACGTGCAATGCTGCACTAGAGCTGCTCGACTGTTAATAGCTCAGTTTAAAGCAGTAAATCACTCCAAATAGGGTTTGAAAATTACAAGACAAGCTTATAGCTACCAGACTTAATATACCCTGTAGATTTCATAAGTGTGGACTTGAATGGACTGATCGAATTAGGGGTGGTGTGGGCGGTAAGTGGACCCTGTTGCCTTAAGGGCTGCAGGCTGCAAATTCCTGATAAAATGAATGTCTAATTAATTAAAGAGCGTTTGGTTCAGTGTCTCCTTTAGTTGTTGTGTCCACATGCATTAATAGTTATCCCTTTCTCCCTTCCCCTCTGCCTCCAGTGGAAAACAGTTTACGGTTTGCTTGATTTATTGAATAGTCTCTGCTTTTTGCATAACAATTTTCTATGCAACACAAAACACACTCAAATTTTTAACCAAAATATCAATATTTCTTTGTTTTCTCTCTTTCTGGATCTACTCTTCTCTCACTCGCTCCCTCTCTGCATTGGCGAGTGGCTAAAATTGTCGCGCTATGAAAATTGACTGTTCTCGTTGCCCCTTTCCTTTCTCTGCTTCTATTTCGCTTTTGCTCCATTTTCCTCTATGCAGCTTAGCGCCACATAAATAATAAATTTGTAACATTGCATTTTATGAGCATATGTGCGTGTGTGTGTGTGTGAGTGTCTGTGTGTGTGCGTGGCTTGACATTAACAATTTATCAGTGAATCGAAAAAGCAACAAGCCAATAAAAATCACTCCGTTTGACCGGCTACATTGAGCCTGTGCCCTGTCCGGTCGTGTCTGGTCCTGTCCCTTCCTGTACTGTCATGGGCTCTTCATCCCCGTTTCATTCCGCTCCCATTACACGGACATCGCTGCAGTCGGCATCGTTTTTGCGCCCAACAAATGTCAAATGACATTGCAATATTGAAGTTAGAATACATAAGAGCATGTGTGTGTGTGTGTGCTTGTTTATTACACTGGAGACAATCTTTAATGGATATTAAAAAGTATTTACTTATTTTACATAGAAGAGTTTTTATATTTTAGATATGTTTATTAAGCAAGGCTTTAAATGCATCTTAACTCTTTCATTCGAGACTGCATTAGCTAAACTTGGCTTATAAAATTTTAATAACTATGTATAGTCAATTGACTCCACTAAAAACTTAGTCAAGTCATCCTGTGTTCGATTTGAAGTCTGGCAACACTGCTGAGCAATGTTTCGTTAAAATGTTAGCGATGACACAAACCTTTAACCGAAACATCACTAGCTGTTTCACTCAAGCATACTGCGCATTGTACACTCTTAGTGTGAGTGAGATGACAGATGTGTACCTGAAGACAATCACAATTGGCGCGTAATTTAAATCTGAAAAATATAAATATAATGCGAACAAATACACGTATTTATATGATTTATTGTTTTATATTCTTTATTAAAAATATACTACTTAAATGTGTGTGCATTGTATGTTTGTGTACATGTGCGAGTTGTGTGTGTCTGTGTGTGTTTGATTTGCATTTCATTTTATTATACAATTGAACATTCACTATACATATGTATTTATCTGCTGAGAATATAGTACACACTTATATATGGCTAAATAATTTGTTTCGTCGCTAGTTACATAATTTTAGCGCTTCTCGGTGGAAGCAGAATATGTGTACAATTGTTTCTTAAATTTGGATTAGGAATTTATTTGTATAATTTTTACATTTATCACAAAATGATGTTAGACAAATTATTCAAACTGGTTTCAATTTTTATCCACTTCTTTACATTCTTTGGCTTTGATTTGTTGGCCTTTTCTGATTGCGTTCTAAATTAAATATATATTTAATTAATTCTTTTCATTTTATTATTTATTATTGCATTTTATTTTGACAGATCTCAATGTAAAACTAAACAATTACTAAATTATAAGATAATCACACATATGCCGTAAATTACAAACATGCTATAAGAAGATTAAACGACTTTACGTAATAATAACTCTATTTAGTAATAATAATAATCGTAATAATAGTAATAATTGCTTCATATCACCAGTTTTGCCTGGACACTAACGAATTTTCTTAACAAATTCCTTCCGTTTGAATTAAAGTGTATCACAAGGTTCGGCATTGGTTTCTATTTTCATTCCCTTGTCCCTTGCTATTGTTAAACTCAGCACGTTCCTAATATTTTTTTGTTTTGCAAATTAGACTGAACACGAACTTTATAAATTGATTGATAAAAGGTGGATTGGTTTTCATACACGTCACGGTAAAAGTTGAATCAACTTGGATAGGGACGGACTGATCGATCTAGACGTTGGGTAAAACAGAATTATAGATGGAGTATTATAGTGTGCTACCTATGAGACGACTTCTACACTTCTATACAATTTGTTATAATTTTCAACCTATTTAAGTTCAGACTCTTCTGCTTGGTCACAAGTTTAACACTTTGCTTTCTTATATGTTTTTGTTTTTACTATGTGAGAGTATTTTGTATTTTTGTATTATTATTTGTGAACGTGCCTAATCAATAAATTCCGTACTTCATGAACCGAAAAGTCATGCATGCCCGAAAGGCCTATTTAAATTTGTGTGTTTATATTTACACAGAAAGAAAACCGTGAAAATTGTGAAATAAATCGTTCGATTCAATTATTAAATTTATTTCAGTGTCTTTCTTAAAAAATGAAGTATTTGATCAAGTATTCCATACTAATAGTTCAAAGAAAATTCGGTTTTATTCCCTTTAGGATATTTTTTCTGTGTAAATATGTAGAAAAAAAGATCTAAGCGTCTATATAAATATGTAAATTTGGATTTGTGTGTTGTCCAGATTTTGGTAGACGAAGAAAATGAATAAATTAATAATCCAGGGAAACGAAAAGTCGAAGCACCAATTCCTAAATTCCTATTGCGCGTCCTCTATTTACAATAGATTTGTTGTGATTTGAAACTAAGCCTAATCTTAGAATTAGTACCAAGTGCAGAAGAGAGCGAGATACACAGAGCGAAAGAGAGAAATGTCTTCTCACTTAACGTATCATGTGTAGCTTCCACCGGAGCACAAAGTATGCAATGATTCTGAGGGCAAAAAAGATGCCTATCAGGGCAACGGCATCCACCCAAAATCGTGCATCCTGCATAGACATCCACTCCAGGAATTTCTTGGGCACTCGATGGTGGCAATAGATCTCATTGCAATGCAATTTGGCGCGATCCATGCCATAAATCGAGACCATAGCACCTATAATAAAAGAGATATTAATTTAATATTCAAAATAGTTGGTTTAGTAAATTCTTACCCTCGAATCCGTAGCGTACGTAGCTGACATACGTGACCCACTGTAGATACGCCGGTATGGTATCGAAATTGACAAAGAAACCCGAGAATAAAATAGTTGGAATAGTTGTGACTGGACCTAGAAATACTCCAGTCTCTATATTCATGCCAGCACCAATGAGTAAACCCAAGGATTGGGCCACTAGAGAATTGAGCACACAGATTAGCACAAACATTGAGATGCGCTCCATTTCCATGGGTTGTGACGTCAGATAGTAGACGACCAGCACAAAAACACTCGAGAAGACAATCTGCAGAAAGTAACGGAATTATTTTTGGGTGTTTTCTTTGAGACAAATCTCAACTTACCTGAAAAGGAATGTCCGCAATGGTCTTGGCAAAGTAGAAAGCCTTCAGAGAGTACCAATAATTGAGATGCTCCCTCACAAACACTGACATTTCCGTAGGAACTGTGGAAAATACCAATTTAGTTGTTGTTTGATTATCTGTGAAAGCTTTGACTTACAAGTCAAAATGGTGGGCATCATGGCCGTGAAAGTGGTGAAGAGCGAGACAAAAAATATGCATCCAGCATTACTCATGATCTTGCTAGCCTCATTGCCCACATCGTAGTAGATCATGCCTATAATAGCACCAACAATGATGTGAGAGGCCAATCGCATGTGAGTCAACATCTTGTCGCGCATGATTGTGCGAAACGAGCGCTTAAGGAGTATCCAAAACTGTGTCCAACCACTCGTGGGAAAGCCCGTCTTGTTCGGCAGCGTTACGACACTCTCGTGGGAGTCCAGGAGCGAGGTCATGCAGCCAACAACGGCATTTGTACCCCCGGAGACTGCATTCTGGCTCTGGCCACCTTTGGAGGAGCTGAAACTGCAGCTGTCCTCGTTGTTGGAGGCGGTGATGGGCATATTGATCACGCTGCAGTCGGAGTTCTGGGACTGTTGGGCCTCCAGTTTCGGTGGTTTCAGTTCGTCCACATCATCGGTGATTTTAGGCGACGATTTCTCGTCCTCCAGCGTGATTGTGGCAGCGACTGTGGTTGTTGTGCTCATCACCGTTGTGGTATTATTGGCGCTACAATTGTCATTTCCACTGCCACTCCCCTTGATTATATCATTGGCGATGCCCTTGGCATGCGACAGATTAATTCCGTAATCCTTGTGCATATACTTCTTGCAAATTCCACTTTTGACAGCCTCAACAAGCTTGGGAACGGCTTCGCCGTACTCTCCAGAGGCAACTTCAAGCACGTAATCAGCAGGATTGTGATACGAGGGGCACTCGTAGCCCAGGGATGATAGATACGGCACCAGACCATGTACACGACCCTCGTAAACACACTGACCCTGGGCCAGCAGATACAAGTGATCGAACTTCTCAAACAGACGAGCCGATGGCTGATGAATTGTGCAGACAATTGTGCGTCCTCCGCGGGCCAAAGACTTGAGCAAGGATATCAGCTGAAAGCACGTGGAGCTATCCAAACCGGAAGTGGGCTCATCGAAGAACATCACTGGTGGATTGTTAACCAGCTCCAAGGCAATCGACAGACGCTTCCTTTGACCACCCGACAGATTGCAGGTCAGCGTATTGACCGATTCCTTTAGGCCAATTGTCTCGAGTATTTCCTCGACCACCACGCACTTGGCATAGCTGATCATGTTCTTGCCCAGCTTCAGATTGGCAGCCACCATCATGGCCTCTCGCACCGTCAGATTTGCGATGAGCACATCGTCCTGCATGATGTAACAGGAGAGTTTGCGGAACCTTCGCAGATTACGCTCCTTGCTGTTGATCAGCACCGAACCGCTCAGCTGTGATGTCCTGCAAGAGTATTATGTATTTTTATAAAATTCTTAGAAAAGGACTTGACAAACACCATTGAAGTAAACGAACTCACTTGTAACCGGCAAGGATATTCATAAGCGTACTCTTCCCCGCTCCGGAGGGTCCCATGATGGCCGTGATCTGTCCATTCCGAAATTTGCCCGAGACGCTCTTCAAAATGGTCTTGAAGCCACGAATATGTCCGTCCGGCACTGAGTACGAGATGTCACAGAACTCAATGTCCACCGGAGGTCGTTGTGGCAGATGTGATAACGATATCGTGCCCTTCTTCTGTCCATTGGGACTGTTGTTCTGGATCTTGGGAGCCAGAACGTGATTGTTTGCATTGGAGTTGACTCTGCCATTGCACAAATTGTTCTGTGAACTGCAAAGAAACGAAGGAAAGTATCCGGAATGATTAGTAACTGCTCGATGGGAGCATTAAATTATTTGTTAGACCCTTGCAGAGTGTATTGTAATTGGGATAGGAAATTTGGGTATTTCTAACTCTAGGAAGGTTTGGAATATATAATCGGACAAGAGAAATTGTGAAACAGTGAAAATTCTGGATAGACTTAGTGCTCTGAATAGTGTCTGCTTGGTATTAAATCTGCAAGGGTATAGAGCCTTGGCAAGCCAAAGCAATTTGTTTAATGGCCTACTTGAGCCAACACGGAGCACAGTCTTCGGGTCGCTGCAGGGCGCTCACGCAACCATTTTTGGTTAGCTTTGTCTGGACAAATGACAACGAACGCCGATTTTTGGCCACATCCTGCAGCATCCTGTCCACATAGGCTGAGCTTCTGCGAGGAGCGCCCTCAAAGCCGGAGTTTTCTACGCTTGGGGACTGCTGGAATTGGGACTGGGATTGGACCGGGGATTGCGACTGGTAGTGGCACTGGAATTGTTGATGTTGCATCAACGTGCTACTGCTGCTGTCAGCGCTGTGGCAGCTGATAAGGGTTAACTCCAAGCTGTTTGGCATACTCTTTGTACTTTGCTCTGTCAAAGACTCATTGTGCTGCTCTCCCTCTCACACTCGCTCAGTCTCCCTCTCTTCTGCTCTATTATCAACTCCACTTGTAGGCGGTTTCTGCTTTTATCAATAGTAATGTGCAATAGTCCAATCAATCAACTGCTATCAGCATCGCTATAAAACAAGATTCATACGTTGCCATTCATTCTTCATTCAGTCGGCAAAACCCATTCAAAAACAGTCTTAAGACCCTGTAGTTAAGAAATGAGCAAGGGGCTATTGAAATGTGAAGCTTGAAGATTCCTTTCAATTCCGAGGGACTTTAAGAAAAATCTTACCATATAACTTATAAAGTACTTCGTATAAATTTGTATTCCGAATTAATTTTGGTTTATTAGTACTAAATAAACTACTCCCAATTAAGTACAGGGTCTTTTGTAGTCATTACAGTCATTTGTAGTCACAATGTGTAAAGGGCAAAGTTTGACATGCTCTCCATTCATAAAATGCCGTGTGATAGACACACGGTATTCATGACAGAATGAATGACTTTAATGGTTACGAGTACTCGAACATGTTTATTAATATGCTAAAGTGTTCATATTGTTCTATATTGCCAAAGTGCGCCGACTTTATGTGACAACTTGCATGTAATACAAATTCGAGTGCAAACCATTTAGGATTGATTGACTGATTGCTGGTGCGTGACAGATTGATGACAATAGCTACATGGATGAACTATGATGAGCACCTGACCTATCTCTAAATAGCCAGTTTGATTCCTCGGCTAATTTATGCCATTATTGAATTAAAACTTTATTAAAAAGAGTTTTTTTTAAATAATTTATAATTAAATTTTCTTAGGATTAATGAAGCAATTGAAATTCTTGTATAGTTCTGCTGCCTTATGGAGCAATAAATAGTAATTTTATGCTATACGCGTTATTTGTCAATTAGTTTTGTTGTTTTCTTTGGTAACAATCATCTTGTGGCCAAATAACAGCGGAAAAAACACAAATTGTCAGCAATTGGCGGGAAAATCAAAAAGAGATCGAGTTGGCTATGAACGTTTTTGTGTTTGGCCAAGAGAGAGAGAGAGAGAGAGAGAGAGCAACTACCGTCTAGTCAGCTGTTGTCTATCCAATACTAATGCGTATCTACACCAATACAAATGCCAATTCCATCCGATAGCAACTCAACACATGCAAAGTAACTGTTATCCAAAGTCAACAATAACAATAACAATAACAAAACAAAGAAACGAGTCAGCGTCAACGTCAACGTCAACGTCATTGGCTCATTTGTGTCTGTTAGTTTGCAGTTTGCTTTGCGACACGATAAAACGAGAGACCTCCAAGCCCTACTCCCTTCCCCTGCACGCTTCAACACTCAACTCCACAACAGTCACAACGCGAAGCAATAGCAGAAAGAGAAACACAAAGACAACTACAAACACAAATGCAAAACACAACTACATCTGCTTGTAAGTTCTATATGTGTGTCGCTTCCCGCGAATTTCTCGGTACATGTGCACCTAAACTTATGGATACGCTGGGTACATTTTGAGTGCGCATGTACTCGCTTTGCACTGAGAAGCCCCTTGGCTTCGTTCAGTGCATGTTCATGTTAACGAACTCAACGAAGCCCCGAAGCAACAACACTTGGCACACAAATGCATACACGACGTTTACCAACAAAAACAACAGAAAGGGAGCAAGCGAGCGAGACACATAGAGAGAGTGAGAGAGAAAGACAAATGGACAGACGTTTGAAATTCTTTGTTTGTGTGGGTCAGGAGTAAATCGAGTGCTCGCTGTGAACTGCTGCTCAGTTGGTGGATTACAGTAAATTAGCCAACCACCAGCAATAAAGCCAATAAGCGTGTAATCGAAAATGATCGACTAGAACATGCTCTGTGTTTTGTACTCTATAAAGACTGACAAAACCTGAGTAATTATCCAATAGAGATCGACTTCAATATACCCTGTATTGAAAATTGGTAACTCTGTGGGGAGTGCTCGATTCTAAGTTACTCATTGCAACGAAAATATTTTTCTATTTGTCTTTTCCAACTTAATTTTGCATTCACTTCTTTCTCAAGTAGTAATAAAGAAAGCAAGGAGATGATAGCGCTTTATCTAAAGATATCCAGTATTTACTTATGATAGCAATTTATGATATTTATGAAGATATTCTTTATAATGTCTTTAATTTTTATACTCTCTGCAAGAGTATATTGGGTTTGTGCAAATGTATGTAACAGGCAGAAGGAGGCGTGGCAGACCCCATAAAGTATATATATTCTTGATCAGAATCACAAGCCGAGTCGATATAGCCATGTCCGTCTGTCCGTCTGTCCGTCTGACCGTCTGTCCGTCTGACCGTCTGACCGTCTGTCCGTCTGTCCGTCCGTATGAACACACAGATTTCAGAGATGGTAAGAGCTACAAGTTCGAATTTGGTCTCTATCGACTCGATATTTAGTCAGTCAATACAAGAATCTTTTTTTTTTTCGATGCCACGCCCCATTCGCCCACAATGAGCAAAAAACTAGACATACCTCGGAAAAAATAGATGTTTTCGGTTAATATCTCAGTAACTATGGCACTTAGGAATACCAATTTTGGTACACGTGTTCCTAAAGGCCGCATAAATCCAATGACATCAAAAGTTTTGGGCTGCCACGCCCCCTTTTTCCGCAAGAAATAAAAGTAAATTTCAAACTTGCATGCCGTTTTTAAAGCATTTATTCTTATCGTACAGTGTTGTTATTTATGATTCGTTTGAAGACGTATCATGTCAAACTCTCCAGAAAGTTTCATAAGAATCCGACCATAAACAAGAAAGCAATGCAGCAACAAAGATTTTATTCTAAAGCAATGAGCGCGAGAGAGACAGCGCTAGTCGTGCCGACCAATAGTATTCATACACACATATGTATGTGCATACATTTAACGTCAAACGAATTTGTATGTACATACAGACAAACACATGTATGCTTGATTATGCTTATCTTTTTTTTGTTTTAACGTATTCTAATACAAGAACTATCTATTGTAATGTCTGAATACCGATTTAAGTATTATAATTGGGAATAAACGCAGAGAGTATTATACGGTCGGGCGTGTTCGACTGTACTTTTCTTTCTTGTTTTCATTTATTTTCAGTGCCTGTGCATGCTCAGTATTCAAATTCTTAATGTAAGTTCTGATGTTTTTACCTTTTACTCATTTTTGGAATACATTTTATTGAGGAGATTATACCCCACAGCGGGTATAGGCTGTGTGCAGGGTACGATAAGTGCTTATCAATTTTATTGGCTTGTAATTGTTGCCCTATTCCTACTGCCAATTTAAACTGTCATTATACTACTATTATTATATTGATTGATTAGAGGCCAATAAAACAGCTGCAACTGCTTGAAGACTTTCAGCTACTTGTGTTTCAGCAAACATACACTGATAAAAAAAAAAGTACCTTACAATTGAGATTTTGCTCTCAAAGCTGATAAACAATTCGGAAATTATGAAGATTTTTATATGAGGAATTTAAAAAATTTAAGTTTATGTTTGGCAATTCATTTGTAATTTTAAAACCACAAGTTTTTTTTGTTTCTGGAACATACTGTTTTTTTTTTATCAGTGTACTAACATACACACATAAATGAATTGAACTTTGGCTTAGTTACATTGTTGTTTTTTTGGCACTGATTAAAACCAACCGGAAATATCAGCTGTTTGAAAGGCATTAGATCATCTGCTCATGGGCTTAGCGACAATTAGCTCGACAGCATTCCAAAGCGAATAACAGTGACTGACTTACTAAACTAAACTAAACTGTTAAACTGACTAATCTAAACGGCAGTCATATGCATAGTTGGCTTCATTGTTATTAATACAGCTACAGATACTACAGATAACTGGGGACTTTTGCACTCAAATGTGTGCTCTTAATTAGTGAACAGCTCCAGCATGGGCGACAATTGTTTTATGACCTTGTAATTTGAATGCACAAAGAGTACACACAGTTCGTCTAAAGAAAATATTCTTAACTAGCTAAAAAACTGTTTTAGGGGACGGATTACTTCTTAAACAAATGTAATGTGTCTGAAAACTCGCTTAAAAGTTTGACTTAAAGTTTGATTCAAGATACAGGTGCTTCCACAGCCTGTGCCGAGAGAACTTTAAGTTAAGTTTGTAAATTTCGGTAAAGACACAACAAAGACAACGTTAACAATGAGCACCCATAACCGATAAGTTGATTGGGTTCATTGCATTACAGTAGCACAGTGAGATACAAAACCTTTAAGAAAGCAGAACGCTTAAAGACTGCGCATTTCATGTATCTACTGTATGAGTGTATTATCTAACTTTAGTCTTTGTTTGAGTAGTCAGAGTGAATGGGAGACTGAACGATTACAGCGTATTCCCCGTTTGCCAAGTTGACCTCGAGGTGAGGGAAAAGGTCAAGAGGTGTCTGGAGAGTGTGTTCTTCGGGGCGGACTTTTATGGCTGCCTTCGAGGATTCTTGACAAACTTGACAGGAATTAGCAAACTTGGCAACTGCGGCTCCAAATTGTCTGTCAGTTATATTTTTGTTTTTTTTTCCCCCGTAGGTTTATGGCTCTGCATTGAACCATTTCGAGTCGTCGCAACTAAGAAATTGCATAACCGTGGTAATCGTAGCACATTTTAAACCGAAAGGTGACCGACTTTGAGTGAGCCGAAGTGCGTCAATATCGCGTCCCGTTTGAATATATAAAATTCTTATGGAATTTGCTTCAAATATGCACATAAATATTTCAAGACAATTGATGGAAAAACGAGTGAATGAAACACCAACGCAATATGTTTGCCGACAACTGAACTGAACTGAATTGAACTCAACTCAAATGAAACTGAAACTAAGAGTGGAACTGAAGCAGAAGCAGAAGCAGCAGCAAAAGCCGACACCGAAAATGACTACAGCCAAGTTTGGACAACTTGTCGGCTTGTTCGATTTTTCCAGGCCCGCGGCGTCGTCGTTTGCCACGAGGTCTCCGTCTATATAGTATCAAAGTGCCCTGTCTACACTGAGAAAATAGTTTGCATAACAAATTAAAACTACTTTAAAGTTTAAATACTAAAGTTATGAACATAAGTTTTGGTTTCTCTATAAAACCTTTTTAGATCTTTGAAATCTTTTTTATAAGGGAAATAACGTTTAATTTCGAACAGTGCCTTTAAGACTTTTTAAAAGTATATTAGATTCGTTTCTCTATTGTTTCTGACAGTGGCCTTTTCGCTCTTTTCGCCCTTTGCTGTCTTGTTCTCAGTTACATATTTATTTCACTGTTGTCGTTACTCATACGACATGTGGGCCCATTCAATGGGAATAAGTGTGCATGTGCGCAAGTTTGTGTGTGTATGTCTATTATTTATGGCATTGTCGACAACAACGAACCAGAATAGAAAAGTGGTTTGAAGGATACAACAAGAAGGATGTGTGAGAGGCATTTAAAAAGCATTTTTTATGGGAATGTTCATGGCTTTTGTCTCGGCCCGAGTCGACTCTGAAGGAAATACGGAAAAGTCCGGCAATGCAGTTGTTGCATCTGTATGGAAAATGAACTGTCCGGAATCGAGCATTTTAATAGCATTTTACTCACATACCTTGGCAAAAGGACCTCATTGATTTGCGCGTGGGTGTTTCCACGTCCTTTCAGATTTCCTATTAGCAATTTAATTACAGACTTGACTGTCCAAGGCCGCACAGAGTGAAGGTGAAAAGCTATCTCATGTGCGGAAAAACCATTCAAGTAACATTTTCACACGAGCTGAAGGACAATACGTTGATTAGATTGAACAGTTGGTGTCTCTGCGAGATTTTCACACAGAGAAATTGAGACTTTAAGTTTATAAATCACAGTATATTTGTTGTTAGACCCTTTGTCAAAGAAATACTGTCAGCAAGAAGCTAGCACAGGCCATAAAGTACACATATATACTCTTGAGAAGCATCAGCAGTTAAGAGACTATTTAGTAATTAGAATTAGTAGTAAAACAATTAATCATGTAATATGAGATTAGACTAACCATACGGTTTAAGTACGTGGCCTTTAAGTTCTTTTTAAATTTAAAGAGAACTTGCACATTTCTCAGCTCACAGTTGTCAGGATTCTCACGCGATTTGCGCTGTTCCTTTGGTTTGTAAGGAGTGAGCTAGACTCAAGGATGTTGATGCCTGGAAGCAACTTACATTTGTTGCATGTGTTCGCTATCGATTTTATTTTTGTGTTTTATTTTTACTTTTTTCTGCTTTTGGCGAGACACACCTTTTGCGTGTGTTTGCGACATCGCAGGACTGCCGAATATTAGCAAAAGATGACATTCTGACAGAAGACTGCTCTAGTTTTTTTTTTTTTCTGTTTTGGCCTAGTTCAATTAGCCATTCATGCGACACACCTACGCTGGGCTAAGTTTGGATCCTTGTGATTTATTTGAAAACAGAACAAAGTAAGCGTTAAATTGTCCTAACGTGATTTTGCCGATTGGCCAGATACTTTGCATGGAAATATTGACCTAATGATGTCCGAAAAATTTGGGTCAACATGAAACCGAGCCCGACTTTGGCTGTGCTAAGCTAAAACTGAGTAGCTCAAATGTTGTTAAGATACAATTTTCTTTAAATGGATTTGTTGTAAGCTAATTTATAAATGGCTTCGGACAAAGTCTGAATTTTGGACAATATTTTCGATCAGTGTAGGTCTGGGACAAATGGAAATTAGCACACAACCATAAGCTCAAAGTTCGCGTTGGGTACTGGGCTAAAGGCATAATCTATGCTAATGCTATTAACGTGTGTAGTGACGAAATACTCTGTAATTTTGTACTCACCCATAGTTGGCATTGCTTTGCTTCAGGTCGTTGGTCTTCTGTAGGGGCAGTGTCTGGAGTTGGTTCAATAATGGAACTGGTTCCGACTTGGAACTGCCTTTAAGGGGGGCTGCATCCTCAGATGTTTCAGCTATTGTGCTATTATTACAACTCTTGTAGACAACTGTTGATGTCGATGCCAAGGCTGATGATGATAATGATGACGTCGATGATGTTTTTGTTACTTTGGCGGGCAGTATAATGGCACTGGATGTATTTTCCTTGTCCACAAGTGGCACATTTGTGGCATGCAACTCATCCATGGTTTTCTCAATTCTCTGTGAATCACTGTGAATGTCTGTGTTTTCAGTATTCAGTATTCAGTTTTCAGTTTATTCAGTTGCAGTTGCAATTGGCATTGGGATGTGTCAGTCAGTGTTTAAATGTTGTCTCATCGGAGTATTGAATTTTCCGTTATTTTATTTCTTTTTTTTAGCTTTTGCTTTTGCTTTAGTTTGATTTTATTAATTTGGCGTTGATTTTATTTACATATGAATCTCTCGGTGAATTATTCATTTGTTTATCACGCTCACAGTTTCTTGGCATATCTGTTTGTTACGTGTACGTTGTTGGAAGTCGATGAATTATGCAGGTTCCAGCTGCAAAGATGGAAATTCTTTAGATGAGCATGTAAATCAAAGTTGTAGTTTTCATTTGTGTATATCAAAGCAACTTCCTCAAGAGGAACAAGAGAAAGAATGTGTTGTCACACTGTAAGAAAAGAACATTTGTAACACGCACCAAATGTGACGACTCTAAAATACCCTGCACTTGTTTGTTTTTGAGTAAGCTTAGAATATCTCGCTAAAAGTTAGAGTTTTCCTTACTAATAACAAATGTTCGTGGTGGATGCTGTATGATTATAACAAAAACTGCAGCTTTTGTTAGGAGTTTGCTTGTAGGTACTCAAACAGACCAAAATAGGTCTATAATACACGTTTGCCACTACTTTTCCTCCCTATTTATTAATAAAACAGAATGCATCTGTTTATTATTTGTGAATGGACTCAAAGCAATCGACAACTCATCGACAAACAGATGATCATCTTGTATGAATTATCAGTGAGTAAACAATTGCTATTTTAACATTATGTAAACTGTTTCAGTGTAGCACAGTGTATGCTAGCGATGTCTCCCACGTGCTGGGTGGAAAGATCTGAGTTTGGGTGCACCCGGGAAGTAAGATTGGACTGAGGACTGGATGCTTTCGCAGGTGTCCGGTCTGATAAGATTGCAGCTGCGTGGAATCAATTCGCAATTCAGCGATTATTCAGCACATATTCAGTCTATATAGTACCGCCATACTAAAGTTTAGTATAAATTTATTACAGATTTGTTTGCCTCGGCGATTAGCGACAAGTCCGATAAGAGCAATCACAATTTAGTTGTTACTCTTCCAGCTAATCGCTGATGTGTAAAAGACTAATAAACTGAAAATTTCCTATGTTTAGACCCTGTACTGAGAAAACTAATGGGTTAATTTGTTTATATTGGATTATTTTTGGCATGCCAAAGTTGTTTATAATTCCTTCTTAATCTAAACATTTGGCCGGCTCAAGATTTCTTTGATTGAATATTACTCTAATTTAACCCTGACTTAATCCGATGGTCTTTTAAAATCAAGAACACACAGATTTCAGAGATAGTAAGAGCTACAAGTTCGAATTTGGTCTCAATCGACTCGATATTTAGTCAGTCAATACAAGAATCTTTTTTTTTATGCCACGCCCCATTCGCCCACAATGAGTAAAAAACTAGACATACCTCGGAAAAATTGCTGTTTTCGGCTCATATCTCAGTAACTATGGCACTTAGGAATACCAATTTTGGTACACGTGTTCCTAGAGACCGCATAAATGCAATGACATCAAAAATTTTCAGGAATAAATGCAGAGAGTACCATACGGTCGGGCGTGCTCGACTGTACTTTTCTTTCTTGTTTTAAAGAATTTTTTGTTCTCAGCTCATTTTGTAAAGAAAACTTCTTTGTTGTGTGAACATGGTTTTGGTTAGCACATTTTCCTTATCAGTGTGGCTGACTTTTGACATTGGCACTTGGTGTAACGGCTCCTGTGTAAATACAGGGTCTTTTGCAGTCAGCTTTCCCGTCTATAGCCTTTTTTTTTTTTAAAGTTTTTTCTGTATTGTTGCTAATCTCTTTTTGGCCAGCCGGGTGTTTAATGCTAGCCAAGCTGCCGCTTATCGGCTTATCGGCCAATCAACACAGCTGCAAGTTGTCCAAATGTATTTCGATGGCAAAGATTATATCCTGGCGCCACCAGATACATTTACATATAAATAGAACGTAGGTGGTCCTACCTTAATGTCTTTGGAAGTGGGTTAGTGGTGCAAAAGGTAAGAGAGGAGCAGAGGGTAGGAGATGAGTGTTATCAGCAAAAGGGCGAACCTTTGACCTTGCCACAAAACCACAAATCTAAAAGGTTTTCAGATCGTTCTGATGATAGATTTATTTATATATAGCGTAATATTCATAAACAAAGTGTGACTGTAAACAATTAAATAAAAATGCTTTGCCAATTCTGTGCACAGAGAAGACACAGACAGAGATAGAGAGAGAGGGAGAGAGCGAGATAACGAGAGATTATATAGAACGCACGCGCGCTCAATAGATACAAAACGGGAAGGCATTTAAAGATACATTTTTTTTGTTTAAATTAAAATAAGCATGCTGTTTCCACAGTCAGCACTATAAAATTTACACAGTTTAGTCACAGTAGGGGTTAACAGCTGAGGCGGGGGGCGGGGCGAGTATACAGGGTATAGGTAGAGCCCATCAATCAGTTGGTGGTGCACTCGGCTGCTGTTTTTGGAGGGTAGGCATGCAAGAAGGGGGGAGTGTTGGAAAATGCGTGCTGCAACCACCGCAGAGCACGCAGAGTACAGAGTGCAGAGTACAGAGAACACCGAGTACAGCGAACGTGCAACAAAGTCACGTTAGAAAAGACGCAATTCCATTTACTTAAAACTATAACGCGTGTACTTAAAACTATTGTTTCACTTCACAGCTCACCTTAAAACCATAGAATAGAGCATAGTAAAACTTGTTCTCGAAAAAGAAACGTTTCTGTTGCTAGCTGAATTTGCTTTATTTTAGGCCCATTTGTATAGCCAAATATTTCACATAAATTTGTCTCTAGTGTCTAACGCGCTCTCACTATTTTATTCAGTTTTGTTGTTTTTATTTCTGAATACGTAATTGTTTTTATATTATTAAACGACTCTGCCGCAGACACTGGGAAAGGGGACTGACAACGGTGACGGCACAGGGAAACAGCTAAGCAGCTGTAGCAGTAGTAGTAACAGCAGCTCCTCCAGCTGAAATTGAGAGCTGGTTGGCTGGATGCGACTGGATGACTGTTGTCTTTTAGGTCTAAATTAAGATACCTCAAAAAAAAGAGAAACAGCAACAACACCAACGACAACGACAACAACAATGGAAAAAGAATTAAACGTGTTTCTTTATTTCTTTGGCGGCGACGGTTCGAGCGCGACGAGTTTTCCCCCCAAAGTCGATGGGAGACTTGAGCGCAGCGCGAACGAAAAAGAACTGAATCTGCGAGCACCTTTAATGCTGCTGCTAAGCTACGCGACTCATTGCGCTCTCAATTGAGTGTTTCCTCAGAGCGAGCACAAGAGAGTGAGAGAGAGGTCACGCTCTCTTTTGCTTATGCGTTGTTGTTGGCAGACCGTGTGGGCGCTTTGTGTGCGTGTGTGTGTATAAACGACGCTACTTTGTTGTTTCCTATAGAGAGCTCTTCTCTTATTGTGTACGTATGTGTGTAAACGACGCCACTTTGTTTCCTATACAGAGTGAGAGCGACCACGAGAGTGCTGTGCTGGGCTCCCCTCCTGCTACCCCTGTCTAACAAGCTGTAGCTTTGTTTGCTGCATGGTCTCTCTCCTTATCGGCTACACCATTGTTGGCGTGTGAGTGCGAGCGAGTGTGCGGTATGCAGTTTGCTGCGCATGTGTCAGTTTTTGTGCATGTGCGTGTGTTTTTGTGTTTGTGTTTGGGTTATTCAGCTGACTGTAAACAGCTGATCATAAACACAAAATAATCATACCCAATGCCCAATGCAATCATATTGCACATGAGTTTTGAGTGCAAGTGCACTTGGATCTGCTGCAGATTTCTTTGTTTGTCTCTTTTGGAATTTGATATATATTACTAAGTGGGCCATAAATAACACATAAAGCTGTCTCTATTGTTTAATAAACGCACAGCACTTAAAAAATAACAATTAACAATTCGTTATTAAAGTTAACTATAGCACTTTAATAATGTCTTTCTTCCTTTTAGTTGTCTCATTTCAAGTTGAACTTTGAACTTCACGTTGCCCGTATATGTCAGATACTCTCGGGATTGCGAACAAAGCAAATGCCAAACTTGAATAAAAAACTGAATAAAAACTACTAATAAAAACAAACGCAATTGTGATTTGTGGCGAAGTACAAGTTTTGAGTACACTCGCACTCGTTTGTGACGATCATACAAATACACACACACAAACATGCACATGTGGTTTGCTTGTGTTTGTATCGTGTTCAAACTCTGACCCGTGTTTGTATGTGTGTCTAGCATTGACCTCATTCTATTTAGAATTCATGCAAACACTGAAACAAAAAATGTGTTCGAAAATCGAGTGCGTCAAAAACTTTAAGTACTTAAAAATTGAGAGCACGTCATTATTTCAAAAGCATCTAAAATAACACGATAATTTTCTAAGAGGACTTTAAAGTTCTCATATTTTACAAGGGGTTAGATATACTTGACTTCTGTCAGTGTACAAAACTTGTGTGATTGTATGTACATGAATTTACAACTGTTAGCTAAACGAACTTGAGTCTCAGTTACAATATCAGCACTCGATGACGATGTTATTGGCGATGTCGAAGTCGTTATTTTACATGAGAGCGGAAGCAACAACAATGTACACTGAGTCACGTACATGTATGGACAAAATTTAAATATTTACTATGTTTTCTTCTCACAAGAAGATTTAGTTTAAAGTTTGTGAATGATTTGCTTTGTGCTCTCCGTTATTTGACATAATATAACAGATATACATATGGACTTACTTAATCGAGCATAGATTTCATTTAATTGTTTGATCAGGGAGGAATTGTGCACATCGCTGTGTCTGTGTTATCATTTCCTATAAAGAATATTGGATTTCAAATAGAATAGAATACAGAATATTAAATGTCGTGCTGCTTACAAGTAAGTTTACTTTCCTCCCGCTTCGCCCACCTGCGACTTTCACGTCAAAATTGCACATTTTCGTTTTTTTTTTTTGCTGGCAAACGAATGACTTGATGAACTGAGAGACTGTGTAGACTGCAGACGAGTAACTGCATCAAAGGTTTGCGAGTGCAAAGCATTTGGCAGTGTGGGTTAAATATCAATTGAACTTGTTGTGGTTGCGGATGAAGCCAAAACAACCATTTTGTGTGGCATTATGTACTTGTTCGACGGAGGAAATAAGTCAACGAGAGAAAGAGAGAGAACAGAGGTTTTTTCCCGGTGCATGCAGGTGTTCTCATTCCTAGCATTCAATGCTACCAACTGGCTGACACGCCCTCAGGCAACACGATTACCTCCTTCAAGATAAGTCGTGACTTACGCTATCGGTTGTAATCAATATTTAAGTGTTTAAAGTTTACTTAAACTATTGGACACTTTGAAAAACCGTTTGTCATGTTCGCTTGAAACGGTAAGAGCTTTTTATGGCAACTTTTTATAGCAGCCAATTCTCGCACCATTTTATAGCAGCTTTATAGATGCTTTTTTGTCTAAGCTTTTACGTTATCGCTTTGTCTTTGTTCTACGCATTGGAGTGCGCATGAAAGAGAGAACACGAGTGTAATTTGAAAGCTTTAATGAGAAAAGTGCTGCCCATGAAGCGCGTAATTTAAAATTGGAATGCAGTCACCATCAACGGCAGTTCGATTAAAGCATTTACTTACATAATCGTTAATCGGATTGCCGTTTATAAAAGATTAATTTTATTTAAATAAATTGTAATCGACAGTCCACGTGAACAGTCCCCAGGCATATTTCCACAAAAAGGCTGCATAACTAATTTTTAAAAGTTTTATTTGCGAAAATGTGAAATAAATTATAATCTCCCAAATGAGTCAATATTAATTGCTGAAGCTACTAAATCTCTTAACACTGGTATATCTGGTAAATTGTTTAAATCATGGAATCCCCCGTCCCTCGTCGCATTCTGGCACAAAAGTAACTCTTACAGAACAGTTCTGATGATCGTGTTCCTCCCCGAAGCGCCATCTGATCTGTAGTATTCAGGAAGATGCTCTAATCTTTCCGCTGTCCCGCTCCTGATCACTGTCACAGTCACCGCTCTCGGCGGTGTCTTCGTCCCCGCTGGCTCCCTCGTTGTTCCGAGCAAAGAGATGTCGGAGACAACTACGTTTCACGTATAAAAAAGCGCACAGTGCGCAAAGTAGAAAGATAATGCCAACAGAGCTACCAATGATCAAAGCTCGAACTTTTCGCTGTGATGGAACATCCAGTGTCAGCTCCTGGCTGGCTACCTGTCGTCCATCAGAGCCCACTGCCAACACCTGAATCTTAAACGTGGCATCTTCCTTTAGGTGTCTCAGTTGATAGTAATTATCAAAGGTTTCAGCGGTTCCGATCAGATAATGTTCCGGTTCTTTCCACCACCGAACCGTGTAAAGTCGTAGGGTATCGAGTCCTTGGGTTGGATGCTCCCAGTGCAGTAGCCACCCCTGGGGATTATTTATAATGCTCAGATTCGTTGGTGCTCCCAAATTTCCAGTGCTGGGGATCTGATTCTGCTGATGTGGCAAGTGCTGTGCATCAAAGTCTTCTCCTCGTATCGGCGATGCTACAGATCAAATTCAAATTTTAAGCGACATTAGCGTGAAAATTCGAGTCTTAGGCAGTCTATTCTCTGTGGTTGTTTTGGTGTAGTCTTACCCTGTGTTTCGAATCGAAACTGTTTGCTAAACATTCCATCCCCGTACTTGTCCTGACTGAGCACCATGAACTCGTACTCCCTGCCCGGAAGCAGATGCTGCACGGTGGCCTCCATTACAGTCTTATCGAGCACTCGCAGTGTTCGCCATTCAGGAGCATCGCTGAGTCGGTACCACACCGTGTACTCAAGATGGGGCCTTAGGTAACCTGCAGAAAAAATTAAGAAAACGAGTTAAATTTTTAATAAAATTAAAGCAAGGACTACGAAAAGCTGCGAGGTTCAGGGAATTGAAGCTAATGAGACCAAGCGCAGTGTGTCTAGACTCAAGTCTCTAGACCCTAGACTGTGGTTGATTAAACTCTCTCACCTGGCTGCCAGCGTATTGTGATGCAGGTCTCTGTGCTGTTTGCGGTGAGGTTGTAGGGCGGTCGGGGGGACACATTCTCAATCATTAATTCAGCTTCGGCCGTTATCGTTGCCGCTTCATTGGTCGCCGAACACTCGTACATTCCCCGGTCGGTTTCAATTAGGTTCGTGATGGTCAAATTGCCGCCGCTAAAACTGTGCCGCTCCAGTGGCAGCGACTGTCCATCTTTCTGCGTATAAATTAGTTAAATCACAATCAAAAAGGCGCCACAAACTGCTGCTCGGCGTGCGGCAAGTTGGAGTTTGCCACACTCGCAGAAAAAATAAAAATTATGGGAAAAAACGTCTGTATTCGAAAATTATTTTGTTGAAAATTCTAGAATAATCCTTTTAGAAAACTATTTATTTTTACAGAGCTCGTCTGCGATCAAAACAGTTTAAACTTGCAGATTTCCAAACAAAATATAAATTTTTTCTCCTGTTCTCTTTGTTTTTTTGAGTGCACAGCAACACACATGAATATTTGAAAATGCAATCAAGCGTTTTGGTAGCCAGGTAGACCAGGTGGTTGATGAGGGGGGAGTAGATGGGGACGGTCGGGGGGTTTGTGCAGAACAATATGAGTCGGACTTACCCGACTCCATACAATGGAGGGCCGATTGTTTCCGTCCCGGTCGATGGCTTCGCATGGAAATTCAGCCGTCTCGCCCAGTTTTTGTATGTAAATCGCCTTCGGGGTTATGCTGAATATGGGTGGGCGCAGTACAATTACACTAATGATGGGCGAGGGTCCGTCCGTGCCGAGGTCGTTGTAGGGAGTGCAGGTGTAGCTGCCCGCATAGTTCTCGTTCACCTTGGAGAAGAAAAGGCTGCCGTTCATCTTGTAGAATACGCCGGGCACATTGTACGAGTCAAAGAGAAGACCATCTTTCTCCCAGCGTAGATTTTTCAATGGCGGATTTGACCGGAAATGACAGTCGAGCACGGCGGGTTGACCATAGGGCAAGTATACTTCTGGCGGTGCATAAATAACCTTGGCTTTATCTAAAACCACAAAGAAGAGACACATGAGTTTAGTAAATTAGATTTAATTATAAAATATTTATACTATTTTCCTACTTGTGCTTACATTGAATGTTGAGAAAGGCCTTCGCTGTCTGCAATTCGCCCTCGTTGTTCCGCACCTTGCACTCGTACTCGCCCAGGTCGCTCATCATGGTGGGATCAATGCTCAGGCTGCCGTCGGGGCCCATGTAAGAGCGTCTCACTAGATCCTGCACTTCCTGCAGCAGTACACCGTCTTTGTACCAAGAAGCCTGCGAGCTGTCTGGATACTTCATTACGCAGTGAAAGAAGGCCGTTTGGCCCTCCATAATGGTTTGATTAACGGGTGGGATTTTGATAAGGGATCCACCTTGGACCGCCAGATGGTAGGAAGTGCCATTGTTGCGCACACTCGGCGTGCGATTCGGGAAGATGATCTGGCAGTGGTACCAGCCCTGGTCGGACTCACGTATGGCAGTCAGATTTGCGGATGCTTTGCCGTAGTCAGGATGATGACTAACCAGATGCAGGCGTCCATTAAAAAGTTCATTTGTCGAGGTTTCATTCTCATACCAAGTAAAAATCTTTTTATTCTGTAAATTGAAACATATTTGAATGTAGAAAATAAGAAGGTTATGAAATTTTGTAAAAAACATATTGAAATCCCGAAATAATTTCCATACATTGCACCGGTAGCCTTAACGTGGTCTGTTTACAGAATTTTGGTCTCTGATTTGATTTTGAAAGTAAAATTTCGATACGTAATGCTATTGAGCGATAAATCAAACACAATTCGGAATGCAGTAAATAATCATACGCCCCGTCAGCCCTGGCTATGTAACAGTTAAATGACACACATCTCTATTTTGACTGTGTGGGTGTGTGTGTGTGTGGACACTCAGAGACACAGTGCCTACTGAGCTGTCTCTCTGGGTATCCATACGCCCAATATAATTTGCGCAAACACCCGCTGTGTTGTGCACACACATAAACACACACATACGCTGTCTATTTCTCCTCTATCTCCATGTGTGTCTATGTCGATGGCCGTGAAAGGGCGCCCCTCTCAATGGTTTGACCCTGTGTTTTGGGTACCTCCCCATTTCGAAACATTGTTGACAAATTAAAATGAGCTCACGTGGCGCAGAAATGTCATAACTTTATCAAAACCGAAACGATTGACATGCTGTTATCATTTACACCACATTGCTCTTCATTCTTCTGCCTTTCCAAATTAATCCCATACTATATTTAGAGTTCTTCCTGAATTTAATGTTCTACTTTTTTTAGTATTGCTAACTTTTTCTATATTAGCCATTCTACAAATTTTAAATTTCAGCTTAATTACAATCATTAAAATCTGTTTCCATTCTCTTTCTCTAAACAACAATTATTATTATTTTTTTTTTATCAATTTTAAGAGCTTTTAGTTGTTTGCTGTTTTATTGCATTTGGAATTTCTTTTCATTGGTTACATTTGGATAATGTTTGCTAAACTATTATTGTTTTAATTAATGTTGAATAGATATGCCAATATTTATTAAGCATATTTCATTGAAATTAATTGCATTCGCGCAAAAACAAAATCAGTTTAAACAGCGTAATGCAAATACTCGCAAAAAAGCAACGAAATCAAATTAAATATATTAAAATTCTGCTTCAATAACTATGCGGTCGGGCATCCTTTATATGCAAATTGTCTTGACAATTAACAGGCTCAAAGAGACAAAGTAATTAATTTTAACTGGGAAGTAGCTGAGGAAATGTTAACAATGGAGACTGGGCAATAAGAAGATTTATTCGAGTTACGATTTGACTCTGAAACACATAGGAGATGCTAGACTCGGCTTAAATGTACGAATTATATGTTTCTAGCGTATTTTGTCTTATCTTATTTCCGTCATTGCTCTAAAGTTCGCTTCTCTTATGTATAAACACTAAAAAAGTTCCTAGATTCAGTTTAGGAACCTGTACTACAATAACAGACTCTATTTCCCTTCCATTAGTCTCACTGGTACACCTGCCTAATCCAGTTTTGCCAAGCAGGAAATTCATCAGTTAGCCAACTCGTCAGTTGGCCAAGTTCCTCCCATTCGCTTCGGTTGCAGTTATAAACCGCATGATAGGGATTTGGTTGCAGCCACACGCGAGTGTTGAGTTATTGATAGCTGACGACCGCAGAAAATGTCAGTTCGGTTGCAATTTGCAATTTGATAGTTTTTAATTGTGTGCCACAAGTGTTGGTTGATCTATTGACATTATTTGTCGAGTGTTGCTTTAATTAAAATCGGCTCATAGATGGTTGACAAGACCTGACTGTTTGCAGTTTTCCGGCTTTTGGTCGATAGACGAGACTTGAGAGTCGAGAGTCACATGTGGCCTAGAAAGAGCATCAATGTCAGCAGAAATTTTTAGCCTAGCACCCAAAGGTAACTATGGGCTGATGTTTTTGTGCCAAATGAAGTTGGGTTATCTCATCAACTGATTACGTTCATGTTGTGAATTAATTTAGTATTAAAATTCTGTTACACAACACCCACAAGATCGAAACTATGCTATGAGCTCATATACAGCTTTTACTTTAAAACAATTCGTGTACCAGGCATCTAACTGTCGGGTATTATTCTTCGCAACTTGTTTTCGCTCCGTCTAATGCATTGCATCATTTTTGTCAACTTAAAGCAGGCACACAGACGGGCAGACAGATAGCTGGGCAGACAGACAGGGAAACCAAGTACATCCAAGTACACCCAAATACACCCAAATACACCCAAGTACACCCAGCTGTGTGTCAAGTGAGGCTGCCATCTGCTGCCTTCACGTACATTTATCAACATTATCTAACAAATTACAAACGTAACTTGATTTATCCGGTAATTTTTTACGGCTCGTCCAACAAACGTGCGGCAAAAAAAAAAAAAAAATATTCGCGACTGGCCGTGAAAAGTAGTTTTTGATTGCACACACCAACATACACACCCACACACACACACATACGAATTTCGCATTTGCATAATTCTAAATTTTTTTTTTTTGATGTGCACACTTGCAAAGACGACACCAAAAATATTTAAACTTTTTAAGGAAAATTAGGAAACGTTTAAAAACTTTAACTAGTTGAACGTAGAAATATTTAAGACACAAACACAACACAATGCCTTGAGTCAAACTAAACTAAAAGACTCTTCTATCTTTGGTTTAATTGGATTTAGTTAAAAATAACTCTGTTAACCTCTTATTTGACAAACTGTGTCGCACAGAAGCATCTTTCCTCTCGCAATTAATGTGAATCTATCAAAATGACATCATGACCCGTTGACCGAGTGGACATTTGTGCGTTAATACAATACAATAAAACGAACAGAGCACTGGAAAGATATATAGTGGAAAAAAATGGAAAGGCCACTGTTCAGTACGTAGACTGTAAAAGACCCTGTACATGTAATATTTAATTTATTTATCACTTTATATCATCACTTCTTATCAGCGATTGTTCACGCTGATCGAGAATATTTTAAGAGGCTGTCTCACACAGCCAAAAGACCCCTGATTTGGTTAAGTACAGGGTTCACTCCAGTGCTGTAGCTGTGTGAATTTCAGAAGTGCCAGCAAATTAAGCAAGTAACTAAATAGTTTAAAACATTGGCGAGCCAGATAGCAGACATTCCCCAGTCACACTCACAGTCACTGTTCAAGTGACAGTCACAGTATGTGATTTGATTGTGGACTTTTAGCATAAAGTAATTCACTTGATTTAAATACAAACGTGCGCCGAGTGGGCGGTAGTGTGAAAGGGAGCGTTTTGGGCGTTGAATTCATACAATGAATTTGCAATTGAATTTAATTGCGTTACTCACAGTTGTCAACAAAATGCCAGCCATTCAATTCGAATCAATTCAATTGAATTTGATTTCAACTCTCTACTGCACAGAAAAAATCCGGGATTCTGGGCTAAAAACTAATCCCAATATTTGTCAGAAATTGAATAACAAACAATATTCTTAAGCCGGGTATGGCATAGTTTGTAAAATACTCGTGTTTTTAACAAATATGTGAATTATCGCTATCAGCATACAAATTTGTACTAGAATAAAAAATTAACGATTATTTGTCCATTGTGACTAAAACGTTATTTAGAGTGACTAAAACGTTAGTTGAACATATATATACTAAATTCGAACTTAGAAAAAACTTTGATTGATTAAAGAAACTTTCTGATTTATTTAGGTACGATTTTTTCTCTGTGTATCTATTTTTTATTCGCTCTTTTGCATCTCACTTTGATGCCACACTTCAGTTTCACACTTATCGAGCAGTGGAATAATTTAAAGTGTTTCTGATACTGTTAAATCAGCGCAGTGAAATTTAAAACACGCAGTCACACACCCAGACACGCCTTCAAAAAGGCAGTAGGACCGCCCCCACATGTGGTCGTGTTTAATTAGTGGCCAGGGCCAACTTCAGCCCACTCCTCCCTCCTCTTTGCCCCTTCATTTTCCTGGTTTCCTTCCGTATAAAATGCATATGGTCGTAGCCCTTTTTAATGAATGTGAGAGCTTCGTTGTCTCTGTTGCACTTTGCCCCACTGCTACTGCAGCCCTGGCAGTAACTGCAATTAAGGCTAACCAAGCGAATGGCATTCCACGTCTGACTGTCAGTTATATACGAGAGAAAGACACAGAGAGAAAGAGAGAGAGAGAGAGAGACAGAGAGCACATACACCTTTCATAAATTAATAATTTCGACAATTTCATTTAAAGGTGCGTGTGGGAACTGACGTGTGTCTGAGCACTGCATAAAAATATATTCATATACATTGTTGAACTACAATAATTCCAGACACAAAAACAACTCATTTGAAAATGCAAATTAACATTTCTATGAGTTTGGATCAGAAAGCCCACAGAAATTAAACAAACGCTTTAATTTAAACATTTGTTTTGTTGCAAGCAGAATTATTTAATAGTCTGATCTGAACCAAAATTGTTTATTATTTTTTTGCTTAAATGAAAATACACCAGTTCTTATGATTGTACCCCTTTCATATAGTCTATCCGATGTTCAGTCAATTCAACTTATGTTTGCACTGATTTTTAAAAGAGCACAATGTGTCGTATGCGCAATATTGGCTGGCAATATAAATGCGTATTACAGTTAACTTACATCTTTGCTCCAGTGGACCACATACGGTATGGGGGAATCATATGGGAAATCTATATAACAATTGAAGACGACATGCGAACCGACTTTGGCCTCCAGATTTGTTTGTTTACGATGATCGCGAGCACATGTCACACAGGATATGTTCATTAAGAAAGCGAACGTGAGTGTGACTACGAGAGGCAATATACCCCTTGCATACCCTATATTTGCAGCTCCATCTGCGGGTAGTTTGACTTTGGCAGTTGTTGGAATATGGCAGCTTTTTGCCTTTGCGTTTTCCCATTTTTTTGGCGTTTCGTTCGTTCTTCTGCGTAACTTTGGCATTTTACAGGGTATTTGCTGGATTCCTTGGTTTGTCTGGCTTACACACTCGCTGGGCACACAAGCTGAAATACTCCTTTATTATAGTACAAGTATTTCCGCATTGTTTTCGTGATTCCAAATTTGAAACCAGGTCAATTGTGCCGCTCTGTTCTCTTGCTTCTCGTTTCTTTTCTTTGGCACAAACAATAAACCAAACGCTATGACTCGACTGTCAAACTGTCAGATTGTCACACGTAATATAATCCACGCTTTTATAATATGCGCAATAAAAGCGAGACCGATTGTTCAGTACTAGACGGGATATATGTGTTGTTATATAGTGGTGTACTCGGTTGAACTGCACGCGACGACTGCAGAATCGCTACTGAAAAATGCCACTAAATACATGCGATCAAGAGGCAGAACGATGATCAGAACTAAACATATACTCATGTACTAGCTTGCTCACAAAGTTATACACTGTTAAAAAATAACATGAACAAAATGCTAAATGCTTAATTTGAGAACTTTGACCTTAGAGACCATTTGTAAAAACTTTATGTTCTCGCTGCTTTTTTGAGACCAGAAACCCCAATGGCAGGACCAATGTTTTTGATCAGTGTACGGTCACATCCAAATTTGAGAACATTGACCTAAGAGACCTTTTGTAGAAACTTTATGTTCTCGCTGCTTTTTTGAGACCTGAAACCTTAATTGCAGGACCACTGTTTTTGATCAGTGTATGATCGCATCCATAGTTTGATGCTCAATGTCGAGCATTATACGATCGTGTAGACCAGAGCACACTCCACTTTCACATGTCTAAGGTTTTCGCACAATTTGACATTTGACATAACGCCCACAAATCGCAGGGAACTGTGTCTAGTGTCAGTCTCTATTTGGCATTCTTTATTCACAATTCACATCTATCGATGTTTATCCACTTAAATGATTATTGGGAGCGACTTCAGAAATAAGAAATTATTGTCATTACATCTCGGTGAGTTTTATTCGCTTAATTACTCAGTTATTCGTTGCGCAGGCGTTTGGGTTAAATGAATTACTCACAGTATTCTGTATACAGTATTCGTTACTGTTTGAGTGTCTAAATTATTTGCTGTTCTGTGCTTCCGGGTCACGAGGTCACAGACGATTGCGCCCAAATGAAAAATGATTTCGCTGTTTCTTTTATTTGATCAATTTCAAATTGTTGTTTTTGTTTTTTTTTTTTGTATTTTATTTTATTTTTTGTAATTTTATTTGTTTAAAAATTTTGTTCATTTTGCTAATTTCATTTTATAATTGTGTGTTGTCTTGTGTTAATTACAATATATTTTGTTCTAAACGGATTTTTGTTGTACGTTTTTTTGTATTCATTTTTTTTTTGGGTTTTTTTTTTCGTTTTCTTTATCATTTTCTTTGCTGGGGAATGGAAAGTTGTGGAAATCAAGCGAAATTTATGAAAAAGGTGCAAATGGAAGAAGGGAAGATAGGAAGAGATGAAGAAGTAGAAGTAGAAGAAATGAAGTAATGAGGAAAATATTTTATTTTTGTATTGATAGTTGTGCTTCTCTTTGGGCATAGGATTGAATTCTTTCTATCATTCTTTTCTGTTGCTTTAATTTTGTTTTTCATTTTATACTTTTCATAAGTTTTTGCTTGTCCTTTTCTGTTTTCTGTTATCTGTTTTAAGTCGAAATGTTAAAGTTGACTGGCGCACCTTGTCCAAAAATCAAAGTGGCAGACTAAAGCGTTAGATTTACTTACGAGTAAATTAATTTGTAATTTATTCCTTTTACTTAATTTACATGCCATTTAATTCAATAGTTATAGTTATAAATAATTGTATGTATATACTATATATTTATATATTCTTTAATATATATAATTATATATGCTTTTAAAGTCCTTCACTTAACGTGTGTGTATGTGATCTTTTTTTATTTTTTGTTGCACTATATTTTCCATCGCTTCAGCTTTCAATGGTTTATTCTCAATTCTCAATTAAAATTTAATAGATACATTAATACGCATACTGTAATTGTTTGTTGCTTTTCCATTTTCATTTTCATTTGGTTTTTCTTCAAAGATTTATTTAAATATTTTGCATAATTGGATTTTCGTTAATGCTCAATTAATGAATTCATTGCGTTCTAGTTAACATTGTGTGTGTATTTGTGTTGCAGTATCTGTGTGAGTGTGTGTTTGTGTGTGTCTTTGCCTACTCAATATAAAAATTAACTTTACTTAATATTCTCGGTAAGCATTTACAATTTAATAGAACATGCAATTATATGTTTTTCATATTTCATTTTCCGTTCTCCATTTTCGATTTCTGTTTGATCAAATGAGAAACCATTTCGAGAAGCGTCTTCTACACTGAAACTCTCTTACTCCCCTTAATTCTCTGCTTCCTGGAATAAAATACTTATTAACTGCGCTTAGCACAGACTGATTTTCATTAATTTGAACTATTTAAAATTATTTGAAATAAAACTGGGATCCAAAAGTTGGACAAATTATTGAGATCATTTGTGAAGAGTTTTTGTTTTCCTTTTTTTTTCAGAATTTTTGTAATTAATTGTAATATGTTTTCGTTTTCTTTTCTCATAATTTGCTGCTCAACGATTTGCTTAAACTTGTATTTATTATATTAAGTATAGCATTATTATTATCATTATCATTATATATTCTTTTGATGTAATTTACATACGTTATACACACGGTAATCGTCGTCTTCATGCATTCCGCATCTAGCATCTAGCATTTTGCATCCCGCATCTCGCGCTCTGGCAGTGTTTTGGCGTCAAGTTGTGTCAAACCATTCCGTACAATTTTGTTCAGACAAGTTTATCATTAACAAGTATATTTACTTAATAAACTGAAAGCTGAAACTTATCAAATCACTCACTCACTGTCTTACAAAACTCGAACTAAATGGATTTTGGATCGTAGAAGAAGATCAAAGACTAACTATTACTATGCCGCAATTGAAATTGTATTGAAATCGCATTAATTAAACTACATACATTTGTTTAGCATGTGTGTTTAGGACCTCATCACATTGTGAACAACTTAAATCACTTCTCATTCATAGCCACCCAATATGTAATGCTCTCTATTTCCATTTCCATTTCGGTTTCTATTTCCATTTCTGTTACTGTTTTTAGAATTTTTCTTTAAATTTTAATTAGTATTATAAGTTTAATAAATGTCAATTAGCACTAACGCAAATATTATCCGACTTAATCAATTGTCCTTTGTCTTGTTATGTTCTTTCTCTGGAGTTGAGCGTATTTTCTTTTTATTTTTTTTTTTTTTTTAGTAAGTTAAGTGTCCTATTTTCGGTACTGGAAAAAGTAGTTGGGTTTTCTTTAATCTGTGATTTTTTCAAGTTAGCTCAACAGTAAACATATGTATATTTTACGTAATTATTCTGTTTAAATGATTTCTCATTTTATCAATTGAAGTTCACTTTGTTTTAGCATTTAAATAATTTAATTTGAAACAATTTCTATATTTAGTTTTACTGACTTTTTATCGCTTTTATTTCAACACTTTTTGTTTGTTTATTTCTTTATCCGGTTTAACAACTAATGGCTTAACTCTAATATCTTTTATATCATTTTAATTTTCGTTTTTAATTAATTCATTAATTAATTTACGTTAGTGTTAATGTAACATAATGTATGTTTACGTTTGTTGATTTCTTTTTAATTGATGTTTAACATATCAATCTGTTTCGGTCTTTATACCTATGTATATATCTAATATATAATTTTATAAATAATAATAATAATCATGTTTGCACGTACACGTACTGTGTGTCAAATATCAATTAAATATTATATTGTGTTTTTATAAGTAATATGTTTTCATAATTGCTATAGTTTTTGTTTTTTTATTTTTGTAATGTATTTCAGTTTTTATATATTATGCTTAAACTTTGCTTTGCTTGCGGTGCCTTCTTATTTTGTGTACCGATTAATTTGTTCTTGTTTGTTTTTTGTTTTTATATATTTACAAAAGTTATTTTCCTGGTTGGTGTCGGTATTGTATTTTCCTCTAGCGTTAATAAACCACAACTAATTTAGTTTTTCCTCGCGGGGCCTAAAGGGCTTCACATACGAAAGAACATCAGTATGCATATTTGTAGTATGCTGCATCCAACTGATTCTATGAAAAGGTCCAGCGCTGTATTGTGAGATGAGATGTCCCTGATGTTGCTTTGTAGTGCGTTTGTCATCAGCTTATCCAGTGTTTCCCAAATTCGCCTGCGTCTCTACCGCCTAGAGTGCACCAGAGTCTGCAGTCACGTACTCAGTATCAGCTGTGGTTCAGCTTGATGGCTCTCTTAAGCTCTTTGGGTTTTATGCTCTCCGTAGCTCTCCCTCTGATTTTTGCTCTGCAAGCGGTGTAGACACAATTGATCTATTAATGTGGTTTTCACAGCTAATACCGCTGCCCGAATTCTCCGCTCTCTGCTCTCGCGAGTTTAGCATACGCTCTCAATTTCGGGACCAGCTGCTCGCTGCATGGCCTGACGTTTTCGATATGCATAGAACTCTTCCCGCATAGCTTGTAGTCGAGCTTCAACGTTGTCGTAACGCGGCAGAGATCGCAGCTTGCGCGCCGCGGAGGTGGAAGCGGAGCCGGCAGCAGAGGCATGTAAAAAGCTGCCGCTCAGTGGCCCCAGTGTGTGATGATAAGTGGGTCCATGAAGATTGTGAAGATTATGTTGATGATGAAGCGGATGAAGTTGATGGGGATAATGATGTGTGTCTATGTGAAGATTGAGATCGTCGCGGAGAAGGCCTACGCCCGTGGGCGTTGAGGCACTGGGCGTTGGCGTTGCCGGATCAAATTCATAGTGACCATCGACGCTGCCGACATCGACAGAACACGTCTTAGGCAGATTACTATCCGTTGCTGCATTCAGTCTTGAGATCATTTCCAGCCAGTGTGCCATGGTATACGGCGGCGTAAGACCCCCCGCCGCGGAGGGAGGTGAGCTGCTATGCTGGTAGGAGTAGTGGTAGGGCTGATGCTGCTGCTGACCCATCACCAGCGTCTGGGCTTGAGCTTGCTGATTACCCGAAGCTGCGCCGAAGTATGCGGAATGCTTTGGTGGCGAGGGCGAAGGGGGGGCCCTATAGGGAGGCAGAAGTCGCCAATCACTGCTGCTACCGGGATGATTTGAAGTGTTTTTGGAGCCAAAACCACTCGAGCTCGATCGCGACTCAGGCGATGCCTCCAAACCAGCTACTCTGGCACCGCTGCCAGTGCCACGCAGCGAGAGATTCAAAGCGGGCAGTGGGGAAAGGGAGAGAAGCGAGTGCTGCTGGTGTTGCTGTAGCTGCTGCTGACTGCGACCGAAGAGACGCGAGTAGTGACGTGGATACCAGCGGGTTCTAGGTCGATAGTAGTTACGCCATGACGGCGGTGATGGCAGCTGCAGCGGCATAAAGTGCTCCTCGCGCAGTGGCGTGTGTGGGGCGTGGCGCAGGCGACGGGTCTCCTCCTGAATGGGTCGCAGAGCAGGCAGCTCCTGTGAGTGATAACGATAGCGACTTAGATTCAGAGAACGCTCCGCTGAATTGGGATACACCGTGCTCAGATCGCTAAAGTGGGTGTGGTGATGAGCGTTTGGATAGGCAGCACTGTACGAGAACAGTGGGTGTGGCTGCTGCTGCTGACCTGGTGTGCTGGCTGGTGAGCTCGAGTAGATGCGAGAGACGTGACGTGAGGCCAGAGTGTTAAACTGCGGTCCTACTAACGTGTTAATGTGTAGCGGACCATTATGGGCGCTCTGTGTATGATTATGGACGTGGCTGTGCTGTAGATTCTGATAGCGTGCACCTGTCACCGCCTCCTCCAAATGCTGCTGCTGCTTTTGTGCGGCGCTGCCGATTTTAAGTAAACCTCCAAGACCCTGTAGGAAACCACGTGCAGAATCCGCTGCTGACTGCAGACTGACCTGGCTAGAGCTAGCCACCAGTGGACGGCGCCAACTGGCGCGAGCTGTGATGAAATTGCGGCGTGAAAGGAAACCGCCGTCGTCGCTTGATGATTGCTGTGAAGCGTTACTGTTGCGGCGCTCGCAGCGAACGCCAGAGTCGAGCACATCTTGGCCTAGGTGGTCAGGTGTCGGTGTCAGATAGCCGAACTTGTTGGTCTCTTGGCCAGAGTCTTCGGGCGGGTTCGGGTGCGGGGAACTGTAGATGGAATGACAGTTGGTGCAGCGATCAGGTGGCCATATCCAGTGCAGTATGGCAATAAGTATGGCAGTTAGACTTGATATTCGGGTTTGTTTGTACCTGTCACAGGTGAAAAGATATTTGGTTAATTCAAAGCTTTCAAGAAAATGTTGATGCATCAACGAAAAAACTAAAGAAATCTGTTAAAAACTATTTTATAACTGAACAATAGAAGAAGAGCTGCAAAGCCAACGATGTATACTAACGATTAAATGGCATAAAAAGGGTATATTAATAAAGAAACGTGTCTCGATCCCATCGATAGTTTTTTCCATCGATGCTTTTGCAGCCCTTAACGAAAAGGAACAGAAAATTATAAGGGTTTGTTTTAGTATAGAAAAGTTTGCTTACGATTTTGATTATGACAGGATGGACCTGGAACTATAAAAACGCTTTCATAATCACGATAATGTTCAGTATTGCTATGTTTAACAAATAGCAGTAGTAGAAGTAGTAGTAGTAGTAGTAGTAGTAGATTAAGTAGTAGTAGTAGTAGGTGCGTGATGACGGATACCAATCAGAGTGTTTTATTTTTGATGGGCACAAGAGACAGTTGATAAATTTCGATCAATTTAATTATCAGGCTGCATTTATGTTAGGAATCAACTCCCAGAATATTATGGAGTAGAGGTGGAATGCAGGTGGTTGTGTGTGTGTGTGTCTGGAGGTTATACTCACTTTTTTAAAGGCACTTGACCAGAGGAAATTGAGCCCGTACTGCGATTGTGCAAATGATGATTATTGACTGCAATATTACGAGCGTCCGTTATCCTGCAAGCTACCATGTTGAACTCTGTAAACGTATAATTTCTACAATTAATTTTGGCGTGCAGTGTGAGCCATCCTATCCGGTAAATAAAATACGTATAGCAGCTAGCAAGCACACACTATAAGCGAGCGAGTACGTATACGCACCGTATCACATACATGGCCACAAACATTTACACATTTGCTATACTCATACATATCTGCTTGTAGTATATACACATACACACACATATATGGCAAATAGGGGTACTCTTCTGCCATTCATTCCAATAATATGCTCCTCTGCTGTTTGACAGCGTCGAACTAGCGCAAACTGGCATAACACGACCTAGTGGAAAGTCACTCGATTATAAACCGTATAAGTAGAACTTATCTACTTATATGTGAGAGCACGGCGAGTACACGCTTTGGAGGGGACAGGGACGGTGTCGGGTCATTGACACCCAAACAGTTCACGAGTACACTCGAAGAAAACAGACATTTAAAAACTAGAAAATAGTCCCAGTCCCTGAGAACCTATACTGTTTTTGGGTAAGATGTCTTAAAGTAAGCACACAAGGAATAACTTGAATATTATCAATGGTTTCTCGCAGTGTACGTTTTACATACATGTGCATTCGCATGAACAAAGGACATTGGACACGGACGTTATGCCAATTTGCATGCTAGCATTGGAGCATCATCGTTGACAACACCAACAACAACAACAACTGCGGCAGAAATAACATTATTGTTATTAGCTTAAGCATTGTTGTTGTTGCCATTGTTGTGTTAACATTGTTAAAAATTTAGCAGTTTACTAGGTAATTACTAAGAGTACAAAGTACAAAATACAGAATGCTGAATAGAGAGTACACTGATAAAAAAGATTGAGTCCTAAAATCAATTATACGCATTTATAAATTACTGGTCATAAGTACAAGAATTTAAGAACTGTTATCTAAATAACTAAAGTTCTTAATGTTAACGAACTTTTATTCTTAAAATATTCCCCCAACTGAGGACGGAATGAAATATACCAAAATTATATCTGATTTATCTTACTTTTAGAAGTTTTAAATAGAGAGTATTATAAACTTCGGTTCACAATGTGCATTGGCTTTAAATTGAAGCCTTTAGAACCAAAATTTCGACTTTAGAAACATTTTTTATCAGTGTATTGAATACAGGCATGATCGCCACACACCATTTAGGCTATAACTAGTGCTATGCTTTAGACTATGTTAGTTTTATTTGTGGTATTAGTTTAAGTATAGTTTGGTTTCAACATTGTTAATTAGGGTTGCAATTACGAGTACGAATACGAATACGATTACAAGAGGTATCCAATTAAAAGTAACTAGACAAACTAATTTAGGGCATGTGCTTGAGCATCGTTGAGCGAACTACTGTATTGAACTAACACGATGCATTGGAGTAGATAGTGACGCCATTAAAATCACCATCAGCATCATCATCGTTATTCCCAGAATTCGTACACAAATATTTGAAAGACTATACGAGCATACAGATGTATAAACGTATAGCATGTGCTCTTCGCAGTATTTTATTTAGGATCGGGCTTCGAAATGTTGGAAAAAAAAACGAATGACACATGAAATGGCTTTTGAATGGTCAGTTTTTGAAAAATTGTGCCAACGGAAAGATGAAAAAACTGAACAAAAACTGAGCACTGAACACTGAGGAACTAAAAATGAAACATTGAAAGTCAAATGCAAATCGAAACCAAAATAGAGCTGATTATGGTCGACTTAAATAAACATAAAACAATTTTGATGACATCAAAAAACCAATAACTGAATGTGTTGAGCAACTTTGTTGGCCAAAAGCTGGCCAACAATTGCGGATGGTAAAATTGAACTAAAAAGTAGTTTAGATAAACATCGAGTTGTAAGTGTTAAAGTTTTAGATGTGAGTACTTTTTTTTTTTTTGCTTCATATTCGACTTTTAGCATCGAGTAATTTATGAAATGACTTTGCCGTCTCTGTTTTTTTGGTTGAAGTGCTTAAGGTAATTAAGAAAGTGTGCTTTGGTACGCTTTGAGTATGGGAATGTTAATCGTGTGTATTCACTGAGAACGATAGATTCGCATGCGTTCGATTCATGAACCAGTTGGAACTGTTTGAGCTGAATATGAATATGCGCGAGTGCTAAATGCTAGATGTTGTGGGTGTCAGTGTGGCTTGAAGAATAGCTGCAAACCTTTGGGATTTTTGGGAAATGTTTTTAATTTAATATACACAATATAAAAATTATGTTGTAAGTCAAGAAAATCAAAGGGAAAGCATGTAAAAAACACCGTCATAACATGGATGGTTACATTCTGAAGACAACTAAATTTAGGTAGGACATTCCAAATATTTTCAGTTAAATTCGTTCTCTAGCTATTCAAATTTAACTTTGGTTTTGTAAACTCAAAATGAATCGGTTCAGGACTCGGTTTGCAGCCTTCATACTAAATAATGTGTGTTTGTGTGTGTGATAAGAAGAAATTTGACATTTTGGAAGACGGTATTTGGTATTCTTGTTAGGTACTTGGATTTTGGTTCATGGTACTTGGTATTAGGCAGTTGTCGTTGTCTGAAAATAACCTTTAAGTTGTTGTTTTTTTTCTTTTGTTGGTTTACAGTTCGAATCTGTTGCACACGACATCGATTTATAATCATTTTCAAAAACTTACCCAGTTGCTTTGCTTGACGTTGCAGGGGGCATAGTTGGGTAGCTTTTCGGTATTATTTTAGTATTTTAAACGGCTTCGTTCTCAGTGAAAGAGTGTGAGGAGTTTTTTTTCCTTTATTTTCTTTTGCATATCCTGGCAATTTGCATTCACAAATGAGATTGTTGATCGGGCTTAAAATTTGATTGAAAATCTCTAGATTTGTGCATACAATCGCAGGTAATGCTGGTTATTATTTCTCTCAGTGCATGAGAACTTCAACTACTTTTTGTAGCGCGATCATTTTATGCTTAGAATAAGCCAATCTTTGACTTAAGATGCGGTTTCACTTTATAAATATTTGGAACGATTGCGGCCCATATTTTACCAACTTTGTGCGTGAATTGTTTACAAAAAACGTCTGCCCAGTATTTCGCTATATATATTCTCAACTTTATATACTTTGTATATATATGTATATATATATAGATTTCGAATAAATATTCTCTGACTAATCAAAAATAAAAAGAAAAATTAAAACACCTTTATCTGGCATGAACTCAGCCCTGGGCAGAAACAACGACGATTTGGCTAAGAACATGCTTGTTTAATTCAGTTAGATAATGGTGTTTACCTATCTTTTGTCTGGTTTATATATATATATATAAATATTGTTTGATGTTTTCTCTATTCTGTGTGTGTATTAAGCTCTTCACAAAATTAAAAAAAAAATTATATAAATAAATTAAAATACTTTTAATTTATTTTCATTGTTTATACGCTACATTGATTTTGCAATGCACAATTATCATTTTTTGCATTTGTCCTTTTTGACTCGTTGTTTGTGTTGTGTAAGTGTGTGGAGGTTTTTGTAAATTAAACGCAAATTAATCATTTAATTCAAAGAACGAATCATTAATTTAAAATGAATGCATTTTAATAAAAGCATAAAAAGTCTAAAAAAGAGTTCCCGGACTTTTTAAATTTCCGTTTTGGCCATTTCAATTAATAATTTCCTATCGAACATAAAACTGATGCCTCTTCGTATGGTGGCAGGTTGCATGTTGCATGTTGCAAGTCTTTACTTTAAACTAACTTAGCAACGACTAGTTTTTGTTGTATATGTATTTGTACATGCATTAGAATTGGAAGCCAACTAAATAAGGAATCATAGCAGAATGCACTGGAAAGGGTTAATTCAGTAAGTCACTGATTTAATCTCAGTTTTGAATTTTAAGAATAATCAACTAAACTAAATAAGTTTGATAACGAAAGGAAAACTTAAAAGTCGATCAGGAACTAAAATCGAGGCTGGAATATTTCTGCATGTCAAATCAATTAACGGAATTTAAATATAGTAGAAAATTATTTAATTTAAATTAATTGGAAAGAAAAATATTGTCTCAAAATCAAAGTAGTTTTTATATACAAAAATTGAAAATAATAACTTTACTTGCACAACTACAACAAAAAAGTAAAAACTATCCGTCAGGCATAATTTGGTTAATTTAGATTAATTTTGATTAATTTTTAGTATTTAATGCCTTTTGATTTTTGCTTTTCAATTCGAAATACGAGTACGTAAAGAATATATAAAATTTTAAAATTTCATATTAAATTTATATTCAAACTCAATTTCAATGCATTGTTGTTGTCGATATAGCCAATGAGAGGAGAAGTTAACAAACTTGATTAAAGTACCGCAATAAAGTACACATTTAATTAACATTGTATTGCCTTAAACATTCAGTTCGATAATTAAATATGCGCAAACATAAATGGCCCTTAGCCCAAGCAAAACTCATAAAAGCACGTCGAAAATTACGAGTATTAAGTACAAATACAAATACAAGCACTCGTACAAGTACAAGTACAAGTTAATTGAAAATGGAAAATTTGATGGCCTTGACCGCTGTAATGGTTATTGCCAATATGAATATCGGATTGAAAGTAATATCATTTAGTACTAGTAGATAGTAGTTAGTTGCAGTTAGTAGTACCAAATAGCAGAAACAATAGTTTCTTAGCTGAGCATAATTGCCAAAAATGTCACAATCATCGTCATTGTCAACAACAAACAACACGAACAACGTCAATGACTACGACAATGAGAACAAGTTAGAACTCTGCTCGACTGTTGAAAGCCCAGTTCACTTTTATTTTCAGAAACTTTCATTTAATACCATAAATGCTTGTTTAATAAAAGCCGTTTGAAGCTGTAACTCGACAGTCATTAACATTAAATTCTTTAATTTGATATGCTTGACTGTTAAATGCTCAGTATTTAAATTGTTTCTAATATAAGTATAATTTCTACTCCTTTAGTTTTAGTTTCTACTGATCAAAATTTATTTAAACTCTGGGATTTTAGCTCTTAAAACCAGTAAGTTTTAGTCAAACCAACTGAAACTGCTACAAAAGCAATTGCTCCTTAGAACTGGGCTACCAGAGTTGTTGTTGTAGTCATCATCGCAATCATCGTCATCATTGTTATTGTCATCAGTAATTAGTGATTAGTAATTAGTTGTAGTTATTTGTACTATGTTCTATGTTATTTGTTATTCTCGTTATGATAATTATAATCATCATCAACAATTTCATCATCATTGTCATTGTCATTAAAAACCATTTCAAGTGTGTGTATAGCTTTTGGCCTCAGTGTTACCTTTTTCCTGTTTTCGTCGTTTACGTTTATTGCAAATTTTTACGGCACAAACCGATAAAATGATCGCAACAATAAAAAACAGGATGCCCCCAACGACGCCGGCTGTTATAGCTTTATGTTTGACACGAGCCGGGACCGGGAATTTCACCTCATCACTGGATTCGTAAGATTTCTCCGAGTTGGCCAACACTCGAAAATAGTAGGTTCTGCCGCCCACTAAATTCTTCACCAGATACTGAGTCTCCTCCGGCCGTATCTGTCCCCGATTTAGTGTCTTCCACTCGGCATCCGTGCGATATTTAATCGTATAGAACTTGACAATGTGCGCTCGCTCCAAAGGTGATTGCCAGGTGATGAGGAAACCGTTTGAGATTTCCGTCACGGATACATTCCGCGGCGGTCCTGGCTTTGGTCCTGTGAAACAGAGTTCTATATTAGCACACGGTTTATATCTTTTATATAGAAATTAATGTAATTGTTAAAGTTGAGCTGAATTCCATTGCGGAAATTATTCAGCAAATTAAGTGTTCCTAAAGGTTGGCTTCTATTTCACTTAGAAGCATCGTAAACATTTTCGTTTACCTGATTTTTGTGTAGTTAAATTTTGATTGGGATTTAAATATTATACAGTATATTAAATATTTATATTTATGTAACGAATGTTAGGGTCAAGTCGAATTCGATAGCGGAAATTACGTATCAAATAATGTGCTCCTGCTTCACTTAAGAGCATCATTAACATTTGATTTGATCACCTACTTTCAAGCTCTACATTTATTTATATATTTGTACTTGTTCATACATAATGAGTAAAAATAGTAAAAATACATGTATTTATATTTATTTAAGCACTGTTATAGGCTCCCCGCCTGGATTTAGAAGTGCTAATGTCTAGCATGAATATAAATTAAAATAGCTTCAAAAATGATTTGTTTATCTGTCATTAAAATTCACCCTTACAAATGTTAACAATTTTCCATGAAATGGTGTCTAAGGTTATTAGAATTTTTCGCTCACACAAGCACACACACATATACTCATATGCTCCCGTCGTGGGGTTAAGGAGGGCAAGAAGAACAAAGGGAAGGGAAGCTGGTAATAAGTGCAAGCTATTTATTTAACCGGTGTGTTGGCAGCAAACTGGAAAAAAATAAAAAACGTTAGTGAAAAATGCCAACGCTTATTATTTATGCATGTATGTTAATTAGAAATGCTTTTAAAGAGCACTCAAGAGATTTGAAAGCGCATATATCAAAAGTTGATTATGCGCAATGCAGAAAGTGAGCAAAAGAGTTTTTTCGCCCAACCACAACCCCTTGCTCCTGTCTCCGTCCCTACCCCAGCCGCTGCCACCCTTTATTTCTTGGTATCATGAAAAATACCCACAGATTTGACATAATATAAACGAGACAAGTGACAAACATATAAAAAAAAAAGGAAAATAACAAAAAAAGAAGGAAGGAAACCAGCAAAAATGCCAGCTGGGTTGACTGCGGGGGAGTGGTGGGAGAGGCTGTAAAAATGTCAAGGGTAGACAGGGTAGACACGGCGAACACACATTTGTACATACACTCCGGCCCAAGTAAACGTTATTTATGACTGCAGCCAGCTGAATCTGGCATTAGAAAAGGGAGTAGAAAAAGGAGAAAACGTAGGAAAAGGAGTATAGCAGTAGGAGTGAAAGTAGGAGCAGGAGAAGCAGCTTATCCGGCATAAGCGAACCACAAAGTGTGGCTGAGTTAGGGGTACTAAATCTGCAGACTGCAAGGAAATACTCGTAAAAGGCATTACTTGAGCGCATTAAAAGGCACGCACACACAAACACACATGCATAGGCACGCACCAACACGTACAAACACGCACACTACGACTTGCAACAGCCGTAAAATGTCATTGTAAACAATGCAAGAAGAAGACACAATGAGTGTGCACTTTAACCTTACGAATAGCTAAGAGCTTTGAACTGGCAACAGGAATGCGAAGCTGGGAACTAGGAAATGGCAAAATGCGTATAACAGAGGGAAAAGAAGGTGGAACAGGGAGTGTATAGTGTAGAGAGTAGGATACGGCCACGATGTGAGAATTACAAGGCGAATATCTACAGCACAGCGCGAAAAAGACTCTTCAAATGACCTACACAAAAAAAATTTTAAAAATAAATCTACAAAGCTCGTGATTTTATTTAGGATTTTACTAATGATAGTTAAGTTAAAAAACGTTTAAACATCGTACTTAAATTCAAATAAGTCTTTTCGCGCTGTGTACAGCTGCAGTTAAAAAAGCCAACAAAACTGGCCCATATACAGCATGTGTGATTGCTATTCCAATTTTGACAATGATTTTCAAGTTTAAACATTGACATGTCCCATGTTATTTAGTTTTATACAAATATATTTTGTTCATTTGAATTTAATTCTGTTTCTTCGGTGTAACTGAAAAATATTGGGGTAAAATAAATATTTGAATTAATTGTTAATAATACGAGTACCTTTCAGCCTCAACTTGGGTGGCGAATAAACTATCATGCCTCTTGAATCGGTATGAAAGTAAATGTCAAAATAGGCTAAAAGGTCTGCAAATAAATCAGAGAACAAAATTTGCAAACAAAACAAAATCAAAATCGTTGTAAATAAAAAACTGCCAATGCCAAACAAAAACTTAATCCAGCTAAAAATTGAGTGCAGATTTTGAAATAAGAAGAGTGCAATGACCAAAAATACCGTAACAGAAAATAATACTACATAAAGAACTTAAGCAACTAATTGAACTACAAGTAGGTCAAGCAACCGAAGAGTACAAAAAAAGGTGGAAAAATTAGACTTCTTTGGCACGCCAAAGATTTGAAACCCTTGCAGATCCCAGTATTGGTAGTAGGTTTCAATACCACAGCAATTTATGGGGAGCGATATAGCAATTAACAATTTCAGGATATATTTTATTATTACAGTACACAACCTTTTTTTAAGATTTAAATATTTTTATTTTCCGCGATAAATTTTTCTGTGCTTTACACCTTTAAATTACAGACAGACGTATTTAAAGACACATCCAGACTATACAAATTTGCAAAACTCTGACATATTTAATTAACTTCGAGTTTCGTGATCAAAATAATAAAGCCTTCTGCAAGGATTAAATAAACAAATCACTGAAAGTCAAGCGATGCAAGTTTAGGGATCACCAACGTAAACTCAACTCCAAAATCCAAACGGCTTGATATCACTGAAAATCCAGCAGTGTGAAATAATCGATTAGTTTACTTTTAAAAGCAGGTGAGAACTTTGTTACCACAGAGCATATAACGTATAACATATGCTGCATGAGATATAAGTAGTATTTGAACGCAAAAAAATACGTATACGTAATACGCAAAAAAAATACGTATAAAAAATACGTTTACGTAATACGTGTATGCCATATGTGAGTGTGAGTGAGCACGTGTGTCTGTGTGTGGGTGTGTGTTTGAAAACAAACAACAGCAAAAAGCTGGTGCTCTGCAATTATGACAGTGAAATGCATTGAATATTCATAAATTTTGCCAACTGCGGGTATACGACTGTGACTGTATGTGTGAGCGTGTTTGTGATACGTGTGTGTGTTAAACGTAATCAGCCTTGACATGCATTTCCTTCTGTTCTTATTGTTGTTGTTTACGCTTCTTTTGCTTTGTTGATTTACTCTCGTTTTTGCTGTTGTTGTTGTTGTTGAATGTCAAAAAGGAAATTTGCAACTGTTCAAGTACCGTCGTCGTTGTTGTTGTTGTTGTTTTTACCCGTTTACGTTGTTATTAATTTTTAAGCGTTACGACGCGCAAGCATAAAATACCAACAAAAACAATAAGAAGTAGAAGACGACAACAGCTTGTGACGTGGCGCAAGGGAAATGCCTCGCACATCACACACACACACACACACACACGCACTCACACGCATACACACACGCACATTCAAACATAAATTGCTTTACGCGCGAGTTTAAAATATGCTTTTTATGCAGAATTTACAAAATGAAAACACAAAAGATTAATAAAACGGAAAGAAAGAAAGAAAAAAACCAAAAACACTAAAAGAGCAGAGGAAAAAAAAGAAGCAAAGGAAAATATAATTTCTGTTTGTTGTTTCTGCGGCAATGTTAATGACAGTTGTTGCTGTTGTTCTTGTCGCTTGTTGTTGCTGTTGTTGTTCTTACTGCTGTTGTTTTTGGTTTTCGGTAGCGGCTCTTCACTGTGGGGCTTGGTTCGAGCTGCTGTGGTTCATATATGAAACGGAAGGGTATGTGTATGTGAATGGATGTGTGGATGGATGGATGGATACATGGATGGATGGATGGATGAATGGATGGATGGATGGATGAATGGATGGCTGGATGGATGGATGGATGGATGGATGGATGAATGAATGGTCTGTAGGTGTTTCGCTACAAGCGCCAAAGGTACACACGTACACGAAATCCAGGGTTGCATTACACAACACACAACACATTTGGCTAAAAGTTGACGTTGTTGTTGTTGTTGTAGTTGTTACTGTTGCCAGCGTAATTGTTGTTGTTGTTGTTGCTTAACATACGCGTGCGCTAAACGCACTGAGATACATAACTACACGCAGATACAGATACAGATACAGATACACATACACAAACATATACAGAGACGGAGACGGACGGAGAGACAGACACAGATACAAACACAGGCACACATAAAGGGACACTAATACGAGTATAATAAATACGCTAAATGGGGAAAAACACTTACAAATGTACGTGTGTATGTATGTGTGTGTGTTATGTTTGGGTGTGTTAGCGTGTGAGTGCGTGTTCTACAGTATAGAATAAGAGTGTATACAGTTCGCGAAACGAGGGGCATTACAGTAGAGAGAAAGACGTAGAGAGCAAGAGAGAAAGGAAGAGCACGAGTAAAAGAAACAGAGGCAGCGAGTAATGTTAAAAAATTAACTATTATCGCAAAACGGTTGGAAAAACACGGACCAAACGACGATGGTATTCAAATTGCCGCACCTACAACCAACCCACGTAAGAGGAATGGAGGAGGGAAGAGGGGTTTTGTCGGGTGGGAGTAAAGCGGGCGAGGTCGTCTGCAGTTCTGTGTTCAGTTGTGTTAAATGTGGCTCGGCATTTGGTAATATGCTTGTTTAAATTACGCCATCCAGCCACTGTTGTAGCCACCTTTGTTCTGTTTGTTGCCATACCTGTTACTAGATGCGTAACATCGGGTATATTTGTAGTTCACTAAACACAAAAGAGTTTCCAGAGGTTTGTGGCAAATTTGTTGCTACTAAGATTTGGATTAGAGCGAATTGCCAGATATTTTGAAGTCGGAAAATAGCAAAGCTCTCCGATTTATTTGTTGTTCTGTTCTGTTTTGTTGAGCACTGTGTTGTTGCCTTTGTTGCTGGCGTGGGCGTGGCGTTGTCATATCGACCGCACGACCTGTGCCACACGACAGCAATGACAACACGAGGCGTTGTTTGTATATGTACGTATGTGTGTTGCTTTCTGTCTGTGGTACAATTGTAAAAACAGTTCAATTAATTTAAATAATTAAATGTGGGACAAACTGTTTTAATTATTTTGCGTTGCGTTGCGTTGTGAAAAGCAGAACAACGAGCTGTCGCGCACACACACTACACCTGAGTGTGTATGTATGTAAGTGTGTGCGAGTGCAGCATAAAAATGTAATATTCGCATTCTGCCCAGGACGCCGCACATGTGCCGAGGTATGCCCTCGGGACTCGGTGCGAATTCAGGGCGTGTACTGGCAGCCAATATTAAAGCCACGAAGGCGCGCATAAAGAGGAGACAAGAGACAGAGATGTGGACTTGGAGGGAATAGAATGAGGTTCGTTTAATCTTTTGCTAGCTGTGTATAATTGCTCCGAATATTTAATTTTTTTGGTATTTCGTTTTGGTTCTGCATACAGACAAAAATAATGTAGTTTAATTCATGCTTTTAGCTCTCCATGTTTTAATTAAAAATATTTACCAAAAAATTCTAAATTAGCGCTTAATTTACAATTACTCAATAAAAAAATAAACCTAAAATATTTGACATGAGTTCTAAAACCAAGTATTTCAAGATCTAGAGTATCCTGGATTGACCTAGTACTGAAAGGGGGGCTATACCAAGTAGAGACCAGGAAGTTTCTAATCTGGTTAATAATCTAATGATTGAATAACTCGTAGACTTTTCTTTAAGATCTTCCTTTTAGTTATTTTTGACGATCCATGTGTGTGTGAGTGTGTGTTTAAATTTAGTACGAACTATTGATACTTTAATACTAAGTACGAGTATTAGCTGTTTGGTTATAGTTCTCTTACCAGCTTCGTCTGGCATTGGCTGAAATAAGTGATCGGGCGGTTGTGTTGCAGCCTTGACATTACGTGGCGCTGCCGGAGCGTCTTCTATTGAATTTGAATTTTTACCTTGTGGCGGTGAGACGGTGGTGGTGGGGACGTGTCACCAGCAGCGAGAAAAATTCAAAATTCAATGCGCGATTTTGTTGGTTTTTTTTTTTTTTTTTTTTGACAATTGATTGTACGCATGATTAGTATGAAAAAGTTAATAACGAGTAGCATTTTTTTTGTTTCGATGGAGGTCGTGAGAAAAGAGAAGAAAAAACGAGAGAAAAAAAGAGCGTTATGTTAGAGCCAATCCAGATTAACTGTGAGAGACAGAGATGCCTCCCAAAAACAGTGCAAAAGTTTCGTTATGAGAATGTGCAATAAAAACGCTGAGCAAACGAAACCAAAAGCAACAAAATATACCAAACTACTAAACTATAGGAGTAGGAACTTAATAGTCGGAAACAATACTCACCAAGAGTTCGCACCGTCATCACCTTACTCATCATGCCATCTCCAAGGACATTGCGACCGACCACTTGGAATTCATAGCTGGTGCCCGAGGCCAGACCATTGATGGTCACCTGTGTGCTGCCCGATGGCGTCACTGATATCGTCTGCCAGTCGTTGACACCCGCCTCCCGATACCAGATCGTATAGTCCTGCTTGTACTCGGATCCGCCGCTGTAGCCGGGCAGCCATTGTAGCGTAATGGAGGATTCAGTGGCCTTGCCGGTGATATTGTAGGGTGCATGCGGTTGGGTGCCCTCGATGACCAGCTGGGTGACTGCCATCAGGGTTGCCACCTCGTTGGAGACAACACATTGATAGTAGCCAAAATCCTCGCGACGCAAATTCTCAATGGTAATATTGCCACCTGAGATTCTGACGCGATTTCGCTGCGAATCAGAGAGTTGTTCGCCTTCCTGGCGTTGCCACTTGATAGTGGGCCGCTCGGTGCCTTCCGCTTCGATGGCATCACAGTGCATTTCGACGCTATCGCCGACCTTGCGTTGGTAAAGCGTTTCCGGTTCGACGGTGAAGGCTGGGGGCTTGCGTACCAGCACCTCCATAACGCCCGAGTCGCCTTGTGTGCCTTGAGCGTTGTAGGGTGTGCACGTGTAGCGACCCTGATGGTCCTCGTTAACACGAGTGAAGAGCAGCGAACCGTTAGCCATTACCACAATGTCCTTCATTTGGTAGGGCTCGAGCAAACGCTTGTCCTTGGTCCAAGTCACATACTGCAATTGTGGATTCGACTTGATATAGCACTGCACGACGCCGGCGAGACGAAAGGGAAGGTACTGCACCGTTGGCGTGAAGGTCACTTTGGCAGGATCTGGAAAAGAATCAAGATAAGTGTTAATCTGAAAAGCGGCAGCAATAGAGAGCCCTACACTTTGATTACTAAGCGAATAGTAAGAAACTTTAAATCAAGAAAGAAAAAAGTATTCAATTTAAAGGAGAGAGAAATTTACTCACATTCTACACTCAAATAGGCCGAAGCACTTTGCGGATCTCCGATGCCGTTGGTCACTTCGCACAGATACTGCCCCGAGTCGTCGGCACTGATGGGATTGATGATTAGAGACCCATCCTTTCGTATTGTGACGCGTGTCTCCAGCGAGGCTACCTCCCGAACAGGAGAACCTTCCCGGAACCAGCGAACCGTGACGTTTCCTGGCATAGCCTTAGCCTCGCAGGAGAATATCACCTTTTCGCCCTCGAGTTTCGTTTGATTGGTGGGCGGCACCTACCGGTTGAGAAGGAGAGTGGAATAAAGACACAGAAAGAGAGCACGTTTAGAATGGCAGTTGTTTATTAGGCTAAGATGCGAGTCTAACGCGTTGACTGTTTTGGCTAAATGTATGCGTTGATCAACATGATGAATTACTGATTTTTCCGATTTTTCAGCATTTTGCGTCAGCCCCAATAAAAGGTTAATATTATTAACACACCACTAATAATACTGCAAATCTAAAATACCAAACTAAAACTATTTCCATTTAGAGCTTGTCAAACATACACTCCGTAATAAATTTACACCGTATTAAATCTCGTTCATAGAAATAATTTTAAAAATATCAATACCCGTAATCACAACATGTCCAAAGTTTCCTTCATTTTTGGCTACAACTGTCAGTGACAACTTGTCAGTCAAACGTCAACCTTAAACTTCTTTTCCCACTCCCAGAAGATGCCATTGGTAATTGCATGAGTGCATTTTGGCCCTTCTCTCAGTTTATTCAACTTTTACGTCAGTTTTCCGGGTAACTCAGTAGAAAGAAAATTTTCTTCCCTGTCTTAGACTTAGTTATGGTTATGTTTGGAGTGATGTGGGTTGACAAAAAGGTTGACAAAATTGATTGTAAATTTGATTCAATTCGATTTAAGAAGTTGAAAGCAACCGGGGAACATTGTTAATCATCTGTGGCTTATTCAACTAAGGAATAAAATTAAATTTACTTAGAATCCCGACAAAATTTGCTTTGCAGTACTTCGTGCAGCTCACAATTTAAACAGTTCTGGCTTTAATGTCAGTATTTATGGCCTGGCCTTTTCACTAACTAAATGTAAATACCCGAAATGCAAATACATTAGCGGGAAACGCTCACAAAAGTATGCTATATATATTGGAAGGCACATATACACTCACACGTATGCCTCTGTGTGCCATGTGTGTAAATGGGGAGGTAGGCAGAAAACATGTGCGGCTATTTGTATGCATGTTGTAAATAGTAAACCCCGGAAGAAGCGCTTCAGGGGGTACAGAGTGTGGCGTGGTCTGCCTCAGACTGGACGTATGACCATGTCAAGTGTGTGCTCGCGTAGACCCTTTTTGCGCAGGGTTTTTGCCACCGTTGGCACTTTTTTTCGCTTGTAAAACGAGGATAAGTGGAGTGGTGCAAGAGGGCGTGGCGTCGCTGACATGCGGGCTGTACAGCAGCACAAAAGGCAGGAAAGTCCGCATCGCTCGGTATAGAAAAAGTTGCATACTTGTTACGATTTTTCACTGTTTTCGTGTATGGTGGCGAGGGACAGTGGACGGGGGACGGCGAGTGTGACAGAGTGGTAGTGGCTGGTGGTGAAGAGCAAATGTGTGCCCGCGTTTTGGCATGCATTTTTAGACCCCGTTCTTGAAGAATGCAAAGGGTTTATTAACGATATAAACAAACATCAGATTAACAAACTAAGTCACATAGTTGTCATAAAAACATGTCTTTGGGATGAATAAAAGGTCTTATAAAGTCGGCGGCAATATACCAATTCATAGACAAATTCTATCAACCAAATAGGTACAGGGTCTTTTGAAGTCGTTTGACTTGGTGTTGTCCAAGCTGGCTGATGTTTGGTTTGATATGGTGGTGTTTTCAGGTGCAAAAATGGCTCGCCTGAGAATGGTTAGAGCGGTTTGGACGGTTCAAACTGGTCTGATGAGTTTTTATGTGTTCTGATGGGCTCTGATGTTCGTTATTGGAGTAGTTACTTTCGGGATTCAGTCAAAGGAGGAAAAAACATTTTGGATGATTAGTTTACTTTGTGTTGACTGTTGGCTGGACAAAGCGGATTGAATTGGTTTGTTTAATGTGTAAAAGCGCTCAAGAATTTAAACGACTCGAGAATGCAGAATATGCACGAGAAGAGAGTATGAAGAAAATTGAAAACTTACTCTTATAGAAAATTTAGCATTGATGCCATTCATTTTGGATTTTGTCAGCGTATTTTTACTGAGCGGCATTTTATCCTTTCACCGGTGTAAAGATTAGAAATAGGTAAGATAGTGTAGCTAAAAGTCTATGTGTTAAAAAAAAAAAAACCCATTGCAACTACCTCTAAGACAACCAATATTTCCTCAGTAGAAGAGTATTTAATTTTAATTGTATTCATTTAAAATTGGATTTGATTTATATTACTAGCTATTTTTGGTTGGCAATAATTGTTAGTTATTTATCTGATAATTAATTCATTTGTTTATAGGTTTTTACCATTATTACAGCGCCGCCCGCAATTATAACACGGGCCGTATGGGAGACTTGTCCCTCACCATTGCGTGCAATGCAAGTGTATTCTCCAATGTCCTCATGGCGTATGGTTGATATCCGTAACTCAGTGCCGTCATTAAAGATACCAACCGTGGGCGAGGGATCAACTGGATTCGCATCCTTATACCAAAGTATCTCTGGAGTCGGTGTGCCATCCGCTTGGCAATTGAGTATAATTGAATCACCTGTAAGAAGAATGAGAAAAAGAAACAACAAAAACAAATAACCGAAGCACCAAAGCAACGACAAAGAAAACGGCAAATTAATAAGGTAAGTGCTGGCAATTGTTACGCTTTTCACTCAAAGGCTTATAGAGATACAGCATAGAGAGATATATTGTGTGACGGGGCTTTAGAAGGGAGGATGGGAAAGACTGAGAGAAAATTGCATGGCCGTTTTCCGGTTAACGGTAGTCGTCTGTACGCTCGGTCGCTTTTCTGTGCCTTTATGGCTAGTTGCAGGCCACAGTCAGTGCTGCTGAAATGGCTATTTTTATACTTCAAGCGCAAGCTTATATAAGCAATTAGCTTTAAAACAAATCTTTTCAAGGAACAAATTTAAATTTAATTTTGAAAATACAGGAAACGTAAAGAATAAGAATATATGTTTATATTTGAAAAGAAATTGTATTTCTCTAAATATTTTTTAGCTGTTTTAAGTTCTGAAATTATGGCATCACTAGTCAATGCGCAGTGCTGCTTTGTTGGCTAACTACTTGTATTTACTGCCACCATTTGTGGCAGACAATAGAGCACAATAAGGCTCTGCATTGTTGTTACTTCATTCGTTGCTACGCTCATTTGATCATTTCTTTTTGTTATTGTTGTTGCTGAGCTTTGTGCCGCTTAAGTTGAGGCTGACAAACCGTCGGAGCGCCCGGGTTGCTCTGATTTATGTGTTGCAGCGCCATTTTCTCTTGACGCATTTCCGGCACAAGCGTTGTCTTTTGTTTGGCTTTCCAAGTATCTTGTCGAACGTTGAGTTTTGAGTGGCTTCGCGTAAACAATTTTAACTTTGATTAAGCGACGGAAATTCGATTTGCTGTGCGATTGTACACATACACAAACAAAAACACGCACAAAGGCTTATCGATTTTGCTGAGCATTCATTATTCAGCATTGAGTATTGAATGTTGAGTCTTGAGTCTTGAGTCTTGAGTGTGATGACAAATGAGTGCACATAAGTAACAGTAACAACTCAAAACAAACTTTTGCCCACTTTACCACAAAGTATGCTACACTTTTTACATTTCTGCGACATTATGACGCATGAGGGCAGAGAATGCTCCAAGGGCCAGAGAGCGGTAGAGGCCTGGGGTTGGGCACATAAATAGACTCGTTGCTCATTTCAAGGTGACAGACTCTTTTTTGGGGCACTGCAACAAATTGCTGGCCATTTGACACAGTCAACAGTGGCAATGTCGGTTCCTAGGGATAGGAAAGGGGCGTGGCAACGTATTTTTGGTCGCTTAGGCTGAGGCAGAATCCGACACGATTCGACAATATTCTTCAAGAGTTGGCTTGTGCAAAACTTTCTCAGTGTTGCAGAAATTATAATTTATGGTTTGATGAACAAAATACTCACCTAAATTAACGTATATAATATCCTCTGGTGTAACACTAAAGCGCGGCGGTGCATGTACGTCTAAGTGGAACCATGTACCGTTCTTATGCTGCTTGGGATCCCTGTTGAGGAACACCACCTTGCACTCGTACCATCCTTGGTCCGATTCCCGTATACTGGTCAGGTTGAGGGAGGCGGAACCGAATGGCGAGTCCTGGGACACACGCGAGACGCGTCCCTTGTAGCCTTCCTCGATGTGTTCCGGGTAGCTTTCATACCAGATATATATGGGCAGATCGGAGCCCTATAGTGTACATACGGCATACAATAGAAATTAAATCGTAAACAGGATGTTAATTTGACTTAATTCAAAACAATTCGAGTAGATTCTGATGTTGAATATGGCATTAAACTAAACTTTTGCAAACTAAAACATTTTTTTACACAATTTATTGCGATATCTTCATTAGACTCACAAGTTCTAGCATATTTTAAAGCATGCATCAGACTCTGACATATATATATATATAATAATATTTACGTGCTTGCATAAATACATATACTTAAAAGTGAGTGTTAGTAAATTATAATATATTTTACATTTACTATGTGTAATCAGTTTTCGGTTGAATTTATCACTGTAACTCAAAATGACATGGTTAAAGCCAATGACAACTGTCAAAAAATAAATAAATTGAGTTGCGACACATTCGGGGAATATTGTCAAAATCGTCATCAGTTAAAAAAAAAGAAACAAAGTAAAATCAACATGAGATAAACAAAAACTCATCGTGTAGAAATCGAGCTGCCACAGGGGTAAAATACCCATTTAAACCGACAAAAAGACAGACTTTGAGATAGAAAGAGAAACTGACACTGAATCTAAAAGATACATTTAGACAGCGAGTACACTCGTTTGCAGAAAGAGACGTACACTTTCGCATTTGCACATTTTTACTATCAACAAGGGCGTCACAGACTCTTCCGGCCCCTCACACCTACCGCCATCAACTCCGCACCACCCACTGCCCCCAGTCTCTTGCCTCCATAGGCACCGAGCAGAGTTTTGCATGGCCATCAACAGCCACAACGATAGAATATCCTGCCAGCAATAAATCATGTGCGAGCGACTAAAACAACAACACAGATAGAAAAAAAAATCGAATGAGAAAGCAGAGTTAGAGGGAGAAAAAGAAACAGATACATTTGAAATTCCAGCTGAACTGATAAAAAATGCGCATGTAAAATATTTTTGGTGCAAACTATAACAATTGGGGTCAACCTGCAGTCAACTACGGCCCCCCCCCCCCTTAGCAGCCCCATCTCCCATGCCCACTCCGCTCATCACCCACTCTAATATATTATTTTTTTTACATCTTTGTCGTACTCGCAAACTGAAACTGAAATATTTGTTTGTAAAAAATCTCATACATCCATGTATGGCTTGAAGCTCTGCTTCATTTGTTGCGATCAGGCAGTTCTAAAGTTCTTTAACTTAATTCCATTAAACGTCTTTGTTAACTAATTAAAAAAACGATTAAACGAACTCCGTGTAAGGGCAGCAAGAAGTCAGGGATGCCAGTTTGTTGTTTATTAAAAGAATTTTTAACCATTATATTTGGATTTGGATCAAGCCAGGCAAATTTTCGCACATGACTTCAACTTGGAAAACATTCCCTGTTTGAAACCACAAAGTTCTCTTAATAAACGGAATGGCTGCAAATTTGAGATAGAGGATTTGAAATAATTGATTTTGCTTAAGTAATTGGTAGGCAAATTACTCATACGCCAGATTGCGGCAGCATCAAAGTTAATCGATTTATTTTTGTAATTATGCCACGAGCTGTCGACTGTCGAGCTGCGAGCTGTCGAGAGTCGTCTCGCCTCGTTTATTAAGTGGTACAAGACTCGAGTATACGTTTTAATAATTTTCCCGGCTGACATATGAAATAATTTGCTTTGGCAGCACCAGAGCACGGGATATATACTTATGTACATGGGACGTAGACATCTGGGAACTCAACTAGAAGTAGAATAAGTCTCAAAGATGCCAGTGTCTGTGTATGTGTCTGTCTATACGGTGGGCTTTCAGTCGAACGAGTGCCAAAATTAATATTCGCACTCGCAGAAGCGTCATAAGTTGACTCAGTAAACATTTTTCCGCCTAATTTATTCAGTAGCAATTAATTTAGATTGCAACTAAGGCAACGACGAGAGCCTCCATCCCACAATCCCCCACTCCACCACGCTCCGTGGCAATTGGCCTCTTTAAACGAAGCGCAGAAACAACGGAACGCACAAAAGCAGGCAACGCCAAATGAGTTTGGCTTTAATGTAAACTTGGCTTTTTATGTGCAGCAATGTTGCTTGTATAATTACACACATACTAACAAAATAAAACATAACAGCAAGGAAAAGAGAAGAGAAGAATATAGCATAGCGGAGAGTCAGTCGTATAAATTAAAAGCTAAAGCCATGTTAATCCCTTTAATTCATTCATTTACTGCCGCTCTGTTGCCCCACCACAATTTAATATGATATCCCTAATACGACTATGCGACTCGGCGGCTCTTTCAATGCGTATGCGTGTGTGAGTGTGTATTTTTATCGCTGCAAAACATAAACTTACTTTTTGCAGTACTTATAACTTTGTTTGGCATTAAAAATGCTTGTAAAACTTTTAACTTGGCACAAAAAGCAGCAGCGACGTTATCTGTCCAAATGCACAAATACCAGCACAAACAAACACACATACAAGCTAGCAAGCACTCAGCCAAATACTAATACACTCACACACACACACACACAAACTCAGTTTCACGGCAAGAACTTAAGCTGCATTATTCGCTCTCTGCTCTTCTCTCTCAATTCGCAGCTCTCAGTATAAGCGTAAAGCTTCGAAGCCGGCGTCGACGCTCCCCAGTGTTGTCATTTTAGCCAGTCCTCGGCCTAGTTTAGGATAGATCTGGCCTGTGGTATTGACTTTATTTGGGAATAATATGAAAGAATTTAAATTCAAATTGATGAATTGATGTGGTTCAGTGTTGAGCAAACTAAGTAATCTTAAAATCATTATTAATATGTCTTACATCCCGCGTTTGTCGGGCTTGTCAGTTTATGTTTTCAGAAGTTGGCATCACTGACGTTGACCCCAGCACTAAAATAGAGCAGAGGAGAGCGCATCGTCTACATTTCTACTTTATTATACTTGCGGTTTTTCTTAGTTTTTGCTCGGTTTAACCTCGCTATCAAGGAGCAACAACAATAAAGTAAGTTTATCGGCTTGCAGTGGCTTAGGCGTGCTTCAAATTATGAAAGTTAAGCGCAGAAGACGAGACTTCTCTACTAGCTGCTTTTTCTCCTTTCCCGTTTCCCCGCTGCCTTTTGCCAGCTCCTATAGAGCTTCTAGTTGCAGTTTCCAGGATTTCATTCATTTTAAGGCCGTGTATGTAAACAATGTACAAGTTTTTTAGTTTGTCAAAAAAATTATAGTACAGAATATATGTTTATTAAACATGCGTTTTTTAATAAAGCATTTCATACTCGATTTAGGAATTACTCTTCTAGTATCATCATTTGTATGTCTATCACTTTACCATTTAAAATGTCTAAACATCCATTCTAAATATCAAATATTGTTGTACAATTCATGCACAAGTTACAACAAAATAAAATTGTATGTTACAGATAATGGTTTATGCGGTGCAGGTTAAATCATATTTTTGGTTGTGTGTGTTACATCATTTGCAACAAAATGAAATGAGGAAAAACCAAGAATTTCAATGAAAAAGGTACAAATATATATTTATATATATTTTTTTTGTTTTTTGGTGCTCTAGAAAAATATTTGCATAATGAAATTGCAGCCATTTTTACGGCTATGCGGCGAATGGCAAATTGCGAATTGCAGCGCATTTCATTTGTTCGCTAGCTGGTAAAAGTAATGGAAATAAATTGTAGCTTACGGCTACAGTAAACTTCAAAGGATTTTCAGTGCTGGTTGGAGGTAGATTGTGGATTTGAGGATTGCTGTAGGAGTATTTACTTTTGGTTCCACTGGGTTGGTTGAAATATGAAACATTTTTCATCTTAATTAACTTGTTACATTTTACAACTAAATATCTCTGAAGAAAATCAGCTTCAAAAGATAAAAGTTCTCCAGTCAGGAATTTCCAATCATATTTCTGCCAACCAAGGGGATGTGCAGGGAATTGTATTAATTGCACTAAAATCATGGAATTCTGGCTACAATTAGTTTTATTATGTGTACTTTTTTTGGTTTTGTTAATTATTTTTGCTTTGCTATGAATTTATGTGGCTAATTTTTGTTAGCAGTGAGTTAGCTACAGATTTGTATACTATAAATAGAATATCGATTTTGCGATTTGCGAACGAGATTTGTTGATCGAAATGAACGTATGTGAATTTTTCTTCTCTTTCGCTCTCTTTGGACTGATTTGTTTTCTTTTGATTAATTTTTGAAAAGCATATAATTTGCTCATATATTACTTAATGCCGCAAAAATACTCTTGTCAGTGTTTGAGTGTGGTTGTTGTTGTGTTTGTGTGTGTTAGTGTGATGTGTCGTTAAGTGTCTCGATTGTGGATTATCTAAAGCGAGGCGCTTTCAAATTGGTCATAAAATTTGCTGTCGCTTAAGAAGCTTTAAGCGCATAAGTCTCGCTGATTTGTTGCTTGCCTACGAATAGTTAAAGTAGTTGAAAATCAGGAATATATTGTATATGTATAAATAGTATAATTGGGTTGGAAAAATCATGAGCTAGCAGCTAGCAAATAAACAAAAATCATACTTAAAATTATATGCAAACTGCCAATCGAGCAACACATAAAAAACACATACGAGCATCATAAATATGGGATAGTCCATCTCAAGCTAATTGTTATATACCGTATAACTTATATCGTATATCTTTTATCTTACGTATATCGTATAGACAACAACACAACATGAGCATTAATTATATTTTCAAATTGCAATAGCAAAAGCTGTATAGAATAATTCAATATTAAACATAAATGTTTCATAAACCGAATGTTGACGACGGTAAATCATAAATTTCGTTTAATTACGCATACGCAGTGTTTCACCAAAGCATCAGCTATTGTTCAGCTTATGGCCTACTTGGCAGTAACAACAGTTACAACTGAGTATTTATGTAGCCAAAACTAAGTTATAAATCAAATTTGGAACACAATTGAATATTGAATATCGAATACTGAATATTGAATACTGAATACTGAATAGCAAATAATGAACTCAAAATGATTAATTAAGGGGATGCTCATATAGTAAATATTAAGAATTAGGTATTGTTAAGTGGGTAGTATTGTTAGTTAAAGAGTTCAGAAAACGTTGAATTGCTTTATATATATTTTTAAGTATTTAAGTATTTCGATCGATTACTGTGTTGCATTTTGTCGCGGTCTGTCTGACTGTTTCTTACTTTCTTTAGCTTTTTTGCGTATCAAACAACAATATAAAAAAGAGAGTTTAGAGAAGAAATTTTATCTGTGATATCGTACCGTTTCGCTCACCTTCTTGTCCCACTGCAGGACATACGGCACTGGATGATCATTGGGGAACTCCACGTGGCAGTTGAAGACGACTCCCTCACCCAGTATGGCTGTGATGTGCACAGCATCTTCTGCAAGAAAAACAACAAAATTTCATCAAAATTCAGTGAATGGGCCATTTTTGCTTATTGTAATTGGTTGTTTAAAGTTTTTATTGTTGTGGTAACACATCTTGTTATAAAGTACAGGGTCTAAAAGACTAGTGATGCCCAACAAATTATAGTACCCCGAAGCAAATATAAAAAGTTTCATTTCGAAACTGCAGAGACAATTTGAAAGCTTTTGGCGATTGCCAGTTTGACGTCCATTGATTGAAGGCTGTCTCGAAAGCAGCGGCAAATACTCAATCTCTTCTCGTCCCTCGTTTCTATCCGCACTACGCCCTGTAGTGTAGATTCGCACTCGTGCTGCAGGCATAATACGGGCAATCCTTAAGCCACAGTGCTGTCGATGTCATCCTCTTTGTGTCCGTGTTTACGTGACATTTGCCACGATTTACTATGTGGCTCTGACATCTGCCAGGACCTCAATTCCACCTCGATTTCTATGTGTAGCACCTCTCTCTTTCACTCTCTAGCTCTATCTTTATTTTTTGTGTACGGTGGTTCATGTTGAGCTTGGAGCGCCATCAGGGATGCACTGGAATGCCTTTTTTTGCTGCAGTCTTTTAGGAAGTTCAATGATAGGGCAAATGGGGATGGGAATAAAGGGTGATAGACACAAAGCGGGTTACTTTTAAATGGATTCGCTGAAAGCCGCATCGGTCACATGTCAAGTGCCGGTCATTGGCTGAAACTGCTGCAAACTTTGAGGTTTGCTTTTGTTGTGGCCTCTGTTGGAGGCATTTAACAGGCATAGACTTGTAATATAACGATAAAAGCAAAACCAGTTTAATCGAGTGAAGTACGTCCTGAGTTTACCTTGATTAAGATAGATTTCTCTGTCAGTAGAACAACGAACATCTTGTTGGCCTTTAAGCCTCCGATGCTTGTTCTTTAAACATATTCTTTTTTCCCAGCGTACTAGTGAGTGTGAAAAGAGAAGTCTCCTGCCATACCCCAATTATCTCAACTATTGTGCGCAAACGTGACATTTGATTTGCGCCTGTCAGTGCGCCCCACTGTGCCTATGTTCCTGTGTCCATCTGACCTCCTCTGTCCCACAGTGCGTCCGTCCCAGACATGGCTGTTGACTACAGTGCTCAACACTTCAGTAAGAACTTGCTTGTGACAGGCTTAGTCTTTGTTGTGAATATGTAGTGTCGAAAACGGAACTGCCAACAGCTGCCAAAAGAGTAGCAGAAAACGCTGCAAAAAAGGCAGCTGAGAGAGCATTACTTATTAATGAAGGCACACGTGCATCGCTTTAATGCCAAAAACTGACTCCTTGGCCCTATTCTGGCCAGGGCTGAACGACTGTAGACCAAACGGACGCCTCGAATGCAAATGAATGACCGTAAACAGCATGGAAACAACAATGACGAATCTTGTTAAGCTATGTAACGAAACCAGGGAGAAAAATAGATGTGAAAATGAACTGCAGCAGTGTTAGCCATGACTAATTTAAGCCTTGTGGCCTGCATTTGTTTGAGCCGTTTGTTGGAATTTTCAAATGAATTATGAATGATCTTCTATATAAATAGAAACATAATCTAAATAGTTATTTTAGCTACAACCTGAACTAATTTGTAGGGAAAAGCAAAAAAGAAATTATGAATACCCTATCTGAGGGTATAAGAATAGACTTAGGGCAGTAGTAAAACCAGGGAGAAAGTGTCAGGCTGTCAAGGACTTCAACTGCAGTCGGCCTACTTGCCCTCCTCTCCTCCCGGAGCACTACCATCCTGTGCGCCCTTTGTGAAGTAGTCGCCTAGTCGCTTAGACACTTAATCAGTCACTCACTGGCTTGATGTCCCTTTGTCTTTGCTGGTTCATGCAACGAACGCTTGTTGACTTTGCCATTTGCATAAATTTCTGTTAACTTGGCCAGCTTAGGCAACATTTTTGCACATTGAAAGTAAAGTAAACCATGTATGAAAGATGCACAAAACCGCAACAACAACAACAATAACATAAATAGTGCAAATGTGTATACTGTACAGTGGGAACACTTGAGCGTCTATTGCACTTTGACAATGTTGCAGACTTCTCATCAACCACTCGAGGGAAACAGGAAGTAGCTAGCAGTCAACAGAGGTCAGAGGTTAGCGGGCATAGAGGGACTTTCCACCAGTGTTGGCAGCTTTTTAGGGCTTTAGAAGCCTATAACAGCAGTTGAAAAGCTAAAGAATCTGAAGGTACAAAAACTTTCAGAAATCTTCAATTGAGGTTTAAAGCTACTTAACTTGTTGCTTACGTAAGAAGGGCAATTAATGAACCGATTCCCCCATTATTAAATGTAATACTTCATTGGAAGTTTATGAAAGATTGAAAGTACAGACATTTTAGAACATCAGCCTTAACAACTAGCGGAAAAAAGCTGCTTTGGTAGCACTTCTGCTCAAGTGTTGGGTGCTGAGTGCATGGCGTGTTTTAGTCGCGCCTTTTGATTGCTTTAACATGCTGAAGTGGTCTCATTATTCCATTTAAAATGTTCTTTAAAGAAGTTCTGACTGACAAAAACTCTGGATGTGGATTTTGATGTCCTCCCTACTCGCCTTGAGTTGTTCAGCAGCGCACTTTGTTTTCAAATCGAGGTGGTGCCTTTTGTTTTCCATTCTCATTCTCGAATTTTTGGCACCACCATCCCTTAACATCCGACTTTCTTCTTTTCTCCTTTCTCTTTCGCTTACCATTCCCCGCCACTTTACACCATTCGCAATTGACCTTTCGACCGCTCACGAAGTGGCCAGCTATGGAAAATCCCAAGCGGATTTTCAATTTTCGGCTAAATTAATTTAATTCATTTGAAGAACATTACAGTACATTAAAGCAGGAATTCAAATAGGACTGGGTTTACTGTCGGGGGTGAACTTTTGCAATTCGAATTCGTCTATTGGATATAAAAGGCCCAAGCGGATTTGTTTACCTCTGTCACGTCTTTCGATCTTTTACCTTTTAATTTTAATATTCATGTGGAGAATATCGTTGGTGTTGTCAGCTTTTAGCTGCCATTAGGCCCACTGTCGCACAGTGGAACCCTATTACCGTAGCACTTCAACTAACTGTCAACTAATTGCCAAATGTAATCAGCTTTTCGCTTTTCCCGCACGTAAGCCGCTTATTGTGCACCATTAAATTTTTGTGAATTCCGCATAAAAATGAATCCGAACAAAACGAATTGAAACCAAATGGAATGCCTTCACACAGTCAATACGAGTAGTATACACACATAAGCCAGAAAAATACTGTACGCTAGACACAGCCGTACTGTGGAATAAATAGCCAAATTACCATACGGGGTCAAAATTCGTTTACTTTCAAACAAAATTGTTCCGAATGCATTAAAAAAGAAAATTGTATACATTATCAAAGTGTTCAGGATATATACTAACTAACAAATATTAAAAAAAAATCAACGAATTAGCTAATTTTTCCCACTATGAATTGGAGTGAAAATTGCAATGCCAAAAGAGATCAATAGAAATTGTTAGCGGATTTACCAAAAAGATATTATAAAAATGAAAATTTACAGCAGTTCGTTGTAATTGGAATTTTGACTCGTTTGTCATAAAATGCGGAATGTAATTAATGTTGAACCACTTAAGTCACTTACCGGGTATATTGTGAGCTTGTGCATTTTTTGCCAAGAAGGCAAGCAGCCAAATCAGTACAAATTTTAGGACCTGTATTGATCTGATTTGGCTGATTCTGGGTACTCCACTGGGATGGTAACAACCTTTGACCTTGACGTTGACGTTGACGCCGGCGTCCTCGTCGACGTCTTCTTTCTGGTGGCTGTGTCTTCTTTTCGTTGTCTTCACTGTAAAAGCAGCCGTTTTCACTGTCAGCGTACTCGTTGTTGTGTCTTGAATCGTTGTTGATTTTGTTGTTGTAGTGGTTGGTGTTCCGATTGTTGCTGTTGTTGTTGTTGACTCCACGGTGCCTGATTGTTGTTGCTTGCTTAGGGTTGAATGGCTCACTGGTTGGCTGCTGGCGTTCGACCAACGCGACCGGCTTAGTGCCTGACACCATCGATAAGACCCAAGGTCCGGAACCACGCCCATGCCTCTGCTCCCATAGTCAATGCCGCCTAACGTATCGTTCTCACTTGCAGTGACGTCATCTGTAACAAAACAAATACACACAAATGCATTAGTACACAAATAAATCGACACCATTTAAATATGAAAGAGTGTTATGTAGATCAAAAGATACTGAGAGTAATGAGTGAAAACAAATGGACAGACTTGAAAATATTTGTTATCTCGATTTCGATATGCAATTTCACTGTCAGAAGTCTGGCAACACTGCTTAAAAGGTTTGATCTCTGGAGGGCACAGGGCACAGTGCACACACTGTAGAATTCACCAGGTTGCATTTGATGAAACTGTCACGCCAACGTCAGGCATCAACTCATGACATCAGCTGCCAAGCGACATGTCAAGGCATGCTCAAACATGTCAATCATTGTAATGTTGAGTACTCTCAGCTTGTTCCCTGTGCATTTTCAGCCGCATAGCAATTGATTTCATTATTAAACCGAAATCAGTATGATGAAGGTTCTTTTATCACAGGACCAAAATCTGAACAATGAACAACTTCTCAAGTATAAATGGCAAATTAATACACAAAAGTTTTCCATGAGAACGCGCCCTGACTGAGACAAAAACACCTTTTGCACAAACACACATCGATACACTCTCACACACTAAAACATACAAAGAGACAAACACTTGGCCATAAAATTAAGCAGCTAATATGTTGTAGCTACAAGACTGAGCAAACTAATAAGGTAAACTGATGAGAGGGAGAAGCAGACAGGCCGAGGGAAGCTTAACACTCGGGAAATTGAGATTGAAGACAAAGACAAAGACAAACTTACACATAAACTTGCCATGGGCCTATACAAATAGCAGAAACTTTTCCTTTCTTTGCGCTATTTGGAACATAAAACTTTTCGTTTTAATGTAAAACTCGTGTCGATTGTCAACGTGGGTCTTTGTTGTCTGCTATACATACACTGATAAAAAGAACATGTTCTAAAATCAGGAACATGCAGCTTTAAACCAGTGGTCAGGAATTCCAGAATAAAATGCTGCGACTTTGAACTAATTCAAGCTTTAATCACTAATTTTTTAAGGCTTTCATCTTTTGAAAGATAAGATCGGAAATATTCCATTTTATTGGGAACTATTTGTCTCTTTTGTAATTTTTTAACTTTACAACTCTATACACCTAGTTTTGTGAACAACAAATAGTTTTGTAACTTTTCAACAGTGTATTTTGTTAGACCCTATCGGGGGATCTGAAAGTAGGTGTTATATGTGTTAAATCTCCGTATGTGTGTGTGTATGTGTTAGCTCTGTTTGTTGAGTAGTTAATTAAAAGGGCTTTGTGCCCACAATTAGCCGTTTGCCATCTTTGTTTGTAGCCCATTCGAGTCCCACAAGTATGCAACGAATTGTTGTTTTTTGGGTGTGTGTATTTTGGAATGTGTGTGTGTGTATTTGTGAATGTGTGTGCTTACACTTTTATTAACAAAATGTATTTTAATTAAATGCTTTAAACGAAATTCGCTTAATTTGTGTAAAAATAGCTGAGCTTCTGGAATCTTGAGTTGAGACTCTAAAATCATGTGCTAGAACACACACACACACGCTATGCAGCTATTCACAATCACACACACGCACATTCACTTCTGGAAACGTGTTTTAATTCGTTTTTTCCATACTGGTCTCTAGTAGCACCATGAAGGAGAGGAAAATGAACAATTTCGGGGCTTCGCTCTACTCCTTTAACTCTTTCTTTCCCTATCATTCGTCCTTCCCTTTGAGCCCTGTGTTTTCCTCTGCTTTATTAAATGTTGTCAGTGCAATTAAGCGACTCGAGTTTACGCAGAAAAATACCTTTGTATGATAATGGATGAAAATGGTACAGGAAAAGTGTGTGTAGCCAAAGGGAAGGGGTGTATGGAAGACAACTCGTTACGTTTAATTTTCAATTTTGGTGTAAGTGGGGCAAAGGGCTGCTGTGGTTGCTTTTGTGCGTTGCTTTTTTGAAAGCAGTGTATGAACGTCATTAGTGATGTTTTAATGCATAACTTAATACCCCCAGAGAGAGGGAGGGAGGGGGAGCTTGGAAAGAGGGGGATTGTTAGAGAGAGCGAGAAAGTTTCAAACAGTCGACAAACAATAAACAACAAGAGCTATACAAAAAGTGAATTTTGTACGATAAACTGCTCCCCTTTCTGCCCATGTTTCTGTACCGCTTCTGTTCCACTTTCTTCTCCTGTTAAGACTCGTGCGTTGGCTTTAATCCTTTTGCCATGACATGTAAAATTTTAATAACGTCAAGGTTTGTTAAATATTATGAAAACTTTTGCGCGTTGGCATTATGACAAGTTTATTAAAACGAAATTTATTTATAGAGCTTACGCGCTACTAGTACAAGTGCCCCAGCAGTACACCCTTCCACTACCTTCCCTTAGCTCTTTCCTCAAGTCCACGGCAACCACATCAAAACTAAAGGCTCTGCATCAGAACCAGACCCACCAGAAAGAGAATCGCATTAAGCGTTCAACACACTTCCACTACGGGCTTCTGCCCTTTCCTATTTTCATTCCCAAGCTGGCCACACAGACGAGCTAGCGATAAAAAGGGAGAGAGAGAAGGCAAGTGAGTCAACTAAAATAGAACAAAAGCCGGAAAAATGATTTCCCTTATGGCTGAATTTTCATTACCGAAAAACCCGCCATAGCGTATGATTTCATTTGTAAATCAGCTCAAGTTGAGCTCGAACATCGCATAATGGCCGCCGGATGTCAGACGTGGGACGAGGAAAAATAATGAAGGGAGAAAGGGGAGTGAGCGGCGGCCATCTTTGTTGCAGAAGCAGCTAACAATGACAAATCAGGCAACGAATTGCATTTACTGCTTTTGCCACACGTAACCAAGCCCAAATTTGTGTGGCAATCATTGAAATGAAGTACGCCATGACACAGTGGGCACTGCGGCACAGTGGGCACAGTGGGACTTGCACACAGATGGACTCAACGAGGCAAGCACATGGATAAATTAGTTGATTGATTCAACTTCCATTCCATTGTACTCTAATTTGTGAGATTTGTACCCACGTGTATTGTGAGACTCATAACTAAATTTTCGGATTCGTCGTTGTCATTAAAATGTTTGTGTTCAAAGCTGGACAACCTGAGTTCATATGCCACTAAGGGCGAACGTAAAGGACAAAGTAGACATGTTGATGTTGACGTTGACGTTGATGAGCCACCATTTATATTTGCTCTATGTGGTGTGGACCACTTTATGGCATCCGTTTCCTCTTGTGTTTCAGTTCTCTCAATATCTCTCTGTCAACTGAGAAACGGATGTGAATGCTGCGGCGAGTGAAAAGCTTTTGGTTGACTGCACACTGAAGCCAAAATGGCCAGATGTCGATTAGAGTGCACTTAAAAAAAGAATTTGTTCTAAATTAATATCTTTTTGTAGTATAAAATTTAAGAAAATACTCTGAGATATATCTCTTAGTGACATAAACATTATTTTCCAAATGAAATGGATTGAAAGTGTCAGCAAAATATTGTAACAATTTGCACAAGTATTTTTTGAAAAAATGATCAGTAAATATAACTAAAATATTTATTATAAATGGAAATTATTTTTAGGACCTTTGAAAATACATTTTCTTTTGCTAAATTTAAAGATTTTTGTAAGTGCAAGAGTGCCCTCGCTATGAGGGCATTATACCCCGTTGATCTTTCCCGGCTACTTTCCCAGCTACTTGATACTCATTTACATTCAACCTTCCCTGGTTGAGAGCACTTTTAATTAAAAATCCCAATTTCCCGCAGCAACACAAAAACCAATGTAATGGACCAAAGTAGCATCCACAAATTATGCCACAGCACACATGACCATGGCCGGAATTCGTGTTGAATTTTGTAGAAGTCTCCAGCTGACTCGGCTTAAGTGTCTCGACGTTCAAGCCTTCCATTGTCCTTAGCACTAAAATGTAATTAAATGTACTGAGAAGCCAACAATATAAGCCATTCAGCAGCGAATTTTTCTCCAATATGAGCGAGTGGCAGTTCTACATAGTATCCTACTACTCGCTTGTTGTCCTACAACGCCTTAAGACACTTTCAGATTGTTTGAATACATGCTCATATATGTGGCTAGTGCCTTCTTGAGCTTTCTTAAGCACAAAACAACAATTTTACAACTTTTGCTTATTGTGCCACATACCCAACGTTGTAAGGGGAGGTCAGCGAGGTCGTATACTTGGGCATGCCCCAAAAAACTATTAAGAAATGCCAAAAGGAGAGCGTTAACAGAAGTGCAAAGTACCATTAAAAGAACCAGAACTAGTAGCATTGCTATTGCCAGCGTATTGTACTGTTTTCATTGGTACTTTGTTACACGCTCGTCTTGTTACTCTTCGATACTTGAATTTGGATAAGCTTAAACTTCTTTACTCGTTGCTTTTCACTAGTTACTCTTTACTTTAAAAAAAGCTTCGCTCGCTGCTCATTACTGTAGAAATTTATAATTAAATAAAAACTTTAATTGAGTGAACAATTCATTACTCATAGTTTCTCACTCTTATGTTTAAATTTAAATAAATGTTTCTTTTTGACTTTTATTGTTATCCCGGCACTCCCTTCCCTCGATATTGCATACTTTAACTCTCTTAACTAATTTTCCTTTAATTTATTGACTACAAAGTCCTTTATGCAACAGCAAAAGCAAACAAAAAAGTAACTTTCGAGGTATTTGAAAATTTTACCAAAAGATATATTCTATCGTTTAATCTTGAAACATTTAATGGCCATTTAGAAAAACCAGCTAATTTCTCACGGCCATTAGCAAAAATGTAACATGTAAAAAAGTCAAAGAGAACATCAAACGATAACCAAAGTCAATATATCATTATACGGACACTTAAAGCTAAATGAACTTCAAAAAATAAGGGACCACCCGCTTCGAACGAGGGCGTTAACTGGAAAGGGAACGAGAGCGGGATGAAAATAGGACGAGCATGGGCCATTGTACAATTTTAATTGCTCTAAAATGTTGTAATACAACACGAACCACAAATAAATAAAATTTGCTGACATCAACAGGATGTTTGCGGGTTCCTGTGCGAGAAGCGGGGACCATGAAGAGCTAAAGGGGGAGGTAAGGATGGTATATGTACCAGGCCCTAATGGTCTAATGGCTGACAACCGCCCCACGCTTTGAAATTTAATTTGGCTCGAATGTAGGCTGGATGGGGACAAAGACGGGGACCGGGCCAGGGAGGTAGCTCGAAGGATAGCCGCCTATTGGCTTGTGCATAAATAGCCAGAAACGAGTGCGGGGCAGGTGGACTGGCTGGCCAGGAAATGATATGGCTTTTGTAAAGCGTCTGAAGGAAAAACTTCTACAATTCTCATCAGTAGAAAAAGCTACTCATTGTTGTTGTTTTTGTTGTTGTTAAAATGGTTTTTGTTGCTGCTCACTTATATAATTTACAATAAATTTTTGCTTCTCATTTAGTTTTCACTTTTAGCATTGCCATTCAAAAGCCATTACGCAACAAATTTTCATTGAAACTCGAACTGGGAGTCGAACTCGGACTCGGAGTCGGTCTCGGCCTCAGTCTCGCTGCTTTTTGTGTATCTTTTGTTGTGTATCTTTGTGTCGTTGCCATTGCCGACATATGGGTCTAGTGATTCCATAATGAATTGTTTAATTTCACTGGCATTTATTTTCTTTATTGGTCATTATTGCATTGCTATCTGATGAGACCAGACGCTGACATCAATGACACTGCACAAAACTGTCCCTCTTTCCCTTCCCATCTCTTTTTCTCTCTCTCTCTGTCTCTTATTCATGTAAGTACCACAATATTCCCATTTATCCGTTTTACAATTTTTGCGATTTTCTCTACAACGTTTGAAGAAAAACTTTCTTTTGAAGCAATTAAATTCTTAATAATATTTCTCAAACTGTGCAAAGTTTGTTTCGTTCTTTTTTGTTGCTGTCCCCAAAAACCTCTGGAAGTTTTTCCTAGCATATATATTTCGCTCAAATTGTGAAAGTGCAAAATTATTTCAGAGAGCAACAGAAAATTCTCTAGGATATAGAAAATGCTGGCTTTGTGGTTAGGTTTTTGGGTCGTTAAATGGGTGGTTTGTCTATATGTGTGCGTGGGTGTGTGGATGTGTGGCTGTGTGGCACAACAGACGACGTCTGAGTGTCAGTCCAAAACTGCCACAAGAAAACGCAAACGGAATGCAAGAAGAAGAAAAGCAAAGAAAATTCATTCCAAAGACGAACAGGCGCCATCAAAGAGGAAGTGAAAAGTTTTATGTTTCATGCTTAATTGCGGCATTTCGATTAAGAAAAATTAATAATAAAAGTTTTGTTATTATTTGTGATGCAAAAACGAAGGAAAGTGGAAGAGCAGAAAAAGGGAAGCAAAAGGGAATCCAAAAAAGAGTACGAGAGGACGAAACTGAGAAACTTCCTTTGACGTCCTGACCCTCAAACCGTGTCGAGTTCTGATCGCAAACGTAGCTAAACTTTTCAATCTTGATTAATTTCATTTATTAATCAGCGCAGGCAAAAACGTTAGATAGTAATCCGAAGCTCAATTATGGAAATCCGGTTTAGCATAATTGAGCTCTAAATTTTCGATAGCTTTAACGCCAAGCAACATCAGTTGTGTTTGCTGTAAGTCACTAGTAAGAAAATTAATTAGGTGAGGAAAGAATGAGCAACGGTTGGACTAGAAATACGTTGTTCTTAGCAGTTTTAAGCAGAACTCCCCAAAGACTCTCTGGCATAAAGTTAAGCTTTTTGCACCCCCTTCCCCTACTTTCCACAACATTCGCTCAGCGCACCATCCTTCTGCTAAACTTGTCCAACTTGTACTTATGCCATAAAAAAGGCACGTCTTTCGGTGCTGCATTAAATGAAAAGAAAGGCAAATCATGACTGAAGTGCAAAACTTTTCCCATTATGCAAAAAAATGAATTTCCATTCCTTAAAGTACTCAGTACTCGATTCAGCTGTTGAACGATGGAATCCACATTAAATTCTCTTCAAACTGTCTTCATTATCAACATAATCATCATCACCATAACAGACGCAAAATTATAAATATATTAAGACAAACTGAAAGCGAGTCTGTTTAATGGGGAAATAGACATTTTTATTATTTATTTGGTAGCCCTGGTTATGTACTTGCATATGTATGTATCCTTACGAACGTTCCTACGAACAATGAGCCTCAGTCCTATTACTACTACTTTTCAAGTTATTGATTTTTCCACAAACTTCCGTTCAACTCAAACAGAGTAATATCAGCAGATTTTGTGCCATACTCATAAAATCGGCGCCTGCTGTGCAAGGAGTCCATTGAACTATACAGTGTAGCATGTACACTGTACACTCTTAGAAATACACTCTAAATTATCAAATAAATGATTTTGATTTGATTAAGAACACGAGGTTTGCACCCAGCAATCCAAAAAAAACTAATGCTCTTTCAATTCAACACTTTTTTCTTAAATTCAGCGTTTTGTTTTTGAATTGTGAAGTAAAATTTGTAAGCTACTTTTTATCAGTGTAGCTAGACTACGTCTCGCCTTGGTGGCTGTCGTTCCTGTGGCCTGAATGAATGGAACTATGAATGGGAATGTAAAAGGGATAGGAAATGGGAGTGGGAACAGTAATGGGAATGGGAATAAAAGAAAGCCCTTTTCAAAGTTCCATCGTCGTATCCTATCGGAAAACTAATATAAAGGGTTCGTACAGAAAAAAAAACAAACACAAAAAAACTTCGATAAGTTTTTCGTTGTTTAAATTGATTCTCAAGTATTGGGAAAGGCTCACAGCACAAGCTGGCTAGAATGGCTCTGATTGCGCTTTAATAGCGCCTAATGGACGGCGACAAATGTGGCAAATTACTTTAATGGGTACTACGAAATAATGAACACCGAACACTTTGCAGAACAGAGCGAAGCAGAGCAGGACAACAAAACTGACCTTCGGACACTGGCCAGGTCCAGATCCAACTGCGACTGCGGCTCCTGATCCACTTTCGTTTTCAGCCTAAGTACAAAGCAAAGTTGAGTGCAAATTATGCTTGTTGCGTGAATTTTCCAAATGCTTCTGCGGTTACTTCGATTGGTTAACCATTGTGGGTAGGATATCTCATTAAAAGGGTCTTGTGTGCTACACATTTTCGACCTTATTCCTTATGCTACGATTATGAATCATGCTAACTTTTAACAAGTAAGAAAAGTACAGTCGAACACGCCCGACCGTGTAATACTCTCTGCTTTTATTCCCAATTTTAATGCTTAAATCGGTATCCAGATATTACAATAGATAGTTCTTGTATTAGAACACGTTAAAACAAAAAAAAAGCTAAGCATAATCGAACATACATGTGTTTGTCTGTATGTACATACAAATTCGTTTGACGTTAAATGTATGCAGATACATATGTGTGTATGAATACTATTGGTCGGCACGACTAGCGCTGTCTCTCTCGCTCTCATTGCTCTCGAATAAAGTCTTTGTTGCTTCATTTCTTTCTTGTTTATGGTCGGATTCTTATGAAACTTTCAAGAGAGTTTGACATGATACGTCTTCAAACGAATCATAAATAACAACACTGTACGATAAGAATAAATGCTTTAAAAACGGCATGCAAGTTTGAAATTTTCTTTTAATTCTTGCAGAAAAAGGGGGCGTGGCAGCCCAAAACTTTTGATGCCATTGCATTTATGCGTTCTCTAGGAACACGTGTACCAAAATTGGTATTCCTAGGTGCCATAGTTACTGAGATTTTCGCCGAAAACATAGATTTTTTTTCGAGGTGTGACGGGTTTTTTACTCATTGTGGGCGAATGGGGCGTGGCATCGAAAAAAAAAAGATTCTTGTATTGACTGACTAAATATCGAGTCGATTGAGACTAAACTCGAACTTGTAGCTCTTACCATCTCTGAAATCTGTGTGTTCATACGGACAGACAGACAGACAGACAGACGGACAGACGGACAGACGGACATGGCTATATCGACTCGGCTTGTGATGCTGATCAAGAATATATATACTTTATGGGGTCTGCCACGCCTCCTTCCAAAAGTTACCAAAGTTACCAAATTTGATCAAATAGTCTTTAAGATATGTAAAGTTGTACAATTGCGGTAATTACAACAAAGTCGACATAATTTAACTTTAACCTCGTTCAAATCCCTTAATCAGAAATTCAGAGACACAAAGTAATTGAAAAAGAGCACATTTTGGTGATGTAAATTAAAAGTCGTTCTAAAATTTATTTGAAAAATTTATTTCGTTTTTAATTAAGCAAAAAAATTTGCAGTCCTATCGAGCTAAAAAACTGGCGTTTTTTTTTTTTTTTTGTTTTTATCAGCTGTGGAAAACCTGTCCAGCAAAAAAGTGCAGGTCTAGCGCTAGGCGTCGCGTAGGAGCGTAGGAGTTCGGAGATTTTGTTCATGTCGTAAAAATAAATAAAGAACTGGGTCAATTTTTACGCTCCAGTGCCAATGGAGTGTAAAAACACAATGTGTTGTGCTTAGGTTCAAGAGTGTGCACGGGTAAAACCAGATGAAGCCATGAGTAAAATTCAATAAACACAACAACAATAAAACTTGCACCTTCAGACCTCTGCTTTTACCTGTCAAGAGCTAGGTGGCAAGTGGCAAGTGGCGAGTACGAAGTGTGCAGATCTATGGTTGCAGTCGTTCTCGTTGCAGTTGATGCAGCAAATTGCATTCTGAATTTTCACCGCCTCAAAACCTTTCCTGACGTCATTAAATCGGCACAGCTGCTGATGCAGCAATTTCTGTGTATCTATGTAGTTCTGTGTATCTCGGTATCTGTATTCGATTTCAGGTAAGGCTTCGGCTCGGAAAACAAGTTAGTTCGCATCTCTTATACAAAGTATTTCTCTCTCTCTCTCTCTCTCTCTCTCTCACTGTCTCTCTCGCTGTCTTTTGCTTTCTGTGGCGCAGTAGAAGATCCCAAAGCAGCATAACTTTGCCACAAGTTAAAGTTGATCGTCATTGTGGTGAATAACTCTACACGCTTTACACTTAAAATTTTACTCTCCAAAAACACAGAGTCAGAGACTTCTCTGGGCTTATGCTTTGTGCTTAAGTTTCGCGTCATTATGCGCGCGAGTTTTTGGGCGCCATGCAGCCACAGAACTGCTCGTTAGTATCCGTGCGTATGTGTGTGTGTGTGTCTATGTGCCTGTAAAGTATCCAAACATAAACAGGTCCAGCGTACAAACTCAGCAAACTTTATTATCGAAGGGAAATTGAGTTTTAGCTATTTTCTCAGACCACACTAAAAGAAAATTCACAGAAATAAACACGTCTTACTCAGATAAATGTACACAACTATCTGGATTTAGCTTTTTCTACACATGAACACATATGTTTTTGAATATTTGAATTAATGTCAAATTTTTTATTAATTCCAATAAATGAAAACATTGTTTTAAACATGTTAATAAATGTGCACAATACTTGCTTTAAAAAAATTAGTGAGTCCATAATTCCGACTACATCAATCAATTTGTTTTTGTGTACTCAGTAAGTTTTATTCCCACCGCGCTTTTATTACAAACTAAAAACTAATAATTTTCGACTCTGTTCGTGAATGGAGTTGTTTAGAAGCACGCCTGACTCTCTGTCTGGCTAAGTATAGCAAGTACTCTCCAAGTTTTTCAGTTTCTTGTTCTGTCTCTTCCTTCTCCCCTGCACTCTGCCTGTCTCCAATTTCAGCTTCCTCCAGTTTACTCCCATTTCGTCTCATATTCAACACAAATTCCAATGAACAACGAAGCGCTTGACCAGCTGCTACATCTTTGCTGCCCCGCTGTACATCTTTCTCAATGCCCCTCTTAACTCACTGGTCACTCGCTGCCGAAGTTTTCTATGCCTCTTTTTGCGTTGGTATTTTATACCCTGTATAATAAGGCTGTAATGACGGGGCCTCTCTGACGCAGTTTCATCATGTATATACAAAAAACAATTATTTCCGTAAACAAAAATTGCTTGCTTGGTTGCCAAAGGTTATCTGGAAGTTATGCCCTCTTGATTGCAACGTTGATATTTTCATTTTGCTGCTAGCTCAATGGCTACATTTTGTTTACAATTACAATTACACAAATACTCTTTTTTCCGACATTTTTTTATCCGCCTTCGTGAGAAAATATCGTTCAACGTGGTCACAACTCTTGTATATGTTGTGAAAAGTATTTATTTATATGTTTGTTTGTATGTAGCAAAACGACTGAGTATGTGATGCAAAACACTTAATCGACTATTGTTTGCGTTTGACCTTAATTCCCCAAACACGCAAGTGAACCCAAAGCCTACGAATTAAGTGTACAATCATGCTAGATTCTAGAATTCAATCGATATCTATAATAGGAATCGATTTGGCCTTCACAAAAATGAATACATATACACAGAAAAAAAACATAGTACTCAGACCAATCCATGAATTCTTCAGTTTTAGCTTGTTTATCTTTTTTATTTTAAATTTACATTTGATCTCAAAATCATAAATCGATTATTCCATACTCGACAATCGTTAGAGCACTGCATTGATCAACATTATGTTTTTTTTCTGTGTATTTGTTGACGGTGTCGTGCGTCACGGGAAGGAAAACAATACTATCCAAATGGGAACTACTTAGAAGAGCAGACATAAATCTTGAAACAAACGACAGCAAACAGACAGCGACAACAACAAAAAACAGAACACAAAAAAAAGAATACAGAAAACTCCCCAAAAACAGATTTGAAACTGCAGTTTCATTTGTTGTAAGTAGTGAAATGAATGAATGATATATGTGTATCTTCATCTGTGCTTGTATCTGTATCTGTGGGTATAATCCTTTTTAGGTATCTACAGTCAAGACTCGAGAACAAAAGCCAAGCGAATCGAAACACAAACAGTGTTAAAACAAAGATAAATGCAAACATTTATCATTATTAACATTTTGTATCAATTGCGATTGCCGCCTGCTACGAACTTGTCAAAGACAGAAACAGAGGTGTGGAAGAGAGAGAGAGAACGGTGTCCCGTATTTTAAAGTAATAAATTTGTTAAATTAAGAATCTAGAATTTCAGATAAGCTTAAAAGCTTTTCAGCGAAACATGCCCATTTATTTTCAACAAAATTAAATATTTTTTTTATACTAAATGTAGTTGATAGTTGGCATCGGGAATTAAATTTAAGTGTCTACAAAACAAAGTTAAGTCAAGCACAACATTTTGAGGCAGTTTCCAATTCTGTTTATGGAAATTGTAATTTCCTTACTGCAATTGCATATCAACGGATGTGGCTGCACATATTTACAAGTCTTCGGTTACTTTCCCCGTCGGCTTTTGGCTCCAAGACAAGTAACATCAGACGAAACCATAAAACCAATCAAAACGAAACTTTTCCCTCTTCCCTCCCGCCTAATATTGACAGATACATTTCCACACACTTTGCGCAAGTATAAAAGCCTATTGCACTGGAATTTATCGACAAAATTGTTATACTATTAAGTTGTTTCCTAAAGTTTGGGTTCAGGATATAATCTTTCAATTAAAAAATTCTAAATCAAAGTATTTTAACCTAATTTCGATTCATAAAATATTAACGAAAGACACATGTCCCTAAGCTTGTTTTATTCTACTTCCGTCGTTTAGGATAAACTTTTTCTAGAATTCTGTATTTCTTTCTGTGTAAATAATTGTTTTAATACCATAAATTGTTTTGTAATTCAATTATAACACAAAGTGAATTTTGATTTATATGCTGACATGTGTGTGAATGTGTGTTCTTCTGCATTTATATGTGATTACACACTAGCCTTTGGGCCTCAACTACTAAATTGGTGTTGATGTTTCACTATTCACTTATATAATATGTATTTTGTTAAGATTGCCCTAATTGGCTGACCTTGGCTATATGATTGTCCTTTGTTAATGAGCTGTTGGCGTAGGCATGTGAATGAATGAATGAGTGAATGAAAGAATGAAAAATTACACTCACCTCACTGGTGCAAGCATTATACAATGTATTCAAAGCCAATTCAATGTGTTCGCTGATTGCTCCTTGAAGATTGTTGTGCCAAGTGGCCAAAAGCCAAGTAGCCAAGTTAATGTTGTTGTTGTCGTTCTTGTTGTTGACCAACAGCAACAACAGTCTCAGTCTCAGTCCCGATCCCAATTCCAAACTCAGCAAAATTAAATGCTCAAGTAATAAAAAAGGACTTTGTTGTTGTCGTTGTTGCTTTTCGCCTTCGTAGTAAAAATGGCGTTTTATGGGGCGGGGTAAACTCCTTCCTTCTCGCTTTGCAAATCTTCTTTGCTCCTTTTTGTGTTGTTGTTGTTTTTGCGCGTTTTACACTTTGTTTACAGGATAATCGCTTGATTTATGACACTTTCTTTTCATACACATATAAGTATATGTGTATATGTTTGTATGTGTGTGTGTATGTGTGCGTTTTGATGAAGGACTCTCGCCGACGGAATCTTTTGCCCGTTGACTTTTTTAGCTGCACAATAAAGGCCACATTTTAAGGAAAGAAGCAGAACAAAAAAATACATAAGACGTAAAATAAATGCGAGGGCCAAACACACACATACACGCACACACAAGGGTTTTATGCACAACAAATAAAATCAATATGGCGTAAAAATAAGAAAATTATGCTCGATTTTTGATGTTGTAATCTCGAATGGTCAGAGGAAGTCGTTTCATATAAATCCTCGATTTCCCAATTTTCCGATTGGCTTGCCACTTTTAATATTTCCAAGCCCACACACACTCGCAGCACACACACCGGAGTTTTCAGGGCCAAGCACGTGACTCACTTTTAGCATTAAGCTTTTGACATTTTTCTTTTTAGCCTTTTATTTGGCATTGTCATATTATATAATTATCACAATGTTTTGATTTCGAATCCAAATCCGTAGCAGTTATTTAACTGGTTTTTTTGCTACCATTTGCGGTCTAACCTTTTCCTTGCGCGCTGGCTAAAAGGCAGAGCAGCAGCTATTTCTAGCCAAACGTGGCTTCCACTCCGTTGCCAAGTTAAAGCCAACACCTCAAACAACCTGAACAGCCTGTTTCAAGTTTCATGTTTCTGCTTCTGTTTCGGTTTCTAGTTTCAGTTTTTCTGTCTCAGCGTCGCTCTCTTCTGGAAAATGTTCCTTTTCCTTTTCCAGGCACACAAAATTCTGCTCTACTAACAGCAATTTTTCCGCAACAGAGCAAAAAGTCTCAAAAAAAATATTTAAGTAATAACTGTAAGTTAAAGCTAACAGCAATTGCATAAATATTTTGTTTAAACTGCAATATTTGTTGTATTTTATTTGCCTTTTGCTTTAGACACTGAACAGCTGATAATAACAGCATTCAATAGCACAGACTGCGAGCAATACTCCAGTAAGCACAAAAATAGCGGGAAATATTCACTTGCGCAACTTTGGCAAACATCCTGCATGACAACTACTGCGTCCCTCCCACTACGCCTCTGGCCACTCAGTCAACCCCGTAACTACGGCTAGAACTTCAGCACAGCAGCGTTCCAGGCAACGACCTACTCTCTTTTCCTCTCAGTCAGTGCTCTGTTTGGCTCTGCTCTGGTAATCTCTGCGCGGCTCTCTTTGCCTCTGCTCTGCTCTGCTTTGTTCTCTCACTCTACCCTGTTCTCAGTGTGATCCTTTAGCTTGCAGGCGAAAACAGGAATTTTTCTTATGCTCCACTCTACTCCACTCTACTCTACTCTGCTGCTCTACACTGCTCTGGTGCTCCGCTTTGGTGCTTTTCTGTTTTCGGTTTTTCTTTTTGTAACCTGTGCATCCGTGCGGGTGTGGTCCTCTGGCAATGAGCGTGAAAATCCCAAACTCCATTCGGATTTGAGAGAATTGTATTCCATTTGAATATTTTACGATGTTCTTCATCTTATTTTTCCACACACAAGAAACAACACATAGCTCACAATTGTAACTGAGGCACCACCCTTTAGCCTTTGCATGTATTCTTTGGGTGGTTGCTTGTTCCGCTTTAGCACACTTGCCTTCGGACCAATTCAACATTTATAAACTATTTTCAACACATTTTCCGATGTCAATTAATTGAATATGTGCAAGATACACACATATATACATATGCATTGAAAAGGCACAAGAGGTAGGTAAAGGCATAAACACTGACACCAATACACATCAGCACCAGCACAAGCACAGGCACAGACACTGACACAGACACAGACACAGACACAGACACAATGAACACACAGACACAAACCACACAATTACAACAACACTTACAACTTCAGAGACAACCACTGTACGTTGTGTTTTTCACAGTCCGCGTTCACGTACGCCGTAGAAGCACAACAATTGAGTACTAAATCTGCGCCGAGCTCAGCGTCAGGAATAAAGCACTCGATGCCCGACTCCCGATGGCCGACGACCGATGCCCGATGATTGCAGCCACCACAACTTCCGGAGAGTCTGACGCGCTCTCTCTGCTAGAGTCACAAAAATTGAGAGCGACAGCAGCAGAAGCAGAAAGAGCGCAAGTGGCAGCGAGAGAACCTGCGCTGTTAACAATCATTCGTCTTTGACTTTGACTTGTTCTCTTATACACGAATGCTGCTACCGCTGCTGCCGACGAACCTCGCGTCTCGTGTGCTCACCTTTTGCTACGCTCGCTGGCTAACCTGTCCAGTCGACTGTATGTGTATGTTTGTTTCAGTGTGTGTGTGTGTGTGTTGCTGGCCACTCGATAACCCTTTAGCGTGTAGCCCTTGTCGACTGTCTCTTGTCTCTGGACTCAGTTCTCAGGTCTCGGCTTCATTGAATAATTATCTCAAGTTTGCCAGTTCGCCGTTGTCTGGCCTCAGTAGCGGGCCTGGCCCTTTTGCTTTTGACCCAAAAAACCAGTTTTCTGTTTGATGTTTGGAGTTGTTAGACCTCGTAGTGAATAAAAGTACTGAGGTTCATAAAGTTTCCAAGAAAAACTGTAACAGGCCATAGAATAAAAGACAGCGTGCTAATTCTTGGCAATACATGTATTCCAGCCAATCGACGTCCATGCATTGGTGTACCTTGTGTATAAAGCTGATAATTAGCATATGTCATACTGCCTTCGAAGCACATCCAATAATTATCATGGAAAAGTGTTAGTCATAAGTATTATAACCGCGAAAAAGTACAGGGTCTTTTAATGTCGGCTTTCTTGTGTAATGTTTTTCCTATTAGTATTTTTGTTGTTGTTTTGGTTCTGCAGCAACTCGTTTCCCACTCATATTGTTGAAGTTTGTTTTCGAGTTCGAGTTTTGGGCGCACAGAAATCCATTGTGGGCGTGTAACGCTGCCCGCAGAAAACTCAACGAATCGACTGCCAGTCAGTTAGCCAATCTGTCTGTGATGTGATGTGGAAATGTGTTAAAGCACCACACTTGAAAATATATTTTTGGATACCGTTATAACAATAACAAATGCTAGAGTTTACAGCATTACCTTCAGTTGTTTGCTAGAGTTGCCTCGTTTCGTTTGTAGGAAGTTCTTATGAGAAATTGTAATAGAATAAGATAATTTTTTTATCATTAATTGTTTTTTAAATCATTGAACAGAATGAAATAGAATAGAAGTTATGCACTACTCAACATCATCGACTGACTGTACGACAGCAAATTAAACTAAAATTTCAACTCTTATGTTTGCTTCGGCTTAACTTTGTTTTTTGATTAATGGCTTTTTAATTATTGCTCAACAGCTTTGTAAACTTAGACTCAACGGTTCTGATCTTTGCAGATCGCCTCAATTTGTGGACTTCTCAGAGCACACCTGACTTCTACCTGTCCATACGCACTCCGTGTATAAGCCTAGTCGAACTAAAATTGTGTCAAGTCATAAAACTCTCACGAGTTTCCTTAAACTGACCTACGCTGCTAAAATTCAAGCTAAAGCCGCTAAATCGTTGCTGGCAGCTGCTAGAACTGAAAACCCTATTTTTTTATACATTTTTTACTCTCAATTATTTCCCTTTGTTACGTCCGCTGCGAGCTACTGGAAACTGAGAAATGAAAGATGCGGCGCCTGCGCCTCTCTCTCTCTCTCTCTTTCTGTCGGTCTCTTTGGCGCTCATTGCTCGGAGCTCTGCTAAAAGTATGCAGACGCCCCTAATAAAGTCGTCGCGAACACGAACCTGAACTCCAACCCCAATTTCCCACCCCAACCACACACCTAGCCCCTATAGCACCGCCCGCCCCTGCTGGCTAAAATGATTCGTTTTCGCTGAATTTCACTTGGCTCACTGAACGTAGACTTTTGGGTTAGACTTTTGGCTCGTACTTATTTATGCCCGATTCAAGTGAATATATATTCACGGACTTAAGCAGACTGATTTATGCATTATATTAGCGTCGATTTTAGCTGTAATAAATCTGAAAAATTCTTTGTCGTTACGTGCCATAAACTAAAATAATTTACCTTTACTTTTGTCGTTATTAGTCCAGCAAGTGCATGTCTAACTGAGCCATGGACTCCCTGTGAATTGGCCATTACTTCCAAGAATTCTGTTGAATAACCCGTTACTGCAGTAAACTCAGAGATTCAGTCACTTTGTGGGTCGTAGAATCCTTATTTATGACCCATTCGCAATCTGCGAGCCATTGATTAAAATTAGAAGCAAATGTATCGTTTCGCAAACGTATCCTTATTTCTATATACAAGAATAATTTAGCTTGTTATTTATTAAATTTTTTAGAAGCATGGTTACAAAAAAAAAAACTTTTGGGTGTTCGTCAATTCAAGATATGTTTTCTGTTTTAAGACTAAAGTTATGCTCTAGTTCTAACCCACCGCCCTCTTATCCCATCTCCCACTTGTAGCAGCTCCGTATAAAGCCCGGAAACAACAAATTTCTGGGTATGTGAAACAAACCTCACGAATTGTTGATTAGCTTGTCCTTTTTAATTGGCCACAACAACGGCAATGAGTAATTAATAGGCTGTCCCAGGTCCTAACACCCAAGTCCCAGTCCGAACCACTAATCGAACCACGCCCCTGCACCCCGAATAGCGCTAATCGGGGGGCGGAAATGGTGCTGAAAGAGACGTGTTTCGCATTAAAGCCAAACGAACAGCGATCTAAAAGTGGCTCACAACTATTGGCTAATGACCACACGCACTAACACAGGACATTAGAAAGACAGGTTGTTGGCTAAAATGGCCGATAGTTGTTAGCCAGGCCCAGATCAACGCTCGCTTAATAGTGATTATGGGAGGAGAAAAGCGGAGGTTATGAAGGATGGGGAGGGGGTGTCTTAAACATATTCATAATTTGCAGGAACAGTAAAAATTGAGGTGTTCATGTCACCATAAAAACAATAAAATATTTAACACAAATTTTAACTTAATGCTTCAGTCGTAAAAATGTATGAGAGGAAAAAATGGCAGCCTACAGTGTGGCGTCGTTAAAAGGGACGTCTTCAGGTAGAGCTAGGAGACAGGGGATGCAAGATGGGTGAGCGGGGTAAAAGGCGGGCAAGTTCTTGCCAATGTCGCCTCATTAAACCAGAAATTACACAAAGGATAACGCGCAGCTTGACAGCGGCTGTGCCTGTAAAGCGTGTGTGTGTCTGTAGGTGTTTGCGTGTGCTGCCATACCCACTCCCCTTGGTTAAGCTCGCTTTGTTTTTCGGGACATTTTGACGCGCTTACATTTGGCTTTCAGCAGGGCATAGGAATAAAAAATTATCGCTCGAGTCCAGAATGGCCACTATACGCTGGGAACACTGCACAGCTATTATATTTTATTTGATTTTATTTTAACATTTTTTTCCTCACGTTTGATGGCGAGAAGACAGCGGACAGAAGGCAGAAGATTCAAGACAGAAGACAGCATAAGAGCAAAGCAGTCATACATACACTAAAAAAAACGGCTTAACTTCAGATTGTGTGTGTGTGGAAATAATAACTTAAGGTCTCTTCGCTTAAAGTTCTCATGTTTGAGTACTTTGATATTGAATTTAGAATTTGAAATCATCTTCAAAAAGGTGTAATTCCTTGAGTAAGATCATGTTTGTTTTTATTAGTGTACTCCTTTTGGCGTTTTTGTTTGCGTTCTATATTTGCTCAGCTCCTGTATACCGATTTTGACACCACAGTCACCAACAGCCCCTCTTTCCATTCTCTTTCCCTTTCCCCGCCACGGGATTCTGCTAACCTGCACCGTCATTGTCTTTCGACGCTGCGAGCATTTCTTGTCTTTGTGTATATGTGTGTGTTTTACTTCCTGTTTCATCTCTGGCTGCTTCCTGCTTATTTCTTATGTGTACTTTTACTGACGCTGATTTTTATTCCTTTGCAGGATGTGATATTTCATTCAGCTCGGCTTACAGAGCAGCTAAACGTCTTCCCCCGTGTCCCCTTCCACTCGCTTTGTCTCTACCTGACAGTGAAAATGGTAAGTAAAATATAATTTCATATTTTATGATGTTTTCACGCTTCACTGAGTGCCACAAAGAAAACGTCGGGTTATTTAATCATTTTCACTGTATCCAACAAATGATTTAACTCTCAATTTCTGAAACTGAACCTTAATTAAGTCAAATTCAAGGCAAATAGCTACAAGTACAGATCAACAAGAAGTAAAAAGATACTATTCAAAAGCAAATACTATTTAAAACGTTTTAAACAGTACTTGTCTAGTCGCTCCATTTCTGTACAAAGTAGTGATTTGTATACTTAGTTTATTAAGCTTTAGGGATTCCGCTAATTTTAAGTTCGATACCAACTGATCAAAAACAATATACCCTATGCATGGGTATAAAAACAGCAACAACACTACCAAAGTCAGATCAATAAGTGTGCGAGTAAAGTCATACGCGTTTACCCAGTAAAGTATGCTGCGAAAAAGCATTTTTTTGGCACGATTTTCGCCAGAAATGAGAATCGTTGAATTGTGTTGAGCGTGTGTGTATGTATATTTGTGTGTGCATGCTTGTGTATGGATACATGCAAGTGCGTGCTGTTTTGCCAGTACTCATAATTTGTATTCGCACCTGCAGTGAAAACTGTGCATACACTGTAAGATATTTTAGCTGTTGCGCTGTTGCCGATACAACTGGCAAATCGTATCTTTATATGTATAGTTATGTAGTTGTTTGTCGCAGTGAACCAAATATCATTTGTGTAACTCGGACAGCGTTTTAATATTTGGCATATACCCTGTAGGTCTGCGTGGCTATACTGAATACCATAATGTCTGTTACCGTTTCAATTTATTTCATTTGCATGTTCCCAGGAATATTGCAGAGTCGGGAATGCTTTAGGGATGTCCCAGTTCTTTTATAGCCACGAAAATTCTATTTAATTATTTAAAACAAAAATAATATTGTGTAATAATGCTCTGCTCTCTAGAGCACAGTGTACACTGTATATACATATGCGGCGATGCTCGAAATTCCTTTGCATGTTATTAAATGTGTAATGTATGCGCTGTGCTTATTATACACATAGTTATTTGAAAGAGTCCACGAGAATTTTGACAATGTCGATATCTCCAGCAACAACAGTTAGAGGTAAGACAGTATTCAAGGTTGCCAATAGTTAAAAATGTCAAGACTTATTCGCACAGAAAGATTTAAATTTAGTAGATCATTTATTTAGGGTGTTGTGCAGTCGGGTGTGCATAACTGTAAGCCTTCTTGTTTTTTATGTTTTTCTATGAATTAATTTCCACTTTTTTGCTGCAATTTATTTTGTTTATTTATGCTGGTCAACTAAATCCGAAAAATAACGACCAAAGCAAATGCTTAAAATTCTTTATAAAAACACGCAAACAAAATATTGATAAATTATTTGAATAGCCGCTTTAAGTGATTGCACAAGCACCAAAGCAGAAACAGAAACAGAGCCGAGTTCACATATTTTGCACATGACACGCCCCCAAATGGGGAAAGAGACTACATTTTTTCCCTTTCTTGGCCCCCGTTGTGTGATAAACACTTTTACAATTTTTAAATCCCGCAGCGTTGCGTTCAACAACCACGCCCAAGAATTGGTTGTGAGGGGAAATGTCGCCTTTTTCTGGCAGTTTTAATTGTTTGACATGTGTATGTGAGTGTATGAGAGTGTGTAAGTGCAGCTGGACGAGTCTTAAGTACAAGTTAAACTATAGCTATTTCTATGCTTTACTATGACATCGTTGCCATCCTTTGTTGCCGTTTACAAGCTAAAATGCTGGCCATAGCTAAATGTTTGCTTTGAAACGCAGCAACAACAAAACGGGGAGAATAATAAAAGCTGCCAGTCAACTGAGAAGAGAGGTGAGGTAGGGGAGTGACGAGGCGGCATAAAAGTGCAATAACTATAAATGCCTTGAGCATTTTACTATTTTATTTTACGTCCTTTTCCTCTACACCCTTTTTCCTGCCTGTCTCTCCCTCCTCACTACTCACTACGCCAATTCCACCCCTCCTTTACCCTTCGCTGCAAATGGCGATGGCTTACTCTCGTCCTTAGAGGTCCTGCTGTTGACACAGTTTTTATTCTACTTTAACAGATTTACTACAAGTGCCGCCTATTCCCTCGCTTCCTACACAGAAAAAACACATTGTAATGAACTTAATCTCGAAAACTATTGGTTATAGTTGGTATTTTTAAGCAGGAATTTGGCGAATATGCCCAGTTGACAAATAATCAATACTTAAAATAAACTTCAAATATTTATTCAAATAAAAACTATTTGTACTTGTAATATTGGTTAGGATTGATTTTAGTGCAGTATCCTAGATTGTTTTCTGGCTGTGTTCTCAGTTTCTGACTCCTGACTTTTTGGTTTTCTTACCTGTTTTAGCTTCCACTGGGAGCAGGGCTAATGAAGGGTGCTGAATAGGGTTGCTGCACCTTGGCTTCAGAAAAACTGAAACTAAAATGGGGCCAACGAATTTATGTTCCAATTATTTGCCTCGAAAAACAATTTCGCAAAGTGGTTTACTTGCCCCCCTGTGTCGCTTTCTGCTGCTTTTCTCTGCTTCTCTAAATTTCTTTTGGATTCTCTCTGCTTATCTAAATTCCCCAATCACGGAAGCCTTTCTCCAAGTATCTTAATCAGCTCAACTTATTTAGTTACAGATGAGTGTACAAAAAACTCTATCAATTGACGGCTATGAGCAATATTAGCTCATTTATAGTTGGTCTATCACCAAAGCTATGATAAAGTGAATAAAAAGTTTTAAGAGGTGATAGTAAATACATCTCATATATCTACCTGTGTTTACCTGTGATGGCTTTATTATATTTAAAGACCACAATTGATTGGTGTCAGAGCTTCGAACGGCTTTGGCTTTTCAAAAGTATTAACACCAGAGATGTCATAGTTATTTATAATTTGCTGCAAAGCTGAAATAAATAGCATGTGGTTTTAAGCATGGTATAAATACATTTTCAGACCCTGTACATGCATGGTACAGGGAAGGAAATATTTGCAGTCTTCGTATTAAAATTTTGGAAATTTGTTTATTTTTGTTATACTATAGATTAAGTTTCAGCTTTTTCCAGAAAATTTTCATTGAGACTTAACTATATTGGTCTAAGCTTTTTTGAAATCTCTTTACAATTTGAGTGTGATTTGCTTTCGAATAAGTACAGGGTCTTTTGCAGTCGGCATGCTCAGCTTAAGGTCCATCTATTAGCTGCACATAGATAAAAGGCATATGTGTGTATCCCTCCGCCAGAATGCAGAGAGTCAGAGTGTGTAGAGAGTTGAGTGCTGATTTATGGTCTCTCGGGACGTTGCGCAAAAAAGGTGGAGAAAAGGAGGAAAAATAAACTGAATGCAGCCACACAAATCATTTTATTCAAAAAACCAGGGCACGAAAGGACACGACAGGACACGAGCGATCCGCATGGCAAGATGATATCCAATCCGGTCCAATCCAGACAATGCCAAAAGGACATCGCAGGCGTCTATTGGAACCAAAGCTCCAAACTATCCCCCCCCCAATATTCATGGAGGGGAGGAAGAGAGTGGACTGGACCGATAAAATAATAAACTGTGACTCGGGATAACGTGATGCAAATTTGGCTGGACATGGAATTCATGAGAAGCAACGGAAGCGGAAGTGCACTCACCACAGAAATGGGCGCCAAGTGTTGAAGGAGCGGCGAGTCCGACTGTGGCCCCGGCTGTGACTGTCCCGGTGACTGTGACACTGAGGGGAACAACGACTCCGATTCGTGACTCGGACCGTGACTGTGACTTTAGATGTTACTTTGACTGTGAGTCCGACTGCCACTGTGACCTGTGGTCTGTAGCATTGCCAAAAATGTGTGTAAGACACAACGTGATGTGTTCTCTTTAAGAGTTGATGGAACCGCACACACTCAGCCACACACACTAACACTTATCCATGTCCGAAGTGCAGTATAATGAGCTGCTGAATGAATAGCAACTGACCTAAGAGGATGGCAACTCTGCCACTGGCAGTTCTTGAAATAAATCATGAAGCATTAACAGCTGCTTGGCAAACATCAAATCCTAGTTAAGTTTTCTGCACCGCAGATGCTCCTACCCTCACCACCCATCTTCTCCCCTTTGGACTGTCCGTTGGGCCGTATGCCGGAAACGTATATATAGAGATCTAAAAATGCTGGTGCCAACGAAACAATTGTGACTGGGGAGGAGTAGGAGGGAGTGAGTGGAGGAGATGGGAGAGTCCGTTCTCTGTATTCGCCGTTTTCCATTTCCATGCCATTTTCCGGCTGGCAGCACTAGCCATAAAACAAATCGCTTTAGAATTGCATTTTAAATATTTTTGGCAATGCTTTGGCTTCTCACAGCTCACATCTCACATCTTCAGACTTTGAATTGGATCGTCAAACTCAGAACTGAATGTTATTTAGCTTATACTTTCGAAACAAAAACGCATTAACATTTTATCGGTAAAGGATGATCAAATGATTTACGAACAGGACGGTGACAAAGAGTGAAACTAGGAGTGTGACTAAGACTTCGACATCGACAAAATCTGCCAAGAGGAAACGCATAATTTTCTCAAATGATTTCGTAGTATTTTGAGCTTATCATTGACCAGTTTAATTTCAGTTTCATTCAGTGTGATGTGTTTGCTCCATTGGGTCCTTTGGCTCCTGTTTCTTCCGATTGGCTTTGTGGAATATTCCAATTTTGGTTAAACTTTCTCTGCTGTCTGTCCAGCTTAGTGTAATTGGTAAATGCCTTGTTTGTGTCAAACACTGTTTGTGCAAATGCAGTCATCAGGAAAATTGCTTCGGTTTTCTTCAGTGATGCGAATTTAGCTACTTTATAGCGATTATAGAAACAAAAAAACAATAATGAAAAAGATATTAATAACAATTTACCTCTTTAATTAAAGTTGAAATCTAATGGCACACTGAGATCAGATCTAGGATTGGTATACTTTTTATAAGCTTTGACTCACTTTTGATTTTGCATTACAATTCACTTAACCCCTATCTTACAATTTTTCAAGCTTCTTTTTATAATCTCTGGCAACCCTGTTCATCATTTATCATGGTGTCCGGCAATATCCGTTTTGAGGTCTCACACTTTGAAATGTGCGTACTAATTGTTGCTTTATATTCGTCTTAGTTGTCGATAAAACACTTAGTGTTGACAAGTGTGTAGGATGTGTGTGTGAGTATTTCTTGTTTGCAGATTAAGTCGAATTTTGCACAGCAATTAGAGGTTCGTTATCAGTAGTTTGATAAGAAATTTAATTTTCCCTTTGCATTACATAAAAGGTGCAAGCTGGCGTGTTTCTGTGTGACCCGTGACCTGTGGCCGGTGACCTTACCAACACTCTCGCACCTCAACCCAATCGTGTACTTAATTTATCCTCGTTGCCAGTTGCACAAAGTTCCTAGCGAAACTGGAGTAAAGTGTAAAAATAAAAAACTAAAAGTGTTTGCATTGTTTTCCCTTCTTTTTCGTAGTTTTTTATTTCCTTTTTTTTGCAGTTGTTGTCGCCTTTGGGTCATCATGACAGTTTTACTGCTACTCTGCAGCTTTCAGCCTGTAGCCCGTTCCATTACTGTCCTTTCAAGGGTGGACAGAATTTTCTTCCAGCTTTTGGTTGCTCGTTTTCTTTAGGGTATTATAATTTACTGCACAAATAGAATGCCATACTTTTCTGCGACTAAAAAATGGATTCTTGGGTTTCATTTCGAATTACTTAAATGTTTCAATGTAATTAATAAGTCTCTTCCTAAAAGGCATTTGAAGTAGAAAGCATTTAAGAAGCTTAATACATCTCACTTGTGAAGAAAACTAGAGTAAGTACACAAAACAATCCTGCAAATACTTGGTTCTGGGCAACTGAGACTTTAAAAGTCATACTTTGTACCGAGAATGTTGAGTGACCATTGGTCTAGTGCCCACTGTCCCACTGTCATTTGTCCCAATGTCGTTGTTAAGAATCAAAGTGTAGCCAACAAATAGCAACTGCAAAGTGAAAGTTCTCAAAACTTGAGTCTTAAGATTAACTTTGTTTTTAAAATAAGTCATGGGTATACTTGAACAGAGATGGTTCGTTTTCTTCTTTGGTATTTTTTGTCCTCTGCTCTTTTGGTTCTCACAGTCGAAGCAATCAATCCCTAAATTGAAGTAAAAACATAAAAAAACACACTACAAAGGTAGGTCATCACACATACAGATGTAGCATATGCAAACCTTTGGCTTGTCATTTTCTTTTTTCCTCTTTGAAGCGGGAACAACAGTTTTCAAGTCGATTCAGCAGCATTTCTGCTTCAGCAACTCTTTCAGTTTTAATTGATGTGGCTAGAACTGGCAGAGGAGCAGCCATATATTTATAACAACACCGTCAAGCCGGTCACAGCAAATAACCAGGTTGAAAGGGGAAAAACGCAGAATTGGTATGAGTTGAAGGGGGAAAGCGCTAAGAAAAGCAATGAGACCATGAGGCTTAAATCGATATGCCAAAGTGCCACCTATTGTAAGGCTGCAAATGTTCCTTTCTCCTGTCTTTCTGCCTGCCATCTGCCAGCTGAAAACTACAATTCTAAGGGTCTGCGAATTGGGTTGTCCGTTGCTTTATATCGGTCTCAGGGAACATGGTACATTTATTGACAGCAGCGACGACTTCTTGGCCTATTTAGCGCTGACGACTTCATTGTACTGTAATGTAGTCCCTGCTGTTTGCGGTTCCGATTTAGTTGTGACTAACTTATTCTTCTTCTACTTTTTTTCAGTGTTGCGAGGTTAGCTATAATATCGAAATGTTGAAATATTTTTGCTTTTCGCATAACGTCAAGTTTAAAGGAGTTTCACTTCGCAGTTCAATTTTTCTTTTTTTTACGATCAACAGAACAATTGTACCAGACTTTGTATTAATGATTATAATAAATTTCCTAGCTTTTTTTTGGCTATTTTATACCTAGCTTTTTTGGCCAGATAAATTTGGGCAGCGCTGCTACTTTGTCCATTCTGCGCATAAGTTGCGTTGGCTGCTGGACTTTCAGCGAATTTGAGCTCATTGTTGGCGTTTCTGTCGCCGTTTGCGGTGCCAAAAGTGACCAACGCCCTTGCCAAGTTTTTGCAGCTTCTTTAAGGATTCTGACATGATGCTGTGTCGAGGTCAAGACAAACAGACGGACATACTGCCGTGAAAAATCTTTGCGGCGTCTTTAAATTTTAAAGCTCGTAGCCCAAAATCCTCTAAACGACCTTATCCTCTTATTTGCACATCATTTTCCAATGTGTGTGCTTGGAAAATATAAATAAAACTGTTCAAACCTCGCTGCTTGGAACCTAACTTAAAGAATATGTTTCTGTGGTTTTACTGTGGTCTCCAAACAACACGACATTTATATAGAGCACTCGATGTTTAATGAGTATTTAATCTTCTTGTACGCCTTACTGTGGTCAAGTTTTTGTTTAAGCTTTAGCTTGAAAAATTTTTACTCAATTTGGTCGCCTAAATTTTCCCTGTTGTTAACAATTTCAATTGAATTCTGAGCATTGAGCCCAAATATCGGCTGTACTGACACATCGGCAAATGCTTCGAATAATTTGGAATCATTAATGCGTAATGCCAATGCCGGGGAAATCGAGTGCAGCAACGACGTCGAAATGCACTTAACTGAAAGAGCTGGCAGAAACCGCTAAACCCACTTTAACCGCTCAAACCCGCTAGTAAGAACTTGAAACTCCAAGCCGTTTTGCGTTTTGCGAAGCTCAGACTAAAGATAGACTTTAGATTTGAAACAAAAACCAAAACCAAAAACCAAAGCAAAAACAACGAAGTATGCAAGAAAGCAAATTAAAGCCTTAGCGCTAACTCTGCACCAGTGTGCGTCACATGCGAGCACTTAATATCCGTAAAATAAACGTAGATGTGTGCATTCAGCGTACGGAAACTGTACACTGACCAAAAAACTTTGATTGTAGTCTAATAAAGGGATGGAAAACACATAAGGAGTAAAAGTAGGGATCACAGTTTCATTTTAATTGAACTTTAGTCTCCTGATGAGCATCTAGTGTTTATGCTTAGGACATTAAACTGACTAGTTGCACGATTTAATATAAAGTCATCTTAACAGAACTAAAACCATTTCATCATTGGACACGTGTCTTTAATGTAGTATGTGTTCTTCATTTAAGAACACATTTCTTATATCAGTGTTGATATGCATAGACTGCAATTGCCCGAGTTGAGTCAGAAGCCAAGTGGTGACAGTTGAGACAATTGGCAGAGCTGATGGCAACTGAGACATTGAGAGAGGCTCAATAGTTTGCGCTAATCCCTCAATAAATCAATCGAAACAGGTGAAGAGCATGCAGCCGAGTGCAATCGACTGCCGGATACCAGACGCAACCAGGCTCAACTAACAAAGGTTTACATACCCTTGCCTGCAATTATAACACGTTCCCAAAGGGTTATAGTGCTTAAAACATTCAAAAGATGAGCAATAATGACTAAAGCTTCAAGAGAGGTACGCCCACTTTATCTATGACGGCGCCAAGTTTCCCTCAATATCTAAAAAAGAAGAGACAAGGCAAGGAATCCTTAGGAAAAGCAGGGAAAGCCAGAAAAAGCCGCACAAAAGTATGCAAAGCTTATTTTAGTTTTTATAATGCAGTCGCTGATTGCACTAGGGCCATGCCCATCTATCTTTGTCAGCAGTCAACTGTCTCCAGTCTCCACTCTTCACTCTTCAGTCTCTGCCCTCCTTTCTCATGTCTCCCGGCTACAGTCAGCCAAGCGACACACACCCCAGCTCTATTAGTGCTTCGACTGGCAGCTCAAAAATGATTTTTTGTACCACATCTGGCGTCAAAAGTCTGTGCTGGAAAAGCGGGAAAGCGTGGGAGCTGCTCTGACAAATTACAAAGTACCTGCACTTAAACACACACATATTTATCATGGAGCACTGCAGGCCGTTTTAAGAAATAAAACTCAATTACATACGCAGAAAAAAAGAAATCCGCAGATCCGAAATAATATCAATCGCACACAATGTCTGAGTTGAGGTAATTCCGAATACACTACATGTGTTAAATAAAATATTTTAATTTCTAAAATTATAAATAATTCTCATTAAGTTATTTATTTAAAAATTTCCACCTAAAAATTCCAAGCTAAAAGCAGTATTTGAGGCTTACAATTTTACACAATTCTTCTTGCGCTTAACCCTTCCTTTCAAAGGGAGACTTTAGTGAAAAGCCTGAAAGCAAAGCATAGCTGTTTGTGGGCCAGATAAGCGCGTTTAGCGAAATCCAATCCAATTCAATAAATTGTAGTTCAGGCGAACAGAAACAGCAACATCAAAGTCCGATGAGACAGGAAAAAATTCAAGAAAATAGATGCATTAAAAGCAAGATGGAAAACGGGAATGTTCGGGAAGGTATAGAGTAGGTTGTATACCCAAGTTTTAATTCAATTTGGAACGCTTTCCAGAATAGACGAATAAAAGCGTCATTCTGCAAATTTTCAATTGTGTTTTTGTTGATTCACATACAAAACTTACGTAGTGAAAATGATGCTGAGAGATCTGCGCCAATTTCATTTATTGGTTCCCACAATTTAATACACATAATTCTATTATGGATACAGCAAACGATGCCAAGTGTCCACACATAGATACGAGGAAATAGCTACTCACACTCACACTCACACTCACACCCACAAACACACACCAAACACTATGTGAAAATCGAGAGCCCAAAACCTAACAAAACTGAAAAAAAATACAACAAAAAATATAATAAAAGCAACGGGAATCCAAGAAAAGAAATCAACAATGTTGCAGATGGTCAGCTGAGTTGAGCTTAACAAAGTCCGAGGAACAACAACAACAGTACAACAATAATAACAAATGGAACAACAACAACAATAGCAAATCAGCAAACCTTAATCATAAAGTAGACAAGACGCTGAGGATGAGAATTCAGTCAGAGGCAAGTGTGAAGACCAAAAATATGAGAAACTTTTACTACTACTACTACAGAATGTACACATGCACATAGTGGTTGTACTTGTGCATGTGTGAGTGTGTGTAAATGTACATAGGTGAGAAGATGAAGCTGAATCTCAACTTCATCCAATGTTGATGTTGTTTATTGCTTGGAATTAAGAGCATGCAGGCAAAATATACCAGTAATATACAATACAATATCAGACCAGAATTGAGAATCCTGCATCTAGAATCCTGCTCACAAAACACATTTCCTACCTGTTGGATCAATTGTGAGTCGCGTTTCAGTCGACTTAAGCCAACCCAGTTCGGCGTCTCTGTAACTCACAACTTACATATTTGCCCTCTTCCACACTATTGCTGATACGTGTAGAACACACGCACAAACACACACTCAGAAACACACATGCTGTCCAGCGATGCCGTGGAAAACTATCAGAGCAACATGGTTAGCCGTGTCCGGGAAAAGTTTATTTGCATTTTGTATAAGTCAGATGACTACGTGACCCACATAAAGAACACAAACACACGTACAGACACATGGCAGTGATTGTAAAGTCTATGCGAAAAGTATGCAGCTAAACAAATGACTCTTGGCCACCAAGGCCATGTAGTTTTTGTGCAGAGCCAAGCACAAATTTGGAAAAATGTTCAATAAATTACACAAAATCATGCTGCAAGCTCAGAAAAACAATGGCTGACTACAAGACTGTAATTCTTCCGACCAACAATAAAATTAGTCACACTTTGATGATTTCGAAGATTATAACTAACATTATTTCCCATTAGCAATTTGTTTGCACTTCAATGTAATTAGAATAACCAGTCAATAAGAATAAAATACAACATTCCATTCACAATTTGACAGAATTCTCGAGTTGCTTGAAGCAGACAACAACTGAAATAAAAATTCCAAGGTTTTTTTTCATTCGCATAAAGAAATTCCCTATTTAAATTTATGTTGTGTAAAATGTGTATATACTAGAAAAAGTATTGGTATTGCACTTTTGGCATTATCTGCAGACATAGAAAATAAAATTGAAAAGACCGAGGTTAAAGCAAAGGGAAAATGCAATAAAAGACCGGAAGTTGTCCGTAGTCCGTAGTCATAACAATTTTAGCATTTTACATTTGGTCCTTAAAACTTCAAAGAGAGACCCAAGCAACCATTTTCTTTCTCTTTCAAGGAAATTTAAAGAGTACTGACCATTTTTTCACTATTTTCCAGGAAAAAACAACAAATGAAAATTGGAAAGCTAATCCTCACAAATGATATGCAGTTAAAAGCAGATGAATTACAACCGTGTTTGATAAAATAATCACCTTAACAAATCCTAATTCTTCACATTGGTACTTTAGCAACAAGAAGATAAAGAAAAGGAATAAAGCTTCGTTTTGCATAGATTCTTAAAGGCAGCGACCATTAGGCCAACTTCGCTCAATTCCTGAGGGATTTCTTTCAACCCTACAGTGTTTAGGTAAGTCTTCACCAGAATTACTTCTGCAACTCCCAATTTGTAACCTTTTAAATTTGTTGGTCTTTACATGCTTCCCACATTTGGTCTAAATTTTAAATTGCTTTTCGTTGGTTCTTTGGGTGGCTTTTCACTATATTAATATAGATAAATGTAAGCTTAACAGTGTAACTTTGCTATACACTCAACTGCGGCGCATCTTTATCATTAGCAATTTTAAATACAAAATAGGCACTAGAGGAAGTTGGAAAAATAAACATAACTCTTGACTCAACCAAATAAAATATTGGCAAATCAACAAAAAATAGAAAGGAAAATAAAAGAGCCAACTTATAGGTCTAATTGCATCTGTATCACGGGACTGTCACTGAATGTCGCAGTGTGCGTAAGCCAAAGGCCAAAAGAAAGCCAAAACCAAAACCGACACCAACAAACAAAATAGCGTAAACCAGTAAAGCATAAGAAGAAACTGATTCTGGGTAACTAACATCCTTGCCAATTCAGTAACAGTCACTCATTCAAGCAGTCACTCAGTCAGTTAAGCCAGTTACGAGCTAGCAAGCAATAGAAGGCGAAACCTAAAAGCATGTCGATATTAGGCTAGATAAATTGAAAATGAATTGCGAAATAGAGTGAGTCGCTCTGTCGGAAACAAGAAAAAGTAAAAGAGAAGTAGACGACCAAAGGAAGAACTTAAGCGAACAGTGTATTTTGCCGCCTGGCTCATAGAAATCCATAAACAACAACCTAAGTCAGCTAAGAAAGGGGCACGGACAGAGGGACACAAGGGCAGAGGGAAGCACACAATATACAGCGAGGAACAACGTCAATGGCATTAAGTCAGTCGCAGCGAAGGCATCAAGAGAATTGAATGAAGCGGAAACGGAAACCAAGCTAATGAATGAAGCACAACGAACCAAATGAACGAACGCAACGGCTTCAGCTCCTTCTCGCCAAAGGCCCAAAAGCGATGTTAAACTGTTCTCTGCACACTTCACTGCTTCTATAAGGTGACCGCGGTCCGACTTACTCGGCAATGGGCCCGGAACCCATTCCCAGGGGTTTTCGACTTGAAGGCATTTACAGTTTATAGGCAAATGATTGTGTGTATTGAGGAAAACAATTGATAACTACACTGAGAGTTTTGATTCAAAATCCATTCAGCAAAGGACATTGCTTCTTGGTTGATTTATAAAGCTGCTCCAATTCTTATAAGCATAATTTTTGTCTATATAAATTGCCTACTTTTGAGTAATTAATAATTAGCTTGAATTTTAACGAAATTTGTATCTATCATCTATCAAATATTTGTTTTTTATACTTTCAGTTGTCATTACATGAAACGATATGCACCAAGATGTCAGGAATGCCGCGTAGTTTCACCCGTGCTAATACTAAGTTCACAAGCTTTTATCTTTAAGAAATTATTGTAACTAATAAATCAATATTTTTTATTGCCGCTATAAAATATATCTTTTTTCTTTGTCGATATTAAAGGAATCGAAACAATGTTCAATGAAAAACACAAATACATATTGAATCTTTATTACTGTCTGAATAATCTCTTTTTTAAAACTCTTCTTTTACCATATAGCCCAATGCGTATTTAAAGTATTTTAACGCTGCAGCGTGCAGTGAAAACAAAAAATACCATTCTCATGCAGCTGACGATGTGAATTTCTGACGAAATACCAGGCAAACAGAATCCACGGAATAGTTTCAAATCCAAGCACAAAAATATAACAGATTTGGATTTCACATTCTGTTATACTGTAGTGTCGATGTGGAGCCAATCAGAAATTAAATAACCGAAATGCATGAAGCGGCCATTACTGTTAATAATGGCCGCTGTTTATAAATAGCACATAACATAACAGGATTTTCGGCTGTAGATAAAGACGGTCATGCAGAATAATGGCCGCCCTCTATTAATACTCAAATTATAACGGAATTATAGATAACTACCATCACTGTTTGAGCAGCCATTACTGTAATATTATTTCTAATTGGTTCTACACCGATACTGCAGTATAACAGAATATGCATGTGCAATTTAAATCTGTTATATTTTGTGAGCTGGATTTTGCACCTTTCTGCAGACTCTGTTCGCTTGTTAGAAGCGGCCATCATTGTTTAAACGCATACAAGCTTGGCTAAATGTAAGATCACTATCAGTAACAGCAATGACCGGTTTACTTAATTACCATTTTTTATTATTTTCTATTATACTATAATCTCGGTATGGAGCTAATCAGAAATAATACAATAGAATTGTATGAAGCGGCCATTACTGTTAATAATGGCCGCTTTCCAAAAGAAGCACAAATATAACAGGATTTTCGGCTGTTGTTGAATACTGCTGAATAATGGCCGCGTTCTATTTTAACATAACTGTATATAGCAGCCATCATCATCGTTTGTGTTGTCAGTACTGTACTATTACTTCTGATTGGTTCTACACCTTTACGGCAGTATAACAGAATATGCATGTGCAATTTAAATCTGTTATATTTTTTGAGCTGGACTTTGCACCTTTCTGCAGACTCTGTTCGCCTGATGTTTTGTCTGAAATGCGTGCCTGAACTGAAAGCGTTCCAAGCGAAACTGCGACTTGGGTTAGTCATGGAGTTGGCATGGAGAAACTTTATAAAATACTAGGCAATCAGTAAAGCCAATATTTGATTTATAACATAACTGTTGTAAAAAGCGGCCATTATTGTTTAGACGAATGTAAGCATATCTAAGCGTAAGATCACTATCAAGAACAGCAATGGCCGCTTTACTTAATTAACACAGGACTGTTATTTGGCCATTAATTATAATTCTGTTATACATTTTCTATTATACTACAGTCTCGGTATGGAGCCAATCAGAAATAAGACAACAGAATTGTATGAAGCGGCCATCACTGTTAATAATGGCCGCTTTCTAAAATTAGCACATAGTATAACAGGATTTTCGGCTGTTGTTGAAGACGGCCATGCTGAATAATGGCCGCATTCTATTTTAACATAACTGTATATAGCAGCCATCATCATGGTTTGTGTTGTCAGTACTGTACTATTATTTCTGATTGGTTCAACACCGATACTGCAGTATAACAGAATATGCATGTGCAATTTAAATCTGTTATATTTTTTGAGCTGGACTTTGCACCTTTCTGCAGACTCTGTTCGCCTGATGTTTTGTCTGAAATGCGTGCCTGAACTGAAAGCGTTCCAAGCGAAACTGGGACTTGGGTTAGTCATGGAGTTGGCATGGAGAAACTTTATAAAATACTAGGCAATCAGTAAAGCCAATATTTGATTTATAACATAACTGTTGTAAAAAGCGGCCATTATTGTTTAGACGAATATAAGCATATCTAAGTGTAAGATCACTATCAAGAACAGCAATGGCCGCTTTCTTTAATTAGTACAGGACTGTTACCCGGCCATTGAAGCCGCTTTATATAATTCTGTTATACTTTATCTGATACGCTCCACACTGAAACGGCAGTATAACAGCACGTTTAGGTCAAATACGTTATAATTTGTGTGCTAGGTTTAGCACATTTCTGCTGATTCTCTTCGCCTGGTATATTGTCTAAAATTCGTGCGTCTTAAAGGAGAGCGAAAGAACTGTGAAAAGCTTTTTACCGAATACGCAGAATGTCAATTCTGTCTGTGTATGTCAATTCTGTTAGAATGGTTTAAGGTGCTTTGCAATAATATAAAACAAAATCGGTGATTTCATTACATTATGGTTTATTTATATTTGTTTTAAAGAATTAAGTTTAAAAGTGGTGATTCAATCCCAGCAGAGCAAAATTCTTATCAGTGTTGTCTTCTATGGATATCTGTGGAGTAGAAAAATTTAAAAGTTGAGTTAAAGGAATATATAATTATTACAAGATAAAAGTTATTCAAATATAGAAAATTCTAAATTTATATCCTAAATTGAATTTATTTTTAAAGGGTTGAAATACTAGTATTTGCTGTATTTTCCACCGTCGAAAAAATATTTAATCTTATTCTCATTGTTCCTTTTCAAAAAACATTGTTGTTAAAAACGGAAGTTCGCCGGAAGTAAAAAACTGACGAAAAGGTTGAGACTGGATCTGAGTCTGGGATGTTGCCGATCAAATGCACAAACTAAAGTAATGTTTGTCCCAACAAAAATAGAGCACAGCAAAAACAACTTGCTGATGCTGATGGAGTTAGGCGGGGGGATAAGTGAGAAGGCACAGTAAGGGAGGGAAGTGAGTTGTGTGGCATTGACGTTGATGACATTGCTGCTAGCTGCTAGGTGATAGGGGATAGGAAAGGGGATGCCTAAAGCACACGATACGCAAAGTGTCAATAACAATTTACACTTGAGACGATATCTCAATATTGTCGCACGTCAAAAGCAGCATCGATAGCACCAACCTCTGTTCCTGTCCTATCCTGTTCCTTTTTTGGTGTATGAGCAAGGACACGTTGATAGCTAGGGCGACAGGACAATGCTGACCACGATGAGGAGAAGCTGAAACTGAATTCTGATGCGATTACCGTTGCCATGACTCACGGCTGTTTCGATTTGTTTGGTTTGGTTCGGTTTTGTTTACTTAAGTGTTACCCAACTCTAGTCAGGTCTGGAAAGAGAAGGAGAGCAAACCGAAAACAAGGCTGAAAATCCAAAACAATTTCAAGGACCCAAATAATGATTGTCGCCTGTGGGTTTCAAATCCTTCAACAGACAAAAGAGCACAGTAAATATCTCAAGCGATAACAGTAAAAATCAGGAGCGGAAGAGCATGTTTTGGCAAACATAATATAATCCGAATTTCAAATCACCAAATTCAGATAGTAAACTACATTAAAGATACCGAACTTTACATGCTACAAAAAGATTTCGCCACAAGATTTCGTCTGTTTTGAAAATTTGACAAAGATTAACTTATTCAGCGGATGACAAAATACTCCTAAATATTAATTAGAACTAACGACAGGGACTGGCTTACCAACTAAGTTGTTGGAATCAAGGGGTCACTCTTAAATAAGCTATTAATATTAAGTCGCGCCTAGTACTTTTAAATATTTCGCGACAACATTTTCGCTCTACAGCTTTACTGTGAACACCAGTAATTAGCCACTCTAATGATGATTGCGATGGGAAGCCTTGCCTTAGCTTGCCGTGCCTCTACAAGTAGTTAATTTGTGTGTTCCGTGTGCTCTATGTTAGCTGTTGTGTTTCAGAGAATACATTACAGTAAACAGCGTGATAATCGCTGTAAGGAATGAGCCCTCCTTTGAAAGACCTTTCCGCTTCTTTCTGTAGAGTCAAATTAGTAAAGGGAAAAATGTTGACTGGAGGCAACTGGCACTTGGCATATTTATATTTGCCTGATGCTTAACCGACTTGGCACGCATTAGAACCGAGAGGCAATCATTGCATTGCAGTGTATATAGAATAAACGGTATGGTGTGTAGTGTAGTGTAGTTAGTGGCAGATATATTGGCAGTGCGGTGTATCCTCTGAGTGCCCTACAATAGTACTTGTTCAGACAATGTTAAATGCGCGGTCTTTGCCACTGTCTGTCTGTCAATTCGGCTCAAGTGTTTCCACCCCGCCCTACCACGCCCATCCGAGTATCCCCTTTTTACAAAGCAATTCCAGTAGCTGCTCCAAAGCTTGGTAAGAGCACTTATCGCCATCATTGACATCAATGCGTGAAAACTGGCTTTTTAGCTGCTCCGTGGAAAATCAATGAGGTCGATCAAATACTTTTGCATCAAGTGAAGCGGATTACAACTGGCCAAGTTTCGGGTTATTGGTCGCTTCAATAACAAAAAATGTAATTCTTTTTTCTTGGAATAAGATTGTCTAAGATCAATAGTGCTGAAGTCAGTCTAACCACCTATGAGTAGGTACACACATACGATAATGCATATACGATAAGTATTCGACAAAATTAAACGTACGGCGATAACAGAAGCAAAATGAAACTTTAATTGGTGACAAACAAATATGAACATTTAAAAACAATAGTATTATTTGGAATTTATTCGTTTGGGATCTCAGGTTTATAATGTGGCGAGTCTCATATTAATAAATCGGTCAATAAATTTCATGTTGTCTTATCTACATGTAAATATATATATACGTATTACGTAAATGGGTAAAAGTACCTATGTATACATGTATATGTAGCTAACATACATACATATTTTAACCAAAATATATTTGACGACACTTAAGTTAAAGAGCAACTTTGATCTTGACAAATCACAGACGCTGGTCAAATCATTCTACTTGCTTTTGATTTTGAGATTGTTGTAGTTAAACTTGCTCTTGTAGGTAGGCACTAAGTTCTCCGAGGGAACGGGCTTACGTTTGCTAAGATGGAAATAGTTAAAAAAAAAAAGGTTTAGACTATTCTTTCCGGACAACTAACCAGGCGCAGTGAAACTGGCTCAGATGCTCGTCATTGCGAATGTCCTTTTCCAAGGCCTGCGGTCCCTGATTGCGTAAAATTATTCGCATATGATGCTTCAAAGATTGTGGCGATCGATTGCTGCAGTTCCAGTTTCCCACATAACCAACGAGTGTGCGGGTCAATAGATCTTCCATTAGCTGATCGGGACCGGGACTGCTCGTAAGGTGAGGGTTCACGTAGTGCATGATCTTGGACACATTCCGCTCGTAATCTACAGGCAAACCTGTCAGTCGATCGGCTCGGAACAATTTAGGCAGCTTGTTCTTGGGCCTAGTCTTGGTAAAGACGATCGTCTTGCGCCAAATATGCTGATTGGACGCTGGCTGTTGACGGTTGACTGTGGTCTTGGCCTGCTTGCTTTGTGGCTTATTCTTTTGAACCTTTGGCTTGTTCTGGGTCGGGAATAGAATTTTATATGCTAATTCTATTTTAGCTGCTGGTGCCTTATCTTTCTTGGAGGATCTTTTGTTTTTCTTAAATTCCATGTTTTTATGATTTTAATACTTTGAATTTTACACAACTCGAAATGTTTTTTATATATATTCAAAATTTGAAGTTTAAGTAACTGATACCGTCGACCTCATTTTAATCTTTAGATTAGTAATTATTTATATTAAATAGAAGCAACATTCCAAGCAGATATTCTCTTAATTTTGAACACGAAATTCCAAGCCCAGAAACAAGTAAAATGCCCAATTTATAATTGCAATTTGTACAACACACACATGCACACACACACACACACAAATATAGAACGAGCAGTTGATGTGGTCACAACCAACTTAACTTTTGAAACAATGTCAACTTCAATAAACGCTCGCTTAAGTTGTTATTGCGAGTGACACCAATACAAATGTACCAATGTACACAATGTAAACCACACATACACATACATCTGCACTTACGTAATACACAAACAGGCGAGTATTAGTATGGGTAGCTTTCTCTTGTTCTCTTGTCATTGTATGTGTTCGTGTAATTGCGTGTGTGTATATATATATGTGTCTGTGTCTGTGTAACCGCATTATTGTATTGCAAGGAACTATAGTAATTGCCATTACATGCATTTGATGTGAGTAAGAGATGCTCGGCATTGTACTGTTCTTGGCGGTGAGCTGGTGCTGGGCTGTGGTCTGCGCTGTGCTGTGCCGGATAGAAGGACACATTCACACAATCGCTTAAGCAGACACACACATACAAGAGGATGCGCTGAAAACGACACTGCAGCAATGGCAATATAATTAATCATAAAAGGACAAGCCAAACGAAATCCTCATAATGTGGCAACAGAAACACAGAGTCCTATTCTGACATGCCCAACAACAAAATACATGCATTTCTAATTAATCGTAATCAATTAATAAAACGTTTAGTTTAAAACAAGATCTGTATACAATGAGATAAGAAACAGTTGCTTTTCTATATTTTGACAACAATTATGTTAAAGAAAGAGTATTTTCTAGTCGACAACTCATTTTAACTCAGCACCATAGCTTTTTTGCCAAATAAGACACAAAAGAAAAGAAAGAAAAAGTTGGGGAATTTTTCTGATGGCAAGGAAATGACTTCACACCTTTTTCCTTTGTCAGCGCGCAAGTGTTGAGCGAAGGAAAGAAAGAAATGGATCAAATATAGATTTATGTGCTGCATGTCAAAATAAATGGATTTTACATGTTGCCACAAAACGCTCTTGGCCCGATGCTCGTAGCACCAAGCTTGAAGCACGCCTGGCGCCCAATGTGTTAGCCATGGCCAACAACAATAACAGCAATAACAACAATAATGAAAATATAACGTGGCATTAAAATGTCATTTCACACTCATACAAATAAGTTTCCTCTTCCAGCATACACACAATGCCAATGTATGAGTAAGACACAGGGAAAAACCGAGTGCAAGAGGGAGAGAAAGTTGGAAATTGGCCGCGTATAAAAAACGCTGAGTAAATTTGAGGCACGTACGTATGCATAAAACTGGGTTGATCACTTCATGCATGCCAAAGGGCTGTCAATAATATCTAGTATTACGATACCACACAGCGAAAAGGAGTTGTTCTAAATCAATCTCCAGGATATAATTCTTAAAAAGAGAAAATAATGTTTAAATGACAATTATTTGCACCCTAATGGAAAATATTTATAAAATATTTGATCAAAGTTCGAGTTTTCATCTCGATCCACAAATATTTGTTGAGATTATGCGTGTTCCAAACTCAGTTTAAGCATAACTGCCCTACTTTTCACATCGCTGTGAATTGTGTGTATGCTGGGATCCCGGATTTTCGTTTCTATATACACGTAATTGTAACGGTAACCTAATCTCATTTAAAACTTTATCGATTGAACAGCATTTTAGCAACAGTGAGTTTGATAAGTTCCTGTCTCATTTCCTTAGCATACTTTTGAGCCAACTCTCAGGTCAGCTGAATGTTACATTCCGTCTCTTCGGCCCGCCACTTTTCCAATCGGAGCTGAATGTGACACATGACACCGTCTTCTACAATTTATCAGCTATTTTTGTAACATTCCGCATGCAGCACGCGTTGTATTCATTGCCATGAGCACGTGCGCTTAACAGGGTCGATTTCCATGTCGGTGTCGCTCTATAAACACCAATGTCAAAGACGAACTCAAATCATACAACCTGCTCAACGATGATTCTATTTTATATCTATACAAGACTCGTGTGAATAAGTTATGACAGTAAACAATGTTAAACAAATACTAATTACTTATCCAATCCATAATGCCAACAAATTCGCATTTTTCCTTTGACATTTTCGTGTAATTTAAAGTGAACCTAGAAGTGGAGACTGCAATCTTTAAGCTAAAAGAAACGGAGAGACTTTGTTGAATGCGAAGGGCATCGACGTTAAGGACTCCTTTCAATGTTAAGTGCCTGGCTGTCAACTGCCACCAACCGACAACATAACCGCAAAGCCAATTCAAAAGCCAGATAGACGAATGGACGATTCGATATAATGGGAAATCGACCGCAGTAACAGTAACGTTAACGGTAACAACTTGAGTGAACCAGAAATTGTGTATGAAGTACAACAAGAGACTTTTGCAAGCACACAAATAGTCTTCTCCTCATGAAATAAATATATACACTTAACAGCATTTAATAAACTCTTGTGTAATTTATATTAAACAAAGATTTTACAAAATATTTAAAATTGCAACACCAATATGTAGCACATATGCAGAGCTCGAAGAGATTCGTGGCCCAAGTACCGCATTGCGGTTCTACACAACACGCAATTAGGAAGCTAAACCACAGCCTTTCCTTTGCACTCGAAATACAGAATACAGAATACAATTAAATTAAACGGGCGTATAAATCCTAAAAAGAAGCCTACACAGAAAGAAAAAAATAAAACTACGCTTCCAATTTATATTTATAGAATTAAAAATTTAATGATAGCAGTAAAATTAAAAAAAAACCTAATAAATGAGTTTTAAGCAATAATTATTTATCCTTATCTCGATAAAACAAGAATTTGTGAAAAGTATTTTCTACCCAGTTAGAAAACATTCGTCGGTTTGGATTGATTGCTTGGAAACATAACACAACATGTATGTTTGGCGTACTCTGTTGGTCACATCAAGAATCAAGTTGTTCGAGACTTGTCGTCGCCGTCATCAGAATCTAGTTGCACGAACAAGGGACAAATAACTGGTCACCAATTCAAATTCAAGTGGCAAGTGAAAAGCTCTGCAAGTGGCAGTTTTCCCAAGTTTCCCTCTTCCCTACAAGCTCCGGAACACCGAGCTCAGCTCGGTAATTTCCAGCAAACTAATTCAAGTGTTCCGTGAAATGAGTCGAAAATTGGCATTCGATTTTCGAGACCATTGCACACTGCACAGAACACACAGCACACGGCATTCGTAAAGCTGCTCTGCATTTCAGTGCACGGCGTAAAGGTAATCTACGATTTTTACCTTTTCACTGTTTCAATTGTTTTAAGCACTAGTTTAAAGAAAGAAAACAAAAAAGGCTGCTTGTAAGTGCAGTTAGTTTAGTTGCCTAAAAGCTGGCAATCAATTTCACACTTGCATGCGAATGGCACATTAATAACGTCATAAGCTCGGCAATAATTTCCATATGCATTCACATACGTGCTCCAGCAATTGAGGACACTTAAAGAGAGTCCTCGAAGAGGTAACAAGATTCACAAAGATTATTATAACACTGACCACTAAAAATACATCAACACTTTAAAAATATTGCATCTAACTTTTAGAAGTTCAAATTTAAATTTGCTAAATTTTCCTAAAACACTAAAGTATTTCCTTGCGAAATCTGTCTGCTGAGTATCATATAGTACAAGCTGGCTGGTGAAATAATGGCGCAGGCCATTACTGTCCATCTCCCTGTACTGGACACGTCTCTGATTATATTAATATCCCTTCCAGCCTGTCTTTGCCGTCCCTACTTTAGTCCTCGACCATTTCTCAAGCTCTACTAATGGGTCATTTTTGAAAGTCCACTAGCTGTTATTTCTTAGACTGACCAAAAAGTTTTTTTCTCTCCCACTCCCACTCACATTCACACACTCACACTCACCATAATTATTCACAACTTTTGCGTAATGAGTGTTCAAATTGTGCAGACGCTGTCGCTTTTTACAGTCGCAGCTCATTAAATATTTAATAGTGAAATTAAAAGAATATGCCAACTGTGCGCAAAATATCCTGACAAAGCACAAAGCCCACGACACAGAGTAGAGGGGGCAAGGGCAGGGCAAGGGAGCAGCGCATGTAAAACCACCAAAATGTGCAGTTGCAGCTAAAAGTTTAAGCAAGAAGGACAAGAAATGCGACAGTTTGAAGAGAGACTATAGCAATTATTTACACAAATGTTTATTAAAATTGCTTTTACAACTTGTTAATTTCATAATAGACTTTCATTATTACGACATCGTTTGGGCCAAGTTTGTGGCTAATGTAACAGCTAATAGCTGATTCGACAGCAAAGTAGCTAAGCAGCACTGGTCTAGGCCAAGTCCTGGCTGCAAAATAAACTTGTTCAAGTCTGGGTATATTTGTTTTTATTGATCGCTTGCGGTTGTGCACAATTTAGATCAAGGATATCGATATGATTTCATGTTCATGCCAAAACATTTTGTCAGTGCTAAACAACATTTATGCCCATTTTCGTTCTCATTTTAATACCCTTTCCAATGGCATCACAATTTTGACACCAAGCTTGTAGTAGACGCAGAAAAAGTGTATATATTCTTGATCTACAGAAACAGATTCTATTTTAAAGCAAAACTACACACAAATAACTCATGACTTAGATAGAATTAAAAGTTAAGTAAAAAGTATTCAAGTAGAACGCGAACACTCTTACATTGAACTGTATTAAAAACCAAACCAAAAATTCTGCATCTTAAGTAGATAAGTAGATAGTAGTATAAAACTACAACAAATGCCACTGAAAAGATTACTTAAATACTGCCTGCAGGGTATCGATTCCGAAAGGGTATCGAGAGATAGTCCTTCTTTCCAGTTTTCATTTTGGTTTTGGCACGCCGACAACAGAACGAGCGCCTCGTGAACACTCGTGATAGGCAAAGTGGAAAATAATGTGGCTCGGAAGACAGTGGCATCATTGTTGTTGTCCTTGTTGTTGTTTTTGCTGTCGTTACCAAGGAGCAACAACAAAATTACAAAATTAAATTATTTTCAAGTGAATTTATCAACATGGCATAAAAGATTCTGCGCAACTTCCGGAAATTGCTAAATATTTTTGATGCCAATTGAGTTTTTTTCTTTTTTGGCTGTCTCGGCATTCATGATTGTGTTATTAACGACATAATTATGCAATTATATGCTTTTGGCCATATCGCCAAATCGTTACATTGCCCTATCGCATAAACAAATGTTGATTTAATGATATCAACGTTTCTTTTTCAATTTGGCCACAATTGATAAGCATAATTAGTGCAATTTGCGTACAAGCCATTTATACAAACTTATATATAAATGAAGAGCTTCACATGTTAGATGGTCGGAAACGTACAGGAATACACCTCCCATTACCACAGCAAGTTCATACACTAATACAACAATGTGACTTACTGCCGTACATGAATTTTAAATGCTACGATCTTCATGTATTGATTGTCTATTTACTATTTTTAAGCTTTCATCCTTAATTTTATTTTTATTCCTTAAATTTGTTAATCTTAATTTTGTTAATCTTTAGGTTCTAAACCCACTTCTTAGAATACAGCCAAAATTTCACTTTTGATTGCATTTTTTTGTAACAGTGTATTCCCTAAAGCAATCATATATTTCGTCTAACGAAAGCAAACCTAATTTTTCTTGAAACACTCTGTCAATTAGAGACACTCCAAGCCCCTTCCACCGTGGCACCGCTATCGGAACTGAATTCTAAAAAGGCAGCTCGCAAAACACATTTCGGCCGATAAAGTACATAGATTCAGTAGATTGCCTTTAAACAAGTCTCGAAAAGAAACAGGTTGAGGCAACGGAGGAGTAAGACCGACAGATCCCGGCTGACCAATAGCTAAAGCGGAAGCTGTCTGATTAATTAGGGCATTAATTTTGTTAAATTACTGCAATACGTTAGGGAGATCGAAGACATTTATCAAAATTAACCTGAGGACCAATGTAAATGAATACGCCGCCTTACTAATGACTTTCATGGCTTGGAATAGCGCTGAAGTAAGCTGACAGTCGATGGTTTCGAAGTGGATAACTTGGCTTATCAATTGAATATGACTGATAAACTTGAGTGTAGTCGATGTGACATTTAAATTATATGTCATTAAGTTTTAATCCCCGCAATAAGCAACATAAAGTCGAAAAAGAAATATTTTTGACGAAATTTTTAGTTTTTTTTTAAAAGTTTTGATTTTGTTCAGTGTAGAGACGCGCTAACTTCTTGCCTAGAGTGCTTGTTGGGCTCGATGTGATAAAAAATGCACATTGTGCCATCAACACACGTTAGAAGGACACATTCAGACGCCTGCACGTTAGCCCCTTGTCCCATGCCTGCAATCCTTTGTCCTTGCCCCAATCGTCGGCTTAAAGTTTCTAGGAAACCGTGAAACAACCTCACTCAAGATGGTTAGTCAACTCGGCTTTACATTTTTATGTCTTGCTGTACAAGCTCTTTCGGATGGAAAAGGTGTCGTGCAGGGAGGGACGAGGAGGGGAACAGAATAAAAGACAACACTGGAGACGACACTGAGGCTAGTACTGTTCTGCGTGGGCGGCATTAATAATTGAAATATTCACTAACAGAAAGTTGAAGACGTTAATGGCGCTCGTCTAGGCAAAGACATTGAAGGGTAGAATAAGGAAAAGGTGAAGTAGGAGAGTGAGAGTGAGAGTAAGAAAGAAAGGGGATAAAATTGTTGCCGCTGGTGTTATTCCTTTAGCTTTGGGTTTGCCTCAACTACACAGAGAATAAAAATCACACCTTAATTAATGTTGAACTTCGAGAGTTTTGCCTAAGGTATGAATATTATTAATAAGAATATTATTCTATATTTAAAAAATTAGATAACATGTTAAAAACATAATCCTTACTCTGGTAGAGAACATATGGAACTACTTTACTTCTGATATCAGTTAAGAGTAAATCTATATTTTTTTCTGTGTAGGAGAATGCTTCAGCCACACTTGTGACTCCGTGCTTGATTGAGGTTTACTTTGCCGAGAGGCTAATGCATAAACCATGCACAGACATCAACAAGCATCTTACATGAAGTGGCTGTACTGCGTCTTAGTCCTGATCCCCGTTAGTGCCTAAAGTCTGTTGTCTGCTGTCTGGAGTCTGCAGTTCGGTCCTAGCCACCATATTTTCTAGCTCATTATAAGGCAACGACTTTGACAACTGGCTACCGCGACGCATCCTCTGAGAACGCCACCAAACGCCTTCGAGCCATGCCCACTTGTGTTTAGCTTGTCCTTTTGCGTTGCTTTCTGTTTTGTGATCTGTTCTCTGTTCTCAGTTTTCCTGCTTCCTGCTTCAATTCCCTTTTTCCCAAGATTTCTGTACCCCGATTGCAAATGGTGGAGCCGTCATTTTCCGTTTCCATTTCCATATTCCCAAAACGCTGGCATCCATAATGAGCCCACTCTCCATACTTGCCCCTTGCTCCTCAGGAGTCAACTTTTTCTTGTTTTTGTAATTTAAAAATAATTTGGCTGCGCGCTGAAAATTTGTACGCGTCTGTAAGTCTGTCTGAAAATGCACACATCTATACACTAATAAAAAAATTTTCTTAAAATTGAGACAACTAAATTTGAATTCTATAAAAGTGTTTCGAGGACATGAAAATCTTAAGAAAGTCCTTGATTTCAAAAACTTCTTAAAATATTTAAGAGGAAAAGTTATGGCAAAAAGAACTTCAGGTAAACTAAAATTCTTTAACATTACACTATGTTCAAGAATTTAGAGTCATGTTCCTCAATTTAGAACTTTTATTTTTAATAACTTGTTTTTCTTTTTATATCAGTGTACTATATTGGTGTGAGGTGAAGGAGCTGCGGCATCGCTGCGGTCCCAATCCTGGCCACTCCTCTCTTTACCACTCCACTCTTCCCCTTCACGTCTTTTAGCCCGAGGCTGGCATTTGCCTGTTCACCCGAATATTCCCGTAGCAATCATTTGCGTTTATTATCACAAGGCGTTGAAGACGCTGCTCCTCTCGAATGCTTCTGGCAACAGGCCCTCCTCTCTCCTACTCACACCCCACCGCCACCGTACATCTCGTTCCCATTCCCATTGCGCAGCCATAAAGTTTGCTGCTGCATACATACACACCGACTACGGTTAAAAAACATATATTATATATATGGTATATATATATATACATATATATATTCTATATAGAACTTAAGGCAAAGTTATCCGATTTCATTGATATGGGAAGCTTTAAAGCAATATGCTTAAACTTTAATTTGCTTGTTTGTATGTATGTTTGTTTGTGGGTGTGTGTGGGTGTGTGTGTCCCTGGCACAAACTGTAACCGCAAGTGCCAAAAGGAAATAAATGTGCGACTTTGCAATGAAACAGGCATTTATGATGCCATAAAACAAACCAAGCACAAATATTTCTAACTCATCTTAAAACAAGCAAGTCGCTTTCCCTCTCTCTCTCCCCGTGAGTTTTGTGTTTGCTACTCCTATAAACATGCATGTGTGTCTGTTTCTGTTTGCGTGTGTAAGGTAACGCATACAACGTTTTAAATCAGTACTGTCCGCATCAAAGAGTCTTCTGAAGAGTATCGCTGCTTTACACCAAAAATATTTAAAATGTTGGAAGCTTAAGAGAAAAGGGACCGATCTCTATACGACTACCGCTTTGGTAGAATTCCTTGGTCACTCCTACAAGGAACTTAAATACGAGAGCGGAAACTGTTTTAAATGCTCGTGTTCATACATAGCTGGAATCGAAATAACACTTTAATTAAAAATGCCTCTCTAATTGTTAACTGATTGTGGGATTCTAAAGTTATTGCTAGGTTGATCGTACAATAAGCACTGAGTGCATACAAGTAAATGTGAGTGTGTTCATTTATGTATGTGTACAAAGTCGTGTGGACCTCAACAAATTTGTAAAATTGTGAAACAAGCCAACACGCATTTTAATAAAAACGGCAAAAAACGTAACCAAAACGTCGTTAAAGCCATAACACACGAAGGAGTAGCTACAAAATTTGCACAGCACACAGTGAAAAACCACAAAATACAAAAGGCAAAATTACTCCCTCAGGAGGTTCAGTCAGTGTGCTGTTGGCAACAAAAATACCACAAGCGCCGCTCCATTCCGTCACGGAATGGGCAGGGGTGGAATGGCAAAAGGACAAATAAGAGCGGGAAAAGGAGAGTAGGGAGTAGGGAGTAGGGAGCTGGAAGCTGTGTGCAGTGGTGGCGGTGAAATTGTTAGCTGGTGATGGTGGGACGGCATGGATCGGGACAGTTTGCCAAATGTTGAAAAGTAAGAAATGAAATGTCGCATATTAAAGTCGCCTTTCGGTTGTGACAACAACGCCAGCGTCGGTTTAAGCGTCAACGTCAATGTCGAAAAGCGGCAAATAGCATGTGGAAGAGAGAGCGAGAGGGTGCGTTAAATTATTTTAAAGTGCTTTGCGGTTATTTGGTTGCGTTCGTTACTGCTCTTTTGCCTTGACACTTGAGAAGATTTCAAACACACGACAACCATTTCGTATATTTACATATTAAAGTGAAATAATGTTTTTTTTTCTCGTGAGATTCCATTTTTCTTTTTGTCATTGTTGGAGTTCCATTTGCATGTTTGCAAGCTGCGCAGCTTTTCTTTCACTATGGCACATTTTACGAGTAAACAGTGTTAATGAAGTCGCATTAATTTGAGTGCATTATACAACAACAATAACAATAACAACAACAGAAGTGGGAGCGACAAAGCCGTCATAGTGGCAGTGGCAGGATAGAACACAGAATGGGAATGGGAATGGGAATGGGAATGGTAATGGGAACGGGAACGGGAATGAGAGCAGAATTTCGAGTAAGCTGTGTTGCGTGGCAAAGGCCAAAAAGGCAAAAAACACACGCACACAGAGAAAGTATACACATGCTCTCACCACAGCAGAGCCAATGACAATACAAACATTTAGTAACAGGCAAGAAGCAGAGGTAGAGGCCGAAGCAGCGGCAGAATCAGAGCAACAGGAGAAGCAGCAAGTGAAAGAGTTTGATGTAGGAGGGGAGGAAGAAAGGGTGGGCGAGAAGAGCAGAAGAGTTCCCTCATCGTCCTCGACACTGGCCTCCTGTAGCGTCGTAAAACGGTGTTGGCAACATGAAAATCTTGTCATATTTTTCTTGTTTACTGTCAACATCTTTGTACTTCAAGTCCCATTATGTTAATTATGATGAAGTAAACAGGACACAGTTGTTATTTATTATAATTACCAGCAGTCAAGCGCCGCGTTGAAGACAATGCCAGAAGACACAAGTCCTGTTAGCGAGTCCTTCGACCCAGCAGCAATCCAGACTGAAACCGGAGTTAGCAGGGACCGGAGTAGCGGAGTGAGGGAATGGAGCTAAATAATTGACCGGGTTCCTTGGCTACACTGTTAAAAAATAGTGCGTTCTTTAATTAAACGCGCAACTTTAAAATTGTGTTATTAATAGAATATATTTTTGGTTTTTAACGTCTTTTTTTTTATCAGTGCAGTTATTTACTGAGCATCTATTTAAAACAAATTCACTCTAATTGAAATCCACGAAGTTGATCGAACGATGCATTCCCTATAATACTGCCAAGTAAAGGAGCCGCAATAATTTCATAATTACATATGTATTCGGATGCTAAGGCTGTAAAACACCCACACACCTCTCAATAGCACGTGTGGTATGATGGGTTTTATTGAAACTTTGTCTTTTGTTTTGTGCAAGGAAAACACAAATATAATGGAAATTCCTGGCATACTTTGCAGCGTTGTTGGGCAAAGACATTGGCATCCTTTGGCGCAGGGTCGTAGGAGGGGAGGATTAGATAATGTGAAGTAGGGGAAAAGGCCGCTTTTATTCAGTATTCAGTGCAAACAAAAACAATCAATAGAAATTGGTATGCAAACAGCCTTTGTGTGCGGGTCTTCGCTTATTTGCTCAAGAAAGTAAAAGCAAAGAAAAGCAGGTTCACCCACACACGCACACCACACAAACTCACACACACAAATATCAGAAAACACACACGAGAGCAAATCGATGCAAAGAAGGGGTTTCCTACGCTTCAAAGTTGGCTCTGCTCCTACTTCTGTTCCAAAGTCAGAACGCTTGTGTTTGTGTTGAACTTCACGAAGCACGAAGGACAAAGAACGAATAACGAATAGTCTGCTCGTTTCATTGTTTCTACTGCCCCCAAAATGCATTTTTAATAATGCAACTGTCCAAAAACAATGACATTAATTAGCCGCTCTTCGTAATTGTAGTACTCTGGACCAAAAAGCAAACTGCAGCTATGGTTTGTGTTTTTCTACTTCTTCGTCTTTATTCTCCACTTCTGCATCTGTTTCTGCTTCTATTCCTTATTGTGATGCTGCGACCATTTCTTTTATGTGCAACGACAGCGGAAAAATTCATTACACTTTTGCACAGCAAGCACTTTTCTATTTAGCAGAACAAAAAGCATGAAAATGTTTGCACGGCGTGGAAACGAGTGGAAATGGTGGAGAAATGAAGCGTTGCATAAGAAAATTATGAATGAGGCCACTGTGGCATAATGAGCGTCAGTGCGTAAAGTTATGTAAGTTAACAATTGTACAGAAAAAAACCGGTAAAAGTAATGTTATTCTGAAATTTCATTTAAGCACACATGTTTTTCAAATACGCCCAAAATGTTCTGGTTTCATTTAACTGTATCTTAACTTAAGAAATATATTTTCAAAAGAAGAACATAGGTTTTTATATAATGTATTACAACAATTTTGTTTAGAGTATTTTACAGGGAGTAAAATGAAAGCGATATCTTCATTTCTAGCATTTAAAAAAACTCTTTCAGAGGTACTTCTCTCTGGTATTGTTGTTCAATATTATTTCATTTTTCCGCTCAATGTGTTGACAGACAGACTTTACCACACCAATGCCTTCCACACTCTCCACTCCCTCAACATCTCTCCCCACCCAGCAACTGGTTGAACTGGCCGAAGGGCGTGTTCACACTGTGAATGGCGACTGCTGTCCTGCAGGCGAGTTCTCAGCACACAAAACTCTTAAATTTAGAGCAAATGCAACTGCAGAAAAACAACAACAAATTGAAAGCAGCAAACACGTACGTAAAAATAGATGTGTATGTATATCAGTCACGACTGAAATACCATTTCTATATGTGTATATGATGTGAGAATGTATTTGTTTTTGAAAAAATAAACAAACCGCGCCATAAATTGCAACTTTGTAATTTTGCGAATGTAAACAGGAAATGTTTTGTTCATTTTACTCACAACCATTTCCACTGCAGGTAATATTTTATTTATTTCTTACCATTGCAGCAAGAATAAATTCCAGTGCTGATATTTGAGCACTCATTATGCATTATAACGGCTAACAGCAAGTTAGGTCATAAACCTTTAAAAATATGTATATTAATTATGTCGATTGGTTGGCGGTGTGTGTGTGTATGTTAGTGATGTAGTTAAGCATTACATCTGAAATTTTTACCAGCAGTACACTAAACAAAAAAGTATACTATACTTTTTGAAGCCGAAGTGATTTTCTAGACGTTTTTGTTGTGAGTTTAGCTTATAGACAAAAAACTTCAACCTAAGTTTCTCCTGACGAGTACAAGTTCCATAAGTGTGTAGATTAAGTGCAGAATGCACTTAAGGCTTTTTCTTGATAAAATTCCATTCGACACTCCTTTTGTATAAATAAATAGCATTCACTTTCTATGTAAAATACTTCTAGCACTTTTGTAACCTTTCATTAATTCAAGATACCAGTTTCTTTAAGAAAAAAGAAAGCAGTCAAGCCAATTCATTTTCAAACTTTATACATAATGTAGCAACTTACTAAAATATACTTCTAAATTTTTTCCAAATACACATTCGTTATGAGACATCTATCCGAAAAAGGGCTAAATTGGCAACACTGGTGCTATGTGTTGAAAATTCATGAGAAAATCATACAAAAAATTCGCTTTTATTAAGGATTTCTTGGAATCATTTTCACCTATGCGAATGTTAAGCCTAAACACACACACACACACACTCAGAAACATAGACATAAGCACACATCCATGCACGAACGCTCATAAAAATTTATACATTAAGCTTACCAGCGGCCTCATTAAAGAGCAACAACCATACAGTACGACATACGAATAAAGTCCACGTGAACTTTCAGGCTTCGCCGAAATATATAAAAGAAATTTATAACAAAAACGTGATGTGCTTATTGATGGACAGCTGATGGCGACAGAACCACAGCCACAGTTGATCGCGACCCACAGAAATGATACAATTTTCTTTGCATCTTCGAGCATTTGTAAAGAAAAAGAATTCATCTTGTTTCGACACTTAAAATATTAATTATTCCAGCTTTTTGCGTATTTTCGGTTAATTTATATGTTTACGTATTGTAAAGTAGCGGATTAAAGATCCGAGCCAAAAATAGAATTAATTTAAAAGTGATTAAATAAAGTTTTACTCCCATTATAAATTTGCCAATTAAACTTCTTAAATACGGAGATAACACAAAGAAAGGCAATGAGTTTTGATATTCTTTAAAACCAAATTGAAAATACGCACTCGTAATTTCATTATGGGACATCAATGTGCTTTCACCGAAAAATTTAATTTTCCAAATCACAAATTCTTTGATTTGGCAACTCAGGAAGAGCATTTTTGGTCTTTTCTTTTGGGTTTTTTATTTTTTTTTTAGGGAGTGTAGAGGTGGAAGGTAGAAGAAAAACAAAAACGCATTTCCTGTAGACTTAACACAGTTTGTCAGACAGCCCATAGACATGGACATAAAGCTAGAGGGTCTATCACTTGGTCGCTCATGCGGCCAAATATGTCGGTCGAGCGGTCGCTTGAGGGTTTTCTATTCATTGAATTGCGGCAATTGGAGCCCCTCGATGCGATACGACGAATAAGAGAGAGCAAAAGCAAGAGCAAGAGTGAGAGTGAGACAATCAGAGTCCGAGTACGTCATATCTGTTATGTTCTGCTCTACTTTACTCTGCTCAGCATCAATTTCATTTACCGAAATAGGTTGCAAAAGGAATGAAAGATGAAAGAGAGTGAGCGTGAGTGAGATGGTGTGGGGATGGGCCGGCGGGCAAGTCACAACCATGAGAAATATACTAAACCAGTTTTATTTTCGCATTTTATAACATTTCTCCTTTTCAGTGTCGTATTTTCGTTTATTCTCGTTCGTTGTCTTTGTAAGGCTGTGGATGTGGCTGTGTCTGTTTCTGTGTCTGTGTCTGTGTCGTTTGCGGTCTGCTTCTAGTTGTGCATTTCTGCATGTATTCGTGTTTGTGTGAGTGGGCGGTTGCATGTGTGTATATGTGTGCTTTTACAAGTGAAAGAACAGGATTTAGGGGAAGGGTAAGCCAAGCAAGTGCCTTTACCGACCTAGCGGGTTGGGGAAATAACTAAGTACAGTGTACGTGCACGTGTGTCTGAAATAAAGCAAGAGCGCAAGGGACAAGAAGGGGATAGAGATGCACACGATCTAAACGTACCGATATGTTGTCTAACGGCATCTTCAGCACTGCCGACTCTGCTGACAGTTGCCAGCGAAAATAGATTGTTGAAGCACATAGTGTGAGCAGTGAGTTGTGAACAGTCAGCTGAGAGCGGGCATCGGGAAGCTGGGAATAAAGAGCAGAGGTGGGGCTCTAGGAAGTATCGCAAGTGGCAGAGCGGAAACGGAAAAGAAAAATATTGTTTCAATTCAATTGAAGTTGAAATTGCATGATTGCAAGCAAGCCAGTCGAATGAAGAAAAAGAAGAATCCTTGAAGAAAACAGCGTCCCAAGATGCTCTTTTTAAGCAAAGGAATGAAAAATAACGTCAAGTACATATTATCATAAGAACAAAACTATAAACAGACAATCTCTATAATCGTGTACTTTTCGCGACATCCTTATTTACTACAGAGTTGCGTAGATACTTATGGTTTCATCTTAGTTATAATTAGCATAAATTCATTGTTCAAATTCAGTTTTTTCAATAGTTTCAGTATAAACTTACCAATTAGTATAGCTGTCCTTATTCGCACGTGCTTAAGCATTCCCAATCATATTTTCCAACTGCTTTGAGTTTGTTCGCAAAACTTTGTAGATTGTGCAACTAAAACTAGATAAAAGATATGACAATTAATCAACTATTTATGATATGCTTAACGTAAACTGCCGAGCAACTTTAGTGCACATCGGGGATATGCGATTGTTTAAATATTTATGCACACAATCTGCACACATTGAGCACAGAGTGAACTGATGTTAATAAAATTAAAGTGTAGATACTTTAGTATTTGTGTGGAAATGTCGAGTAACCTGAAACTGGGACAATGAACCCAGTGATAATTGTTTGATCAAAATGCTTCTCCAGTTTAAGCAATAAAACTTCAAGCTTCTTTTAAGAATTTTAGCGATTTATTTTACGTTTTTTCCGTGTATCTGTGAGAACGAACAGAGAGCGTAATAATGTTTGCATAGCCTTTGGGTTTATTACTGGTCTGTAAATGCCAGAATAGCGTGTTTGCAGCTCTAACGGCGCGAGGACATCCAGTACTGTCGCTTTCATCGTCATCTTCGTAGTCATGGTCATTACGATACCACAAAATTCTTATATGCTTCCAAAACACCTTTTATTATACTGTGAATATTTATCTTGGCCTCGTCGTCTGCCACACTGACTGCTAGCAGTCATTTACATGTTTTAGTCGCTTCAGAGCATTATCTTGGAGTTTTTGTCCTTAAGTTTTTCCTAAGTTCTCTTCGCATCTCTCAACATCTGGCGTTCAGATCTAGCTCCCTTGGCATTTTTAGACCCCGTAATCAACAATAGTAGAGGGTACATAACAGTCTGAAAGAGGCACGGCCGACCCAATAAACTACGTATATTCCTGTACAGCATCAACAGTCGAGTCGACAGAGCAAACCTATTCTCGATTTAACAGCTAAAGCTAGAGACATTAAATGTAAAAAGAAACCCTACGCTTTCTGTCACTTGAATTTTTGTGACACCCACTTCCATTTTGCAAGACAGTTCATAGTACTGGGTTCCTAACAGTCGGCTCCTATTCGTTGAGCTAATATACTTAGCAGTGCATTTTGTTGTTGTCGTCCATGGCAACCTTCTAACGCTACCAATTCTCGTCTGCTCTTCCTCGCAGCGGCTTGTTCCCTTGGCTCGTATCTAGTCGTTCTTGTCAAAATTTTGGTAGCTCGACTATCGTTGCCACTGTTGTTGCTTTAAAAGCTAAAAACTTATAACTCTTGTACTAATGCTTGTTCTTCGCTCTCCGTCATTCTTTTTCTTCTATTTCTGTTAGGCATTCTTTAGCGCTCTTTTGTTTTAGTTATATCTTTTGTTAAGTCTTTTCGTGTTCTGCTTTTGCGGCTTTGAAGTTTGTTGACTTGTCTTTAATGACATTGGAAATTGCGGTCAGGACAATTAATTTCCGGTTGAAGAAACTTTGCTTAAGTTTTTTGACAGTCAGTCCCAGCAAAGCACAGAAGCGCAGACACCCCTAGTTACCTGTCTACCGGTCCATTATTCTCTGGCTATAAAACAGCTTTGGTCTAATCGAGCTTGTTAACGTGGCAAAAAGGTGCTACTGCTTCCTTTTTTATATGTATTCACTTACTTGTGCACACATATATGCACACTGACAAAAAGAACAAGCTTTTAAAATAATAAAACACATTTCCAAAATTTCCTGCATTCCTGCATTTACTAACAAAACTCTGAATACAAAATATATAAAATTATTGTTTAACAAAATTCAGGTTCATGACGTCTCTATTCAGGCAATAAATTTTAGTTTTAAGAATAAAACATTGAACTTAAAGAATTTTTCAATTGTCAGTGTATAAGCTTAGCTTATGCAGCCTTGAATATATTCTATAAATTCTATCTTGTGGCAAATTGTGAGCATTGGCATAATAAGTTCAAGAAATCGTACAGGGTTTTCTCAACGGTCTCTCTCCATTACACAAGGATTGACATAAGTTACAAATCACTTACTAACACATACTCCTCTCTGTATACATACATGCGTGTGCGTGTGTGCATGTGTCGCTCGGCGTAAAGTGTCGAAAAAGGAGCCATACCTATTTAGCATTCTAACGAACTTATTCACGAACACCCACACACGCACACACATACACTTACCCATATGGGATATGGATTCAGGCAAGGCTACGTGCATGGGCCTAAGTGCTTGGCAATATCATTCTGCCCAAGACAAAACCAAATGGGTATGAAAAAGCTACATTCGAGTGAGCCGGCTGTAAAAGACCGCGCACTCATTCACATTACCATAACGCCAAGGTTAAAAGTTTACCATACTGAATTTGGGAATAATATCAGCTATGCGACATAGTTTCACGGACCATACAAACGCATACTTTTCAATTTGGTTGAGATATCTCAAGATGTTTCCAAATTATGGTGTTTTTCCCTTTTTTTATGTTAAACCCAATAGACTCCTGTACACATCTAAAATACAGGGTTTGGATAACGAGAAGCGAGAAGCGCACATTAAAATTTCAGTCCACGTACCCAATCTGCACTTAAAGGACCTTTCGAGATTTGAATTTTTCACATGTTTGCAGCAAGTCAGTCTACGATTATTCTGCCTTACGCCAAAATCTGGGCAGTATCCGTACTAGCAGCTCACAACTCATATTCGCTGTATTCCTATTTCTGCTTCGTATTCGTAGTTGGGTCGTCTCACCAATCGGTACAGAGTACCTAAAAAGCAGAGCTGAGTTACCTCGTACAGTACGAGAGAGAAATGTCATTAAACACTTAATAATAATATACAAATTTTATCATAAGCCATAAGTTTGAAATATTAGCCTTGCTCAACCCTAAGAAAACTATCGTGGCGAAAGCTATCGACACTAATCCACACTAAGAACGAAATCATTATACCTTTGGCACAGGGTACACGACAAAAAACTGTAGCATACATATGGGCAGAACAGGAGTGTAAACTATACTGGTAAGTGCTATGACATGTTATGCACGCACTTCTGCGCAAGATATGCGTGGTTGTGTGAGTGTGTGTATGTGTGTGTGTGTGTGTATACGAGTGTGTTTGCGGGAGTGTGTTGAAGGTTTGCAGCTGGAGGTCCATTGTTGTAGGCAAACAAACAAGCATTGTTAACAGCAAGGAAGCTATTGGCAGTTGAGTTCTTCACAATTCACAAGAGAAAAATACAAATTTGAACTGTATAGTACAAGCAAAAGCTAAAGTCAAGTGAACCGAATTTCAAAGACCCTGCACTCTTTTTGAAGCAATTTGTTGGCTTTAACTCTTAAAGCCTCTCAGTTCGAGATGGACGTGTCTATACTGACTCGTCTGTGAGATTCAAGCAAACCTCCCTTCTTCATACAGGGTCTAAACAAGCGTTGCTCTCTTCTGAAGTTTAAGTTTGGAACGTCGGGTTTTTTGTTTGTTTTGTTTGGCTGTGGCTACTGTTGTTTCTTCCCAGCTATTTTAAGCATGCTTCTTGCTTGTTCTGGCACCGAAACCACTTGCACCACGGTTCACCCACGTTGTTATGCTTGTAGATGCGGATGCGAATACGGATATTAAGGATGGGGTGTAGATTGCGGGTCGTTGGTCGTGGGACTGCCTGGACATCTTGACATGTCATCAAAAACACATTAAATGACTTTTTACGACCTTACTTTTTTTTGCAAACTGTTGTCCACCTTTCAGGTGAGATTCTAGACAAAAAATCTAACAGACCGAGTCCGGAAATTGCCACTGCGTGGTAATTGAAAAGTTTCATTTTTATTCTGCTCTCATCGATTGGAGCTGCTTTCAGTAAAAAAAGCACCAACAACACTGCAACGGCCATAAATTAGTTTTATAATTTTTTACCTCGCTTGTAACAGCAAAAATATCGAAAGTTGTCCTCGAATTTTGACAAGTTTTTGCCGTTTGCCCTAAAGCCATTGTTACAGGCAAACAATTATTACGCTTATTTACTTATTTATATATGGTTTGTGCCAATTGAAAAGTCCATGCTTTTAAACGCAATACATTCAGTTCTTTCTAGGCACCATTTGCATATTAAAGTTGTGTCGCTAAATATTTCTTATTTTGCATATAAACCAAAAGCTGTGGGTCTTTATCAGTCATATCGGAAAACCACAGGCAAAAACTAAAACTATGCATAATGGCTAAGCACTTAAACGGCTAAAAACCAAAACTTTTGATTCAAGCCCAATTATTTGTCAGGTTTTTCTATCAGTGTAGGACAAATTTATAAAGCGTTTAAGCCATTGGCCAACAATTCTTTAGCCACCCTTTAAAGTTCAACCGTTGGAAATTTAGGTTACAACAGACCACAGGCTCTCCAAACTTTTAGCCAATATTTATTGTGTAAAAATTCACGCCTAGTTCCAGCATCCGCCTTTTTGTTGGCGTGTCTATGAAAAAAAAAAATTATTAAAAAAATAAACGTGGAAGATGCGCAACTAGAAACTTTGTCCTTTGAACATAGTCGCACTCATTAAATTTGCTAATTGAAGCTATTAGAGAAAATAAGAAGAAGATAGAAGGAAGGAGGAAAGAGGAGCGCTTCTAAATGGATGGCTAAAAAAATCTGGCGTAAATGTTTGTTAAATTATACATAAACTTAGAAGCAAATACGATTAGGCAAAAAGTTGAAGCTATCTTTAAAGCCAAGCTTAACTATTAAACTTATAAGCCTTAAAAAAATAAATGCATAATTGTGTATGAAGCTGAAAATCTCTTAAAAGTATAAATCCGAGTTGGTTCAGTATTCAGTGCAGTAAATACCATTCGGATTAATTTGGCCTCTCGCCAAATAATTAATCGCTTTTAATCACTCAACGCCCAATCGTTCTAATAAAATGTTCCAAAAATAATGCCTATAATAAACTTGACTTCCTAAAGCTCTTGGAGGGCAAGGAAGTGAAATAGCCTTGAGATTTGACTTTTTTGCTCTTGGGCCAAACTTTACACAAATGTTTGCATTTCCACTGTGGACATTAATCAGATATGCATGAAATTGCTAAAGTTTCTCACACAACTATTACTACAGTTGTAGCTACTATATTACATTGTTCGAGTCAAACTTCCAATCGAAAGATTTCTGTGTGTGTTTTGGACATTGAAGCATAAACCAGGGCACCAGAGAATAACTTGTACTTTTCAATGTCTTGCTGTTCGCTTCCTTGCATTTTGCTTCTTGCTTGAGCTTTCTGGCTTATTGATATATTAATAGCGCATCAGGAATTGCGAGTTTTCGACTTTTGCCAGTTTTGTGAATTTCTCAATTCCTCAGTTTTACTAGCCAAATGCCAGAAGTGGCTACATGGCAACCGACAAATCCCAAGTGCAATTTACACACGCGTTACAAGCTTAATTTAGCTTTGTATACCTAAATCCTGAACCAGCCGTTGACTGCTCAGCAACATCTGCCTAACAGCTGGAGTGGGGAATACATACATCCGCGCATAATTGCATGAATAATGCACAGTCATCACACGGTATTTGGCACACGTTCTCTCTCGCCCGCTAAACTTCGGCCCTTGTTCGCTTTGTTTAAGTGGCTATTGCCCAAAAGGCGTAGTCGAGCCCACAGTCGGGCTTTGCCGTCACCTCGGGTGTTGCACGAGTAGGATCAGTCTCTGAGCTGCGTTGAACGAGGTGAAGCTGAAAAGCGCACGATCTGATTTCATGTCTCTCTTATAAAGGGTGAAGCAGTCATATATAGGTGCAGGGATGGATAGACAGATAGTTGGGAAGTAAATTACAATACTTACAGACAAGTTAAATATTATGTATACGAAGTGTTGGCCAAATCGAACACAAGTAATTTCCAAATAAGTGCTGTCAACCAGTTTAAATCGAAATCAGCATAAACCACACGCACACATTTGTGTATCGCATGTTTGAACACTGCCAAACACAATTGAACATGCAGAACATGTAACAACTTACAAAATGTATAAAGAGCCCACTCCTTCTCCCCTCTCTCAGGGCCAACCCGAGAAGCCCAAAACAAAACATTAAATGAACTTTTCATTTGCTGAAAGGCCAAGCAAATTTTCCAGGGGGACCCTCTCAGTTGGCATCTGGTAGTTTGTAGTTTCAGAAAGGAAATGCGAATGGATCTGAATGTGGAAATGGAGTCTGCTTCCGCTTCACTCTTACATTGTTTTATTTAGGAGCTCAAACTTGTTTCGAATTTGAAAACCCAGCCGAAAGTGGAATTTTCAAACACTTGCACACTAATAATATAGAAAGAACATACACTATACAAGAGTAATGCCGACTAATCCCATCCTTTTAATCCCAGCTGTTATTCGAACCATGGCTAAGGAAACGGCGTCTTAAGAAAAATAATTAACCGTGGTTTAACATAAATAAATGCCTTTCATAAGAGGCTCCAACAGTTTAAAGGAGATTTTCTATTAGACTTTGTGTGGAATACTTGAATAATGAAGATATGTTTTACACTGTATTTAAGTTTTATTCAACCGATAATCTCAATTTAAGGAATATCCGGAATTCGTACTTGAAAACCAAGCTAATACCAAGAATTTTGGGCATTCATTTGGGAACTAACTTTTATGAGTAACCTAACAAGGCACAAATGTGGTAAGACACTGCACATCGAAGTGAATCAAAACCGAACAAAATAAATAATTGATGTACATTTTCGTATAAAAGTATGTATATGTAAGTATGCGTGTATGTGTATAGTCGGAACCGACTAAAAATTGTATATTTTAGCAGTCAAGTGCTTGACTAAGGCTTAGCTATTTGGCCAAAACAGAATAAGATAGGAAGACACCGATTTGGTTAACCAAGCCACTGTGGGTCAAAAAAGCCATGTCTTGGCCACTCAACCATAAGATCGCAGCATTGGACAGCACTTGTAATCTAACATCAAGTGCTGTTCGGCCATTCGAAATGTTTTCAGACCGCGTAGTCTAAAAGTATTCAGGGTTTATTAGGTTCCCCAGATAAAAATGTTCACATTAACGCATTATGCATTCAGTTTGATTACAGAGTGACATTGGTCAGGGTCGGAAAAACGAAAGCTATAATTGAAATTTGTTGTTATCCAAAACATCATATTTATGGCTAAAAGTACGGGGATTTCAACAGTCGGCTTTGGCAACTCCTAGTTTGGTCCTGCAAATATCTCTCACGTCCTCTAAAGTGCCCTGCTCTTCTCTAGCTTGGCAGCCAATCTGTCTATGCGTCTATCCGTCTTTCTGTGGCATTTTATTTATGCAAAAGTAGCATTTTTTCTTGCAAGCAAGCCCCAATTTAAAGTTCCAGTCAGCATCCTTCGAAGCACCTCCCAAGTTCTCAGAACTCGAAAGAAAATGGGGACATGCCTGAAGAGGGGTGTGGGGGAAGGATCCATCGGCCATCGCCCATTTGTAAGACAGGCAAACGAGCAGCCAACCGTTCGACCGACAAACAACTTTGTCTGCCCAAAACTCCTCGTCAGTGATGGCAGTTTAGCTATATTATTGCTACGCTTATCAATTTTTTAAATGCGAAACCTGAGCAATGCTGTGTATTGATTAAGAGAACAAAAACATAGTAATTTTAAAGTTTTCTTAATATAGTGTCACTTATTTAGACATAATATTCTTGCTGGCCCAATTTCTATAATTTTTTATCGAATTATCTTTTTTTATACTGTATCTGCATTTCAGAATAGTTTTGCTTATTTTGAGCATGATTTTATGAAATTAGCTGCGCTAGTGCATCAAATGCTAACAACACTGTCGCCAACGTAACGGTGCTTTACTGCTGGGACAGCTGGTCAAAATTAACAAGTTCCAGCGCATGCCTGGACTTTGGACTCTGGACTCAAAGTGCCTACAAACGAATCCGTGACGTGTATGTGTGTATGTTCGGGTATCTGTGTCTGCATTTGTATGCGTGTATGTATATAACAACATAAGCAATTTGTTGCGAACTTTCGTACAGCTGGCTTTTGTTAGACCCTAGCTCAGAGTGTAAGTGTGTATAAGTGTGTGTGTGTGCGCCAACCCGCAGAACTTTGGACTCTGATGCGTGTGTGTCGAGAAAGCGGCAACAATGGCCTGAGCCGCCTTTCGTACCGACATCAGCTTCTGTGTCCGTCCGGCAGTGGAAATGGTCGCAAGGCTGAAAACGGGAGCCGTTTGTTCGCCTTGCTCCTTCCGTATTTGCGTGACTACCGGTAAGGGACGGAAATGGGGGCATGAGAGGAGCGAGGAATAAGGAAATAGAGAATGCGCTTCGTTGGTAGAAAACTTTTTAAAAGATCTTAAATTTCTGTTGTTTTGTAAAATTGATGAAGTAATTTGTTTGGTGATTGCACAAACTTTGCGTGTCAATATTTTTCAAAAAACACCAAAGTTAGCCTAAGTTTGAACACCCACAAACACACGGACAGTTATATATGTGCGCCTGTGTATGGGTAAGTGTGCTATAAGATTTGCAATGACAGCTAAAAACTCTTTCAAGTGGATACAGGGAGAAGGAGATTTTTGTACGAAACGAAAGTTTCCGTGTAACCACAGCACTTGGGCAAATCAATAAGTCATTTGCGTAGTTAATGATTTACATTTTGTGGTAAGTGCTCATAATGGACTCGAAACATTAGCAAAAAATAAGACTTTACATAGACAACCATTATAGGGCAGTTACCATAATTCTACAGGTAAGAACTGATTAATTAATTTCGCTTTCATTCCAAACTTAATATATTTATTAAGTTTGATTGAATGAGTGTTTCTATCACTGCTAAACATGTGTCTTTTAATCCAGAGTTTAAAAAGAAGATAAAGCCTTAGCATCAATTTAGAATTATCAGCATTAATAACAGAAGACAAGAAATGTTGATTCTTTGTTCGACGGACGTTCATCGGAAGTTACATAATTTCGTCTTCGATTTGGCTCATTATTCTTGCTCAAGAATTTGAAAAAACTTGCCGCAAATCTCTTTTGTATCAGCTGAATGGATAGTTGTACTACACGCCAGTCGATTCGAGTCAAACGTGCCCACTAACCCTCCCGGACCGGCACTTAAGTGGATTTTTATTAAGTATTTATCAAGGAAATCAATATGTCATCTAGCCGATGGTTGTTGTCTCCTATTTGTGCGTTTATCCACCTCTGCCTCTCTCTGTCCTCGTCTCAAGCTCTGGGATGGTCGAGTTTCAATGCTTCCGCTTGGATTGAACATATTGCAAAATGTTCACTCATTCATTCAAGAGCCCCACAAACAAACGTTTCATTCCCATTCCAATTGCCATTATATTCCCACACCCATTACCTGCTCCTGTCCCTTCAATGTTATCTATACCTCGAGCCCTACACTATTCTTTCTCTCTAAGGAAATGCTCGCAAGTACGATTGAAATTGAATAAAATGACTTTTCAAATTATTTGCGATACAACAAAGCACCATGTGGCAGAAGTGCTTATCTGCGGAAAATGTTAACTGTATGACAAAACATAAATTCTAGATATGCAAAACCGAAGGAGCACACACACACACAAACACGCACTCACACATACGCATACTCAGACTAGCTTCGAAGCCATAAGCATACACAATTGTATTCAGCTCATAGAAAGCTGAATGTGTGAGTGTATGTCTGCGTATGTGAATATAGGATATGAAGGCGAACTGTAGTCGACTCACACGTACACAAAAGCATATGTGCATTTGAACGAGGCTGTGTGAGCAAGAGAAAGGAGAAACGGCGGGATATATAAAAACAAATAACAATTTTGCGCTCAAAATAGAATACAAACAGCACAATGCGTCTGAAGCATGCCAATGCGCGAATGTAGAGAGTACAAATACATACATACATATGTGGGTATGTGTGCTTGTATGGAAATGAGGAGCTGACGAAGGCGGAGTGCTGGGAGCAGAAGTATCGATTTATGCATATTAAATTACACACGCTGCCTACTAATACACATTTGTATCCAAAGAAAGCTTTACACTTGACGCTTCGTGTGCTCTTTTCAAAATATTTATACACATTTCTTATTTGCCGCCTGACATCTCAATTGGCGGCTTGGCCGATTACCTTCTGAAGCCATCAACTTCCAGCTCACTACGGTACGCGTACTGCCACCCCACCTCTTCTCACATTATTACCATTGTGATCCCACACTAGCGACCAATTTATAAACGTTTGCCTCTTCGGCTTATCTGTCAGTTTCCATTCTTGTTCTTCTTTCAAGTCTTATTTTTCCGGCATCACTGCTAACGCGCCAGTTGTGTGGTCATGTCCACTATTTTCGCATACATATGTATTTGTGTATTGTAAGTATAAGCAATGCTAAAAAAGTATTTTTTCATAACTTTTCTGCGTTGAATAAATTATAAGTAAAGCAATCAGTTTTCTAAACCATTCCCCAACTTTAAATTCATCCGATTTAAAAAATGTAAAACTCAGAGAAATCTTCATTTGGTGTCTCTGCTTTTTAATCAACGCAAAATTATTATATTATATACTTATTTGATTTACTGCACACGAATCTTTTGTAGCATTCACTCTACAGTTTTAGGGGTCGACTCAACATTATTGAACCGAGCACTACCTCCACTAGAGTGACAATTTACTTAAAAAATACGCATACATTTATACGTGTGTGTGTTTGTAGTCCGTGTGGTGAACAGGAAGGGGGTGTATGCTTTGCAATATTAATGCGTCTGAAACGCCCACAAAGTTAACGCCAAGAAAAGAAAACTGAAAGTGGCCAGAAGGGCAAATGGGAACATTGTTTAAAGGACTCGCGTTCGTTCAGCTCTTGGGAGTGATAATTTTTGGGTCACTCGGCGACGACGACGACCATTGTTAATTATTCTGGTCACATCTGTTATGTAAACTACGTCCCAAGCATAAAAAAGAGCAAGGACAACAACCAAAACACAAGGAGTACTTGAAAACGGACGCCTACTCATGCACCGAAAGAATTAAAAAGTTACGAAAAGCGCGTTAAAGGTCCACCAATACTGTGAACTTTATGTATATGTAAAGTACGTTTATATGTATTTGTTACGTTACCTTTTTAAGTTTCTTTTGTACTCTTCCTTCACACGAGAGCCAGCGGTATGCGGATAAAATGCGAACGCCAAATCGAAAGAAAATTGCACTTGTTAATTTTTTTAATTTACTTTCATGTGTTGGCCAGCTACCGCGCAAAGTAATTTATTAATTCATATTTAATGAGACCAAAAGCCAACGCTGAACACAAACACATTACCCTTAGTCATATTCGCTTTAGAACACAGACGAGACGCCGTCGCCATTTGTCTTGAGAATAGATTATTGCAAAAAAATGCAATCGCCAAAACAAAAAAGTTACTTTTATTTTTCCAAACATGTATTAAGCTTCATGTTCGGTCCTAACACCATGCAAAACACTTATGTTTATTTAATAAGACAATAGTATTAAGTCAATAATCTCTATTCCATCACTAAAAACGACGGACTAACACTTCACATTAGCAAAGTATTTTTGCAACTGACTGCTTCTTCTGATTCGTTCCTCAATTTGCTTTCAAGCACATTCGCTGTGACAGTAACGGGCGACACTTTTCTCTCGATGCCTGGTCGTTGTTGTAGTGGTTTCTTGTATACCGCGAACATAAATTAAAGCAAACGATAAAACAATTTTTGTATATTGCACTGCATATGTTTTGCAGCAAGGAATTGTTAAATTAATCGAATGCTACTAGTTTTGTTAAGCAGTGTGTGCATAAATATTTCTCTTTAATTTTTGCAGCGGTTTTCTTGTTGAATGCATTTGCAGTGTGCACCCTATTGATGGGCGACCTCATTAACAGAAATCCACATCTGATTAATAACATTAAAAGTCTTGCTACAGGATATCTACTCGGTCAGAAGTTCAGGCTGGTAATATAAGAAACAATACTTACTGTTTGCATCGTAGTAATCCCAAGGTATCAGACTCTCGAGAGCTCGACAACAAAACACACATGAAGATGTACGAAGTGCCTTTCAGCAAGTAAATACATTTCGTTCTTAATCAAATTGATAGTTTTACAAATTTATATTTACTTAATTGATTAGCCGATGATTTTTTTTAGGCGCACAAAACACCCGATCGAATTGGGTATGCGTACACAAAACAAAAACAGCGTCTACTTCAACTTCTTCTTGGGGCGCAGATTGTTTGTGTGTCCACACTTCTTCTTGCGGCAGTTGGTTGCACGTGGATGCAGACGTGCGTAACACTTGCGGCAAATCATTTTGTCGCAGTTGTATTTCTGGGCCAGAATGCGCAAAGATGGCTCAATGATACCACCACGCAGACGGAGCACCAAGTGCAAGGTCGACTCCTTTTGGATGTTGTAATCTGACAGAGTGCGGCCATCTTCCAGCTGTTTGCCAGCGAAGATCAGACGCTGTTGATCTGGTGGAATTCCCTCCTTATCCTGGATCTTGGCCTTGACATTCTCGATGGTGTCAGAGGGCTCGACCTCCAAAGTAATGGTCTTGCCGGTTAGGGTTTTCACAAAAATTTGCATTTTGGATGTGTTGCCTGGAAACACAAAATGAATTTCAATTTCATTTTAAAAAGTTTACAATTGGGAAGCGTCAGATCTTTTAAATTCAGCGTCTGTGGCGACGTTGTCTCATGTCCGCTTGTAGGTTATGTACGATGAACTTATAGGTGTCGTGGATATAGAACACATTTTATGCACAATCTGCGCTTGAACTGTAAACTAACGTTACACAGACGCTTGAATTTAGCTTTACAACAGTCACAAATTCTAAGCTTTCACTTTCTAATACTTATTTTCAGTTATTTTCCGCAACTTACCAGGAGAAACGTGCAACCAAATGCTAATTCACAAAAGAAAAGAGTGTTTACACAGCCAACGCGGATTTTTACCAAATATAGAACAACACTGAACAGTATTGCATCAGTCAGCTTTTGAATGAGTGACACCCAGCTTATCGATAACATTTACGGCTTATTTTGGCCGTAAACGTATACAAAAAAGCAAACAATTCTGTATATACTTGACAAAATAATTTTAATAGTTTATATACATTTTTTAACCAATATTAATCAGATTAAATTTCTGTAAAAATCAGCTGTTCGTAATATTTTAACAAACAGTTCAGAGGCACACACTGTTATGTTAAATAACAGTGGTATTAAATGAAATCCGTTCACAGAACAGTTCTGGAATGACCAGTTCCATTACTTAACAGAGCTCTAAAATGTTATTCACAAACATTTGATTTAGTAATACTAGAAATAATAAAGCTTACGACGTTGTAATTTAACATTACTCCATAGGAATTTTTTTTGGTTGTCAAAAAAATCCATATGTTTTTGTATGTTAACATTGGATTCGTAAATTTCGCTGATCAGTTCCAGTTGTTCCTTTTGATGAGCTAATACTTGAACTTGTTCAAAGCAAAAAAGACAAATCTGGGCAACCAAAAAAAAAAGGTTGTGTAAAAGAAACGTGTATTAATTAAAAGTACACGTATACGTACACAGCATGTCGAACAACGATGTTGCCGTGCCGCCGGCTGGAGAAGCGCCGGTATGTAAATGAGTCAAAAATATTTAATTCTTACGTTATTAATGCACAGCGCATATCAACCCAAAATTAGGTGGTTGCTGCCGAGGGCCAACAGCAACAGCAACAACAGCAGCCAACGCGCATGGAATCGTTTTTTGCAATGACAAAATCTCTAATACTGAGAGCGCTAATTATTTACTTTGTTAGCTCGTTCTTTCGAAAGCCACAGCAAAACGCAGGCCAGGACACTGCTGTGGCCAATGCCGGACCAAAAATAACAGCATGGAATTATTTCGAGAACGGCACAGATTTTGATTTACACGTTTGGCTCTCGGAGGAGCCGGATGTGGTTAACTTCCAGCAAAAGGCGAATCTATTGTGGCTGCAAGAGGATCTCACCTACGGAGATTGGGTCTCGGGGCCCACAGGCAATGGCATTTACACCCACAACCTGAAGATTAAGGCCAGTCAGCATTTAATGAACAACGGCAGCATCTATCTCCATGCATTCGTAACGCGGGCCGGCGAGAGTCCAGATCCGAAATCTCCGAGATATTCCAAAAATGGGCATATGGGCCATCAGCAGCATCAGTTAAATAAGTTTAAGAAACTGCGTGTGAATCGCAACTATAATCTCTTGGCCAGTGAAAAGGAAAAACTGGAGCACGAACTGAAGCAGGCGAATCTTAAGGATCAAATCGTATCCCATTGGCATCCAAACTTGACCGTCAACCTGGTAGTTGATCAGACCAATTGGGCTCAGGGAAGCGTCCCGGCGCCCCTGGATGAGTATGTGAAATTCGTAGATGGTGGCAAGACGTATCTGCCCATTGTCTTTGTCAATGACTATTGGAATCTGCAACGGGAATATCAACCTATTAACCAATCCACGCCGGAGCTAGATCTACAGTTGACCTTTCAACCTCTGGGCATGTTCAAGTGGCAGCTGTATGCCGCCAAGCAAATGAAGAGCAAATGGGCAGGAAATGTGCTGGGCGAAATAATGGCTGCAGGTGCTCCGGAAGAAACTGACGAAGATCAGGACTCGCTAAAGGAGACACTGCTAGACACAAACATTTATCTACTTGGTGTAACCGTTGCCGTATCCATTTTGCACTCTGTGTTTGAGCTACTTGCATTCAAGAATGACATTCAGTTCTGGAACAATCGTCAGTCGCTTGAAGGACTCTCAGTTAGATCGGTTTTCTTTGGCGTTTTTCAGTCCCTTATCATATTGCTCTATGTGCTGGATAATGAGACCAACTTTATGATACGCATTTCCTGCTTTGTGGGATTAGGCATTGAGGTGTGGAAAATCCATAAGGTCGTCGATGTCAACTACAATAATCAACAGAAGATATTGGGAATCCTGCCTCGCATCACGTTCAAGGACAAGGGTTCCTACTCAGAGAGTTCCACCAAGGAGTACGACAAGCTGGCCTTTAAGTACCTGGGCTGGCTATGCTTCCCACTTCTGATTGGATACTTTATTTATTCACTGATCTACAATGAGCACAAGGGCTGGTATTCGTTTGCCCTAAACATGCTTTATAGCTATCTCCTGACTTTTGGATTCATATTGATGACTCCACAGTTGTTCATTAACTATAAACTCAAATCGGTTGCCCATTTGCCCTGGCGAATGATGACCTACAAATTCCTCAACACCTTCATCGATGACATCTTCGCATTTGTGATCAAAATGCCAACAATGTACCGCATTGGATGCTTCCGAGACGATATAATTTTCTTTGTATTCCTATATCAACGCTGGCAATATCGCGTCGATCTGAAGCGTGTCAACGAATTTGGCTTCTCGGGAGAAATGGAGGAGCAAGCTGCCACCAAGCGCCTCGAGGGCGACACCTCATCAACCCCTGCTGGTGCCATTGAAGCGGCAACGACCAAAAAGACAGCTGCACAAAAGAAAAAGGACTAGATAGCCGTGCAACCTAGATTATGCATTAGAACAATTTAAAAATAATAATACTAATAACATTACAGTAATCATAAATAATCACTTTCAGTATACATAGAGCACTCGTCGTAATCGAGCGAAACTAAGCATATTTTTAGTGGTAATTTTTATGTGTATTTTGTTTGATTTTTAGGGCCTACAATGGTCCATTGACCATTGAAATAAATTCAGTGTGTGAAGTATATATGTATGATAATATATATCTCTTTAATCTAATCTTATCTTTATCTTGGCTAAGCAACAGGTGCGCCAGGCATTTTAACAGGTTGACACGTATCACGCTATCACAGCTCAAATTAAGTTGTTAGCTTAAAGTAACTACTATAATGGTGCAGTGATATTTAATTTACCAATCAAGAAGAGCATTAATTAATCACATAATTTTAAAAATGGCGCATTTAAACTGCCTATCTTTTTATCGAGTATATGTTTGATACCTTACAGCACTGTCAACGCGACCCAAACGCTTATAAACACTTACATTATTCTCAACAATAACAAGACTTTTCAAAAATGGCGCGGTCAATTTGTCAATCGAAGTTATCGAATAGATGAATGATATTCTGCAACACTATTAACGCAGCGTTAACGAACACTTGCCTTATTTATGACGAAAGAACGAAAATAATAAAATAACAAACCAAAATAAAGGAGTGTTCACAACTGTTGAGAAAGAGCGTTAATTTTATGCAAATAAATTATATTAAGTAAATTTTAACAGCAGCAACTGCAGCCAGCTTGTAATGCCTCAAGCTGAAGTTTAAGAATCAGATTTCTTTGATTTTTTGTTGACACAGAAAAGTGGAAAGTTGTGCGTCGTGTGTGAATGAATGAGCGCAACAACAAGAAGCAATAAAAAATATGTATTCGGAGTGGGCTTCGCTGTCGGCGCAAATCAGCGCCAACAGCTGCGGAGCACAGTGCTTTAGTGTTCTCAACAAGTTTCCTGCCTCGGCTGGACGGGAAGTGGTAACCTCAGTGGTGAAACAACTTGGCACGAATTTGGGCATCACACAGAATGCTGAGCCCAGTCACCTGGTTAAGGATGAGGAGGTAAGTAATAAAATAAATTTACGTCGACAGTAACAACTTTTCACCTCACTTTACTTATTTCTCCCTTCCAACTTACGATGCCTAGGTGAAATGGTGCATGGATGTCATATGCTTTGGACTGTCACTTCCCCTTCAGGAGCATGAAACCATCAAGGACTGCGTTAATGTCTACTGCGAATGGCTGACAGCGCTGCATCCACAACCCAGAATCAGTGTTCCGAAGCCCATATGCGAAGATGCCAATCTCTACGCGAGGCAAATAATAAATCATTTTCACAATCTCTTTGTGCCGCGACAGGGTGAAAGTAAGTTAAAATGTTGCTGAATTACTGCTGCCACTTTAGCTAATTAATGAGCTAAACTGGATTCACCTATTAATGTCTTGAGCATCTACAAAAATACATCACACCCGCAGCCTTGCTTGCGGTACAGGGTGAATTAAAAATATATTACTTTGTTGATAATAATTTTTGATGTGTTAATTAATCATAAACTCGACACCGACACAAAAATACATTTTAAAATCAAGACTTAAGTCACAATTAATGTTTTTTGGTCTTAAAATGCAAAACAAATAGTAAGTTCTAAAAAACAGAGAGCACATCTTATTTTCAAGAACAAGTACAACTACAAATTCAGATCTATTGGGTTAATGATTTTATCTTTAGCATATTAACTTAAGTCTTTACCATCTAAACTATAACAATTCCATTTTTGAATTTCAAGTCTTACCATTTCTATATCAAACGAAGCTTGGTAGGTGCTGCTTTAAGGTCACCATTGATTGAATATCAAAACTAACGGCAATTAAAATTCCTTTTTAGGCGCCGACACTATCAAGCGTCAAGCCGTGCTCTGTCATCGAGTGCTGCGAACTCTGCAGCAAACCGCTCAGATATCACAGCAAATGGATCGGGAGACTTGGGACACGCTATTGCTCTTCCTTTTGGCGATCAATGAGATTTTGCTGGCACCTCCAACTGTGAAGGACGATGTGGGGGATCAGTTATGTGAGCGAGTACTTTCAGTTCTCTTTGAGGTCTGGCTGCTGGCTTGTGTTCGCTGCTTTCCATCACCCTCTTTGTGGAAGACGCTGCAGGAGTCATGTGGCATGTGGCGTCATCGAATTGCACTCGTGGACCAATGGAATCGCGTAAACTTGGCTCTAACCGCACGCTTACTGGAGTTTAGTTATGGTCCTGAATTCAGCCAGCTCAAAATTGGTATTGTTGACCAAAAAAATTTGTTTCTCGGATTTTGGCCAGTAACTAAATTTGAACTTTTTTTTTTGTAATTCCCGCTGCAGCAGACGAAGACAGTCAACTTATTCCCGCCGGCATGTCCAACGATTGTGTGGCCCAGACCTGGTATCGATTCCTGCGTATGATTGGCAATCCGACGGCCCTCTGCTCTCCGCATTTAATCAGCAAATCTTCCCACTTTGTGCAATGGGCGCTCACCCACGAAAAAGGCGCCGAGACGCATCAACATCCTTGTCTTCAAATGTTGCCACAGATTTTCCTCAATGCTATCAAAGGCATTTCCAGTCAGGTTGATGCTTTTCTGGGTAAGACACAGATACGATATCCATGCGCTTAACTTGGCGAGTAGAGGCCAGAGAACTGCAGCGGTCTTTTGAACCATACATAAACTCATACTCACTGAAGTGGTATTGGCTGATAAGTTGTTGAGTAAGAACTATAGGTAGTTTGTGTCAAGAGCATCTCTCAAAATTAGGTCGTGCATAGATTACCAGTGCCATTGCAACAGGCAATGCAGAAGGAGTATTCATAATACTGTATTTTTTTTTAAATGCATTAAAATAACAGGTATCCAAAAATGACTGTTACAGTTCTCTGGTGTGGGCTTAGTAAGCTTAATTATTTAGTTGGAGTCTCTAATTTTCTATCTAGAATTCAAATGATAATTTTTCGCCGCTCTCTCTCCCTCTCTTTCACTCTCTATCGCGCTGCCCAGGCGTTTATCAGCCGCCTTTTTGTCTGCAGGACAACCTCGTTACGAATCTGCTTGAGATTCGTCACTCGCTAAACGAGGCAACCTCGTCCACGCTTCAGCAATTTATCCACTCGAGCAGCGTTTCAAATATAAGCATGCAACAAAATGTCTCTGTGTCCCAACAGCAGCAGCAGCATCATAATCATCATCATCATCATTATCCGCATTTGCATTTACATGGCGCTGGTAGTTTCCTACGCGATAACTTTGTAAGCAGCTCGGCCAGCTCAGCCCTGAACGCCATTATGGGTCATCATCATCATTATCAGCATCATCATCAGCAGCCGCCGATCGCTTCGCCGACCAATCTCTGCCACGTACCAATGGGCAGCGTCAGCGCCGGCGGCAGCCACTCTGCTGGTGTGGTTGGCTGTATTTCGTTTAGCTGCGCTGAGCCAGTGATTCCGTTGTCCAACTCGAATAGCAGCACCTGTGTCACGCCCACACCGCCCCTCCAGCGTCGTCTGGCCAAAAGTTTCAGCGTGGCGCCGTCCATAACTCAGCAGAAGGGTGCGATTTCTTTAATAGTCTTCCCTCTCGTATCCGCATTTACCTCTCATTTCTTAATTTTTGATTTCGCCTAAGATTTTTTTTGTTTGGCCGAAGCCCGCATGACTTTACTCACTGTGGTATAATTTATTTAATTCACATTACAGCCTGAATTTGATTTTTTGTTACGCTCTCATCAACTTATGTACTTTCGTGCACATACATACACATACATGTAAATGCACATATTGTTGTTGTTCTGCCTCAGTTTAATTTATCTATTGTACGCCCACAATTATAAAGCTTCGCATGCTGCTGCATGTCTCTAGATATATGACGATCATCCCTTCCCCTCATAGCACACAACTACTTCGTATACTAATTTTTCACACGATTTGTCGCCCTGCTCCACACACCTCGCTTCGCCTTATCCCGCCTGCGCAGGTTTGAGCAAAACAGCGCTTATCAGCCTAACACGCAGTTCAGCGAATGCCGCCGCCCCCACAACGCCAACTTCAGGGCCGCCCTCATCGAGCAGCATCAACTGTGAGTGTTGTGAATCCGTACTCTCTAAAAGCTAATTACTAATTACTCACGCTCTCACCATTCCCGCATTCCACCCACTTTACACTCAATTCTCTGCCACTCTCAACAGCGTTGCCATCCATCGGTGCTGAACTGCGACCGACATTGTCGGTTGCTCGCCCGAAGTGCAACAGCATTCTGCATTTATTCGGCGAATGGTTGTTTGAGGCAGCGCACATAGGTGGCGATACATGGCTGCAGAACCGGAAGCGTGAGTACTCTCTCAAACAAAAAATTGTCGTTTTAAATATACATTTATTGCCCATTTTTATTTTTTATTAGGACAAGCATCCGAGGCTAGCAAACGACCATCGTCAATGATAATGGAGAATCGCAAGGGATCAATATCGCTGTCGCAGCCAAATTCACTTAATGATCCTTCATCGCTGCCACCCACTTTGACCATAGACAAATATGAATCTGGCCGTGCCGAGGCAATTGGAACATTGTGTAAAATCTTTTGTGCTAAAAAAACAGGAGAGGAAATTCTTCCCGTTTATTTGGCTCGCTTCTATATGGCACTGCAGCAGTGTCTTAAGATTACCGAGTCCAAGGAATGTGATGAAACACTTGCTAGCATTCTGCTTCATTCAGCTGATCTGTTCCGCTTGGATTTGGATGGTATCAATGTGCTGCTACCTGGCTACATAGCTGCTTTAGAGATTGTCCTTCCCGATAAAGATTTAAAGCTGAAAACTCATTCACCAGGATTAAATAAAACTGAACTGCGTCGTTCAGCAATCAGCATTTTACTTTCGATCATTGTTCTTCCGCTTCACTATCACGCCCTACCGATTCGTAGTCTGACGACTGACAATAGCGAAAAGTAAGTGCGCATTGAGGATTCAAAAGCGATCAACAAAAGCGATTAATACAACTAAAGTGAATGTCCTGTCTTTGGTACTTCACAATTTTATCAACATTTCCTTCCAAATTGTTAAGCATTTTGCTTGAAGCTAAAAATTTAAAAACCTTTTACTTACAAAGACGACATGCCAGCAAGTAAGCATGAGAAACGAATTATGTACAATTGTGTAATTCGACTTATGTTAGGCTTGCGTTATAGTTAGAGTCAGGCCAAAACCAACGACAACTCTACAACAATGGAGTCGATTTATGTTCTATTTAAAACTCGAACTGTTATTCTTGCAGGCCAATGACTTTTAGCCAACTCAAGCCCCGCTTAATGAACATACTGATGAACGCGCTGCAAGTGGAGACTGATGCCCAAAACACGCACATGCTTCTGGGAGGATTACTGTTGTGTGTCCAGGACGCAGTAACCTTCGAGGAGTGTGAGCTCAGCGGCAATGAGCATTTGACAGCCACTGGAGCTCAGAACAATGAAGATAATTTGCTTAGCTCTGGTATGCAGAAGATTTTATCATCTGATTATATATTTTGATTTATTTAAATTATAACTTATTTTGCATTTTGTTTGTGTTTTTTTGTTAACTTTGATTTTTTTGTTGTGTGTCACATTAGCGTGCTCAGAGCGTTCCGCTTCGTTAGTGAGCGGCACCGCTAGCTTTCTAGGTGGACAAACCACTGCAGCGAGCTCGCGTGACATGGGCTCAGTATCGGCTCACGAGTACCCAAGTCTGACCATATCCGATGATTTATCGGTGGATTTCACACATGATTTTGAGAGTCTAGCATCATATGGTAATGTACAAGACACATTTTTGTTTTGTTTTATTCTGATTTTTTTGTGTGTCTGGCTTTCATGATGTGATACACTCTGTTTGTAATTTAGTGAATTAATTAAAAATTATTCAATATATATTTTAGATAATGCACATGCTTTGTTTGTGCGTGCTACGTATTTGGTTTGTCATCGTCTGATTTCCTCTTGGAAGACCGATCTAAATGTGTCCCTAGCAGCTCTGGAGCTACTTTCTGGCCTGGCTAGATTGCACATACGTGAAACAGGTACCGCACTCATGTCGCACCAAATATATAAACATATCTATCTATATATAAATAAGTTCTAATCCCTCGACTGTCAGTTTTCATGTAAAAATCCCATTTTATTTGTTGACTTTTCTGTAATTTTACTAAACCATTGCAGCCAGGAAAATAGGAAATGGTAATTTATTAACTCTACTAACAATTTATCATCACTTTTGTTTTTTCTTTTCTTTTATATGTACTCTTTACCTCTAACATCCTTAACACATCGATCCTCACACACTACTATTAATCACTTACATAATTGTTTTGTGTGTTTTAATTTCTATGGCCGCCATGTAAATAACCAAATCATAAACAAAACCAAATGAAACACAATCAAATCAAACCAAATCAAATCGCAAATCAAAACTCCCGAACCCACATACATCTTAGATTCTTTAGTGAAAATTGTCGAAGCAAGCCAAAATCTAACGATAATCTCCACAGACGCTCTAGAATGCAAGCGGGCAGTGAAGTGGATTTGTGACTATATATGCTACCAGTGCTCGCGTCCTCCCCCAGCTCATAGCAAGGATCTGCACAGCACAATAGTTGCGGCCTTTCAGTGTACGGCTGCTTGGCTGATGCAGCATCCGTATCTGCTGCAGGACAAGGACTGCTTGCAGACGGTGCTTGAGGTGGTTGAGCTTGGAATATCAGGCACAAAGAGCCTGAGCAAAACTGGTGATCTGCCCAAGTTCAAAGATGAAAAAGAATTAAAGCCAGCTTCAATGCGAGTACGCGATGCGGCTGAAAATCTGCTGACCATAATACTTGAACAGGTCGGTTATTTCCCCAGCGAGTGTGGACCCGAGTCTATATCCTCGCTACTTGACGAACTTGCTCTAATGAAACATTGTACGCCGCTGCCCAGTGGAGATGACGGGTCTGTTGGCGTTTGCAATGCCGAGCAAGCCATCTCCAAGTTTAAGTATTTCGTTACGGAAAACTCAACCATTTTGGCCTTGCTGGAGGAACCCTTGGGCAACGATCAGGATCCGCAGCCAACGGTTACTCGTAAGTACAAATACGTCCACTCAATTTCATGGTCGACCACGCGAGACTTTATAATGCTCTGAGCCAGCCTCTGTAAATAACTATATTGAATGTGTTTCTATCGTTTTCTAAAGTTCTTATACGAGGTCCCTTTGGCCGTCACGCTTGGACGATGCAACTGCGTCATCTGCCGCGCAGCAAATCGGGAGTAAAGTATCACGCTGTCAACCCGGGGCGTCCAATACCCATGAATGATGTAAGCCAACGTCCCGAATGCGAGCAGAAACATTTTCCCGATGGTGTGGACAAAGTGCAACCCTGTGTTGCCGATTACTCAATACCACCGATTGATCAAATACGTGGTCAGTACGGTCTTAGCCTTATTAATGATATAGAATCGATGCTTGAGAATCAAAGCATACATGAGAAGCTGGCCTGGGCTGAGTCGGACAATAGTGTGGATAGCCTTTCACACGCCCAGGAGTGTGTTCCGCCCACAGTCTGCCAAGAATTCCATGCAGCTCGTCTTTTTCTCTCGCACTTTGGATTTCTCAATTTTGAAATTCGCAATCCTAACAATCCCGTCGAATCTTTGGGATCTCCGCCGCAGCGGCCTCTCATCGTACTGGACACTAAAACCAGTGCTTTTGCGTCGGATTTGGATAAACTGGACAAGCTTAGTGCCCGCACTCACGATACCGTTTACGTGTTCTATGTAAAGGTAGGTCATGTAACATATATCTTATGGTTTCGTCGTGCTAGTAGTATCACTGTTCACGTGTCTTTTGCAGGCGGGACAAACAAGCGCTCAGCAGATTATTGGTAACCTGGCTGAAGACCAATCGTACGACCCACATTTTGCCAACATGCTGCAGACCCTCGGATGGCCAGTCCAGGTGGCGGATCACTCAGGCTGGACTGGTTTTGTGCACAATTCGTGGTCGTTAAAGGGATCATCGGAATCGGAGAGAACTGATCGTAATGTGACCAACGAAATCAATTTCAATGGAGCACAACGAGTACTCTATTGGGCAGATGTGTCATCAGAAATTGCTTTTGTCGTTCCGAACGCTTGGAATATACGCTACAACAGCGACATGGATAATTGCAGTCTGTCCAGCAATTGTAGTGAACAAAGCACGGCAAGTAATGTCTGGTCACGTGGCGGAGAAGACAATACGGGACTAACAAAGTCAAAGCCACGAAACTTAAGTTTGGAACTCGATACATGCAACAGAAGCAAGGACCCCGTTCCTCCAATACGACGAAAAGGCACAGTTTCAAAGCCAGCGCTACTCGCTCAAACGCCAGCAAAGGTATTCCTGGTCTGGCTTGAGAGCTACGAGGACTACTTAAATTTTCCACTCGAAGACCTACTCTCTTATGCTCGCACCGGAGAAGAACTCCATGCCATGCAGATGCCCAGGGCCGCGGACTGTCATGTGATTTTTGTGCATTCTCTGCAGTCCGGTTTGCTGCGAGTGAAACTTCTAGGACCAACTGGTCGTATGAGCTTTGCCACGCCTCTGGTCGATGGAATGGTACTTAGTCGACGCGTGGTCGGAAATTTGGTGCGACAGACGGCCTTGAATATATCCCGACGTCGACGTTTAGATAATGACAAGTAAGTTAAACTATTTAGACCCCATTTCGAATAATGCTCATAAACTTCGTGATATACAACATTGTAGCTATCAACCACCCCATGTCAGACGTCGTCTGAAAGTGCAGGACATAGTTCAGAAGTACAAGATGGACCTGAGTGAAGCAGAGCTGTTGGCGCATTTGTTTCAACGTTCCATTTAAATATTTTAACTGTCATACTTATAAAGTAGCTTAGATTATCTCACTTGGTGGAATCCGTACTTAACTAAATATGCAAACTAATTTTTAGTATTACATTAACATGTATTAAGCTTAAATAAACTAACAAAGTTAGGCACTCGAAAGCACAAATAACAAACATGTTTGAAACTTGTAACACTCTCAATGGTTACTATCAAATCACACCTAGCCACGACCAGGTGGGCACAAGGTAAGCACAGGTATTAGCTAGCTGTATTCGCCACAGCGCCCACATACTAAACAGCCGCGATAAAAGAATTAACAGAATGCGCAAATATCATACTGAAACTAGTGCGAAACGCGACAGACTCAATTGTAAAAGACCCTGCATCCATAGTAAAGATTTATAAAAATATTTTAACAAATCTGAGCTTTGCTTTTATGGCGACTCTTTGTTTTTTGGCTTAGGAAGGAATACCTCGTCAGAGTTTTTAAAAAAAAATAACTGATCTCTTGTGATTTTAGACGTTGCAAATAACCCCCTTAATTTGTGAGTACAGGGTCTAAAAAGCCAACAAATACATGCTGGCCTCGGATGCAAGCTGAGGCTGTTTCTGTTACAAGTATTGGCAACGCGTTTTGGCGACCACAACACAGAGGCCTTTGCGTGTTATTGTAATATTTCTCAAAAGATAAGAATGCGACTAAACTCAGATCCGAGCTCTGGTTCGGGTGCACGCAGGACGCCTGCTGAACGCTCCAATGCCTGGCTCTGGCTTTTTGGCTCATAAACAAATAAAATCAGGCAAAACTATTTTTTATGCGCATTTTACCATTTTAAGTGACAGTTTTACGAGGCAGTCACTGTTTTTAGCTTTCTGCTTTCATAGTTTCTGAAACATCTCAGGCCAAAACAGTTATATTGATAAAAAACAGTCAAAATAGCTAAGAACTTAAAAAAATTTATAGCAAATAAAAAATATATGTACAATTGCTTCTAAAGGGCTAGTAAACATCACACAACAACTGACTTGAGATTATATATTTTATGTTAAGCACTGGAGATTTTAAAATGTCAGAACTTCAATTGATTAAAATTTGAAAACATGTTAAAAGAAACAGAAAGCAGTTCATTCATATAGAATCAATCGTTTAAAAAGTCAACGGCAAAAAAAAAACATAAGACTTAGGCACCGAACTTGTCTGGCAGACCGTCTACACAGCCGATATTAAATGGAATATAACAGCTAAATTTAATTATTATATTCTAATCAACAAATATATTCACGGAAAACATTATTCCGGGAAGTTAACCTATTTGAGCCGAATACGATGATAATGATAACAATGTTGGCAGACTCTAAGAAATTTAAGTCTATCGTAATTTTGCTTCTCACTCACGTGGAGAGTTGGTGTGCCGAGTACAGTATCAATCAAACACGCCCATACACATGCGTCCATCCTCACACTAAAACAATGATAAAAACGTAATGTTCAGTCAAGCTCCCACGACTATAGGTTACCCTGTGCGAATACAGTGGTTTCCTTTGATTTATTTATCAGCTAAAATACCCCCAAAATTTTGAGAATTGTTTAGCTAAAAAAAAATCCGACAGAGTAAAATAAAAAACAGGCATATATGTCGAACAAAAGTATATTTACTTTAAAAGGTTTGACAAGCCTCCATCAGTGCGTTACAAATTCATGACAATGCTATAATACCCTTTGCAGGAGTATAACAACAGAGAAAACATATAAAAAAAGGTATCTATAACCACAGCGGTAAAGTAAACGACAACTAACCATAAGAAAAATGACCAGCGATAATTTTAATTTGAAACCAGTTTCTATGCTAAACGAAAATTCAGCGGCGCTGCCGAAGACCAAAAACTACGCCGACCCAAGGAATCAGAAGAAGTGGCAAGCTAAACAAAAATTATCAATAAGAGAGCGTTCGTTTGGCAGAGTGCAAGGGAGCAGAGAGAGAAACACACGGAGAGAGAGAGAGAGAGAATAAGAGAGAAAAACAGTAACAGAACTAGAGCTTGGTCGAGACTAAAGAATTTCTTGATTATAAAGACAAGAGAAGGCACTGAGTCACAGCAAAACCAAGAAAATACACTCTCAAAAAATTTGGGACTCTTAGGTAAAACATACTGAAAGAGAAAATAATTTCTAAATCAAGTTACACAATTCATTCTTTAAGTGTAACACGCAGTATTACTTTTAAGTGTCATCTTATTCCCATTTATCATTTAATTCACAAATGCAAGCAATATATCTTAGGTTAACTATTAAGATAATTTTAGAGATTTATTTTTATAAAATTTTTGGTTCTGTGCACGATCACAGCAAGTGAAGTGGCCATGAAAGGAGCAGTAGAGCAACCAAGCAATTCTTATTTTCATTCTCATACACATACTTGTTGTGTGAGAGTCGCCGGTGGCTATTGAATCTCGTTGAGTTGGCTGTCACATACACACATACATGTAAGCCATTGCGGGCCTCTCCTAAGTTTTTAGTTAACATCACGGAGAAGGCAAGACACACCAGTGTTACTAAAACATACATTTCCCCATAATAGCTGAGTTTTTCAAAGCTTAATTGCGGGAAATAATCGAAAAGTAACATTTAAATTAATTATTGTAGGTGGATTTTCATTTACATCTTTAGTAATGTAGCTTAAAAAAATATATATCTTGAGTACAAACTTAAAAAATGATTCTTTTATCCTATTGTGAAATAAAAGTATATTTGACGATCATGTAAATGTTTTAGGCCTGGAATTTTAGCCTTTTTTTTACATCTTTTCTACTGAACATAGCTTGACATTGTCAAAAAAAAATGTTGACACCACTGAGACCTATACAATAATAAAAAGCAAGAGAGCTACAGAGAGCACAGTCTTCAAAACAAGAAAATGAAAAACGAAACTGCAACAAGTGAAAAATATGTTGCGGGCGACAGCAATGTTGCGACTGTTCACTGCTCTCTGTTCCCTGTTCACTGCACCCTGTTGAATGCTAGTTTCTAGCAATGTCCGTCTAAGCCGAGCACGAGCATGCGTTACAACAGGTAGACTCAGCTAGAGGTATGCAGGAGGCACAACAACAAAACAAGCTACCGCTTTTGGTACGTTTATGACAAGAACAAGAGAACCCTTCGCTCTTTTTATGCTCAGTGTTGAAGGTATAACAGGTAGTTTATGTATACAACTTTTATCACTCAGATTTCTGAATTTAAATGGAATTCGGAATATGTGTATAAATGGAAATAATTTAATGATTTTAACAAATAAGTCCTTCAATCTCTGATTCACATATCTTGGTAAAACATTACTACATAAACCAATGGAGCCCGAAGCATAAACAAAAGCAGAAGTTAGACGTGTTCATTGCGTTGCCAAGGGGTATTTTTAAGTTAGGTGCGCTCCCCTATAAAATCTTTTTCAGTCTCTCAGTTTTAGTCTGTCGCTGGTCTGCCCTGTCTTTGTATCTCTCGGCGCAAACCTGTCAAGCCACTTTTCTTAGCCGTATTGCCACTATGCTCATAATTTTGTGCTGAATGCTGCCTGTTGAATGCTGAATGCTGCCTGTTGCCTGAGTTGCAAGTTCTTCCCGCAGCTCTTGGCAGTCAGTTACGTTGCGACCACAGAGCGACTGGCAGTTGGCTGAGTTTAGTTTTGGATAACGTGAACGCGTTGAGCAAAACTTTTGACAAAAGTGAAGGTGCGTCCGACGGATGCTCAAATTTCGTTCGATCACATAAATACGGTTACCAACAGACACATACATGTAAAGTATGCGTGTCTAAGCCAGTGCTTCTACAAAACAAATTTCCGATTTATTTGGATATACATAGATACATATACGTATGTACACATTCCAAAAGTCTGTTGGTGAAATAAGTGCGGTCAACGCTGCGTATGGGCAATACGCTCCCGAGCTGAGCTGAGCCTTGTGTCTGTGAGAGTGAGTTTGTGAGTTAGCTTGTGCTTGTGTTTGTGTTTGTGCAGTGTCTGCGTTGTCGTTGTATTTTTATATGTGAAAAATTCCAACAACGTTGCAGCAGGCAGCAAAATAAAAGAGCACAAATGAAGCAAAACACGTTTTGCTTATGCTGAAAAATAAAAAAAAAAAAATAATAAGAAAAATATGTTGCCTGTTGTGGCTGCTGACGATGTTGCATTTGTGTTTTCTGTGTGTGCGCGTGTCGTATTTATGCTATATACTAGCACAATTACAGATGTATGGCAATATTATCACAGTAACCACTTTTAAAATGTGAAACAAATGGTAGGCATTTATAGTACATTTATAGTACATTTAACATAGTACTTTATTGAGTTGAACAGCGACCATTGCCCCAAAAGGGAATAAACGTTCATGGCTATAAATTAGTCAAGAATCAATTAACCTTGCAAGCGCTTACTTAAGGAATTTCTTGTATCTTTCTCTCTGACGCTCTTTCATTTCTCTCTCTATTTCTCTCCTCTCTTTATGCGGGTAAAAGTAAAAAAACACACTTTTAAGTCAATCTAGAAAATGGCGTATGTGTGGTATGTAGTATGGTAAACCAGCTTGTGGGGAAAATAACACAAAAAAATAAATAAAGAAAACACAAAGCCACGAGAAATAAAATAACGACAAAACCAGCTTTGAAACTCAAACAAGATTAATTGTTAAATTATTATAAAGCAACGGTAACGTAGGTAGAGTTTTTTGTTTTCCTCTTTGAGTTCATCTGATCTGCGATCTACTGAGTAGGTTTGAGTCGAATCGAGTTCCAGCAACTCTTAAAAAGTAATGACTTAAATTGTGTTGTTGCCATTTGTTGTATTAGATGCATAAATACGTATTGAATAGAGAAAAGCATTTTCTTCCAACCCAATAGCCTTGGAGTTTTTCTTAAAAATAATTTACTAAGGTTTAAAGCACAAATCTAAATGACAATAGAAATATGAAAGCAAGTTTTTCTTCTTATAGACTTTGCTTTTCATAGAATTAAAATGAAAAGCACAAATATAGAAAGAAAATAGAGTCATAATAATAATGATCATGTATTGATGTGTGTATTAATGTGTGTGTGAGTCGTACTATTCTTGTATGTATACCCAATCATGTAGGCGCCTCTTAGCAACGCGCATGAATTCCAGTTGGTTATGGTCGATATTACTATTATTCCCTATGAATATCAACTTGGCCATATGGCTTAAAGCAAAACTGACGGCTCTAACCAAGTTCTTATACTTTAAGATTTTACCAAAATTTGCATTGCAAATGGCTAGTTGAATCTTTTACAGGTATGGTATTTATGAGCTCTTAAAAATAGTTCGCATAACCATCAATAAACATACACACGCATATTAATCGGTAGTAAAAGATATAATAGTCAGATTCATACTGAGTGATGATATTTAGAGCAAGCGGCACTAAATACTGAATTAGTCTTGCAAGAATTTGATCACAGAAGAAAAATTCGTGATTAATGTGTTAAAAGTCAACCATGACTGAGGAATACCAATACCGCTTAGATAATAGAATAAAATACCCATAACGCTTAAGTAATTGAATGAAAGACAGTAGTCGTATTAGTCATATTGGCGGCATTCAATCTTACACAGAAACATAAACAAGCTAAAAATCTATCTATACATACATATACCTGTATGCATGTTTGGATGTGTGAAAATAAAATATAAAACCAATCACTAACATCTCTTTGATAGAAACCCAAAAAAGAATAAAAAAAACTAAGACAGGAATAGAAAGAAAAAAATAAAAGACACAGCTAACAATACCTTTCGAACAGGTAGATTTTGAAGATTAATGAAGGGGTTCGGCTTCAAAAGCTTTAGAGAACAACAGCATATCTAGGGTAACAAATTTTCTTGGAATTCTAGATATACATACATACATTCTATACGATGCTAACCCGCATATAAAGTAAATAAAAATTATTACATAGTTGCTTTCGCTTGACTAGAGAATACCACGCGTAAAAGTCAAATCATTCTTGTAGTCAAATATTAAATAGGATAACCGTTATTTTTAAGTTTAAGTTTTATCTCTTTTAAGTTTTGTAAAGTAAAAACTTTTTAAAGGTAAATAAATTTAATTTTATTTAGTTGACACAATCAGAAGGGCATTAAAATTTTGAAATAACGACGAGTACCATTCCTCATTGCTAAGGGTGTGTTTTAGCAGACTTGAAGATTTTAAAATACCTGTATTACATGCACACACACACTCACACTCACACCTGTGTTGATGGAGAGTCTTTGATCATCGTCTTTTCTGGTGCTCGAAGTTTTATAGACATAAGACTATTAATTTAGTCAAATGTTGGCACACATGGTATTAACAGACATTTTATGATTATAATTTGTTATTTATTTGGTTTTCTGTTTGAAAACTAATATCGAAATGCCTCTTTGACTCATTTGCAATAAATTTTAATATATATGAGTTCAACACTGTTTATAGATATCCTCAGGTCAATTAGATATAATTGAGTAAATTTCGGTAATTTTCTTATTGTCTAAAAATTAAGAAATCGTTTTGGGGAAAAAATTATTTGTTAATAGAAAGTGTTAAAGTAAAGTAAAGATAGTACATTTAAATCTACAAGAAGGTGTCGTAAGCTCTATCAGACTACCTTCATGTATATTTGCCATATAAATAATAATTCGATAAATAATAATCGACGACATATATTCGTTTAATTAATAAATTTCTAATGTTTCTTTTCAGGTGATCCTGCAGTAACTAAGGAAAAACACGATGTGTTCCAAATTAAGCACAAATAGCCAATTTTTAATAGAACAAAAAGACATTTCGAACGAAAACATTAAAAAGTAAGCAACAAAGTAAATGTTCGAAAATCCGCGAGTTGCAACAAGACAATTAAGGTCCTCAGAGAAGATGCACTCTCTTCTCTCGATTGGCAATAAAAGATGGGGGATACTATTGCACCTTATTGTGTTACTTGCCGTTTTCCACGTGCCAACTGAAGCGTCCGAGGGAAAATCAACACTTGAATTTTCATCCCCCCGAGGGAGGAGTTATGCCACTACATATGAGCAATATGCTGCTTTCCCGAGACGTCGCAGCTCCTCACCCTCGGCGGGAGAAATGCAATCTCGAGCTGTTGATACTAGTGCAGATTTTGAAGTATTTGAGGGACAGCCACGGGGCACACTGGTCGGATATATACCGACAAAGCCCAAATTCACTTATCGATTTAATGAGCCCCCGAGAGAATTCACCTTGGATCAAATAACTGGGGAAGTAAAAACAAATGCGATTCTAGATCGGGAAGGTATGCGCAGTCACTATGATCTTGTGGTGCTCTCCTCGCAGCCAACATATCCTATAGAAGTACGCATTAAAGTGCTTGATATCAATGATAATTCACCAGAATTTCCGGAGCCAAGCATTTCAGTTTCGTTTTCGGAGAGCGCAGTCTCGGGAACTCGCCTTCTTCTCGATGCCGCCACAGATGCGGATATTGCTGAGAATGGCGTAACTGACCATTATGAAATAGTTGCTGGTAATGTCGATAACAAGTTTCGTTTGGTAACCACAACGAACCCCAGCGGAGATACCTCATATTTACATTTGGAGACCACTGGAAATCTGGATCGTGAGTCCCGCGGTAGCTATCAATTGAATATATCGGCTAGCGATGGTGGCTCTCCGCCACGACATGGTTACCTTCAGGTTAATGTCACCATACTGGATGTAAATGATAATCCGCCGATTTTTGATCATAGTGATTACAGTGTCACTTTAAATGAAACTGTTGTACCCGGTTCACCTGTACTACAGGTAATGGCATCCGACAGCGATTTGGGCGACAACAGCAAACTTACTTATTATTTGGCTGAATCCGAGCATCAGTTCTCGGTGAATCCCGAGACAGGTGTTATTTCCACAACTGAACGCTTAAATTGTCCCCAGCAAACGAGGGAGCTCATGGGAAAGGATCGGAGTCATGCTCAAAAAAGTTGCGTATTCACGGTTTTTGCCCGTGATCACGGTTCTCCTCGCCAAGATGGACGCACCTATGTGACCGTTAATTTGCTAGACACGAACGATCACGATCCCATCATACGATTTCAGTACTTTCCACCAACGGGGAGTGTGGCTACCGTGGATGAGAACGCAATCAATGGCACCGTCGTTGCAGCAGTTTCAGTGATTGATTCCGATGATGGTCTCAACGGACAAACAACAACCCGCATCACTTCGGGCAATGAGCTGCATCATTTTCGTTTGGAGAAGACTCCATTGTTTCATATTGTTCGCGTTAATGGAATATTGGATCGGGAAGAGATCAGCAAATACAATTTGACTGTAGTGGCCACAGACAAGGGAACGCCAGAACGCACAGCGATAGCATACCTGATCATAGACGTAAACGACGTGAATGATCATGAGCCGGTCTTTGAGAAGTCAGAATACTCTGCTGTGCTTAGCGAACTGGCGCCAAAAGGTAGTTTTGTCGCGTCAATTGTGGCTACGGACGAAGATACAGGTGTCAATGCCCAGGTGTACTATGAAATAATTTCTGGCAACGAGCTCAAATGGTTTAACATCGATACAGCTACTGGCCTCATTGTGACGTCAGGCCCTTTAGACAGAGAAGTTCAAGGAAACACCGAACTAAGTATATCTGCAAGAGACGGTGGACCCAATCCAAAGTTTGCGTATACTCAGCTAAAGGTGACCATACTGGATGAAAATGACGAGGCACCTCATTTCGCCCAAGAAACTCTTAATGTTGTGCTAAGCGAGGATGTTGGCCCACAATCGCTGGTCGCATTGTTATCGGCTACAGACAATGATCAGGGCACAAATGGGTCGGTTACATTTTCGTTGGCGCCCAGTGTGGAAAGGTTGTATCCACAACAATTTTCGATCGACTCCATAACGGGCCAATTAATGACGCGCAAACCTCTCGATCGTGAGACAATGGCGAATTATGAAATTTTTGTGATCGCCCGCGATCAGGGCGCACCGTGTCCACAATCAGCCACAGCCACTGTTCACCTCAGCATTGCAGATGTAAACGATAATAGTCCTGAGTTTTATCCAAAGCACTACATCTACACTCTGAAAGACAGCCAGTTGTCGCCTGGGGTCGGGGAAAATAATATGCAGAGAATACTCTTGAATGTCACGGCTTTTGATCGCGATGAGGGCGATAATGCCTTAATTACTTATAGTCTGGAATCCGGTGGCGAGAATATTTTTAGCATTGATGCCAGCACAGGCGCTGTCATAATAATGGGGAATGCCAATGCTAAACACCTTAAAAAGTCCTCCTTTTTTAAACTGCGGATCTCAGCCCGTGATTCTGGGGATCGGAGAAGTGAGCAGGATGCTCTTGTGGAAATAGTATTGGAATCGAAAACAGAGATATTGAATTTTAATGCTCTCAACAGTTATGATTTTCAATTAGTGGAGGATTCAGATCAGGAAGACCCGAAACTCGGCCGAGAAGTCGGACGAGTGCAGGTGAATCGAATGTCAGCCAAAGATATGGAATATGTCATCATTTATGGAGACAAAAATGAAAACTTTGCAATTGATAAACAGAATGGTCGCATAAAAACAGTAGGTTTAATTGATCGAGAAGTCCAAGCACAATATCAGCTAACTGTCTTGGCGCGTAGTAGTCAGGGATCCGGTTTTGCCTATGGAAAGTGCGGCGTGCACATTACGATCCTGGATTTAAATGATAATGCCCCAACCTTTGTACAAGATAGAGACACAGATGCTTTAATTATGCTGCCTGAGAACACCGCCGTTGGCCAAGAGATATATTTGTCTAGAGCTCGAGATCGCGATTCAGGTGTCAATAGTCGAATTAACTACAATCTGACCTACAATCCAAATGAACAGTTTCGTATCAATGCTGCAACTGGAGTCCTCTACTTACAGAAGCCTGTTAGAGTCGAGCCAGGAACAATACTTCACGTGGAAATCATTGCCACTGATAGTGGTTCACCAGCACTCGGTAATAGACTACAACTCCCTGTACATATTACCGATGTGAATGATCACACGCCGGTCTTTGATCATACATCCTACGAAACGTCACTTCTCGAGACAACAAGGGTAAATACACGTTTCTTTGCTTTGGCCGCCTCCGACAACGATTTGGGGGCTAATGGACGTATATCATACGAGATTATTGAAGGCAACTCTGATCGAAAATTTGGTGTCTTTCCTGATGGATTCCTATTTGTTCGAGCTCCTCTCGATCGTGAGGAACGCGACTACTATGCACTCACCGTTTCCTGCAACGATGCTGGCACTCCAACTCGATCCTCAGTGGTTCCAGTTGTTATTCATGTGATAGATGAAAATGACAATGCACCGCAATTTACAAATAGCACGTTTACTTTTTATATACCGGAGAACGAACCGCCCGATACGTTTGTGGGCAAACTGACTGCCATTGATCGAGACATAGGAAGAAATGCTGAGTTAAGTTTTAGTGTCCTAGCGTCATCGCTGGATTTTAAAATAGATAAGCATAACGGCTTTATCAAAACACTGCGGTCATTCGATCGTGAGACTCTGGTGTCAAACGTCCTAATTTTAGACGATGAGGAACGAAGTCTTAATAGCGGTGGTACAAACTATCTGCTGCTAGAGGCCATAGTTTCAGACAATGGTGTACCTTCACGGCACGATAAGGTCAGGATCAAAGTTATTGTCACAGATGTTAATGACAACGCACCAGAATTTTTGCGAGCTCCTTATCAAGTGACTATCTCTGAAGATGCTTCCGAAGGTACACATATTATGCACGTATTTACACACGATGCGGATGAGGGCTTAAATGGGGATGTATATTATTCACTGTTTTCGGGCAACGAAGGAAATCATTTTAGTCTAGATGGAGCTACAGGACAGCTTACACTATTACGAAAACTTGATCGGGAAACACAGGACGTCCACCATCTAACAGTTGTAGCTCGAGATGCGGCGCTAAAATCTCCTTTAAGCTCAATGGCAAATATAACTATAATAGTCCTAGACGATAATGACAACGCGCCTGAGTTTACACAATCGAGTAGTGAGATTTCCGTATTGGAGACTAGTCAGAGTGGAACTGAGTTAATGCGTTTTCGGGCCAGCGATGCAGACCAGGGTGTCAATAGTCAGGTGATTTTCAGTATTACTGCTGGAAATCGAAGAGACACATTTCATATTGACAGCATGACTGGCAGTTTGTATCTACATAAATCACTAGACTACGAGGATATCACCAAGTACACGCTAAATATAACAGCATCGGACTGCGGTACTCCTCCACTATCCACAACGGTACTTTATAACGTAATTGTTGTGGATGAAAATGATAATCCACCGATATTTCCAAGCACGGCAATTGTACGACAGATCAAGGAGGGTATACCCCTGAAAACGCCCATTGTAACTGTAATTGCAGATGATCCCGATTCGGGTCTAAATGGCAAGGTAACCTACATAATCAGCAGGCAAGAGCCAGAACTTACAGGAGGCAGACATTTTGGCATCAACACGCAGACTGGAGTAATCTACACTCTGCGTGATATTGATCGCGAGTCCATTGACAACTTTAGACTTACTGTTGTAGCGACAGATCAGGCACAGCCCTCAGAGCGACAACTGTCCACCGAGAAACTTATCACAGTCATTGTCGAGGATATCAATGATAATGCCCCGATATTTGTCTCAATGAACGCAGCCATTCTGCCAGAAACTGCCAACGGGGTTGCCGTAATGCAGGTTTTAGCACAAGATGCGGATTCTTCGAGCAACGGTTTAGTCACCTACGAGATTATCGGGGGCCAACAGGAACTATTTCAATTGCAACGTAATACGGGAGTAATAACACTCGGACAGAATTTTTTGGTGCAGGCTAAGCCCGAAGTGCGCTATCAACTGACCTTAAAGGCGACGGACGAGGCAAGTGGTGAGCGGAAGAGCACGGAGACTTATATAACGCTTATCAAAGCGGGACCTAGTGGAGAACAAGGAGATGTACCTCTTTTCGAGCAACACAATATGTTATATGGTACGGTTTCGGAGAACGAACCGATCGGTACTAGCATTTTAACCGTTAGTGCCCATCTCGCTGGCGGTGATATTGAATATTTTGTGACAAACGTCACAGCATCCACAGGACTAACCGGACTTGGAGTCCAAGTTGATCGTTTGTTCGACATCGATGCCAAGTTGGGTATATTATCGACTGCAGTTGAACTGGACCGCGAAGCTGGTCCACCAACCTACGAAATTGAGGTCTACGCCATCGCTCTAGGTGGAAGGCCAAGAACCGCACACACAAAAGTAAGTCACGTATCAAGAATTCAGATTATTATCAGTAGTTAGTATGAAAAACTATCCGTCAGATAGTGTGTACATGATATGTATTTAATTCTAAAGCAATCCGAATAAGGGCAGGGCTTTCGCAGTCGGTTCGTCTCGGTTTTCCCGCTTGTTGAATATTTAAAAAGAAACGAGAGCTGAGCATTAATACTGAATCAATATGTTTGTAATGTCCCGGAGAAACCCACTTTTCTTCATTCTGTTTATTCGGTTGTAGTTAAGGCTAAATCCGTGCACGATTGGGTCTCTTTTAAGGGCTTATCAGTATAAGTCAAGACCGCACTAATGCGCTTTTAATGTATCCTGCAGATATGAAATGTTGATTGTACGTAAAGCAGAGTTTTTGAAAACTGTCAGCCAAAAAAACATGACTACATAAATACACTTTCACACACATGTACATGCATGTATGTGTATCAGAGAATGAAAGAGTGTGTCTGCATGCGCAAACGGCTTAAAATGCAAATCATCAGACAGCGCATGTTGGCTACTTTCCATGTTTTCTACTCAATGAATTTGTCGCTCTGCGTGGAAAAGAGAAGGCACCCTTCAACCTGTGTCTCTGTTTCTGTCTCTTTTTTACTTGTCTCTTCCTGACTATACATGGAGATGCTGCATATTTAGGCCGCAGGGATAAAATTATAATACATAAGTTGTTTCATTGGAAGTCCCCTTTAATTATTGGCAAATACCCTACGAATTTCTTGAGCAGGTATTTTGATTTCGTAGTTTAAACTACAATCGTAGCTCAGTGCCTAAACGCTCCACCAGACAAACGAAGCAATAATAATTCCATTAAAAGAGCTATAAGACCGATCGATGTTTTTAAAATGTTGGATCTAAGAGAGAGCAAAATACCCTTAAACGGGGTATACTATATAAAGAGTGCGCAACAGCAAACATCTTTCGGACTTTAGGGCCAGACCCATGCACACACACATAAGCACCAACTCTTTGAACGCTAACCCCCCGCTTCTGATTTTTTACCAGGGCCGCCAATTCCCATTTGCCTTCCTGTTGGCGTTTGGCGGGCAACCTTTCGTGTTGCTTCCCTCCCTTCTGCATTTCCCTACTGCCTCTGACACACCGTGTGCGTAGGTATGCCTGCAATGTACGCATGCAAATGTGTATACGAGTATACAGTAGTTCCAGTTCTGCACAGCTTCTTGAAATCCTCGCTTGAAGCATCACATACATATATGTTTGCATGAGTATGCACATACCTTTATCCACACACTTCAGACACAAACTTGTTCATCTAAGGCTCCATCTTGCGTGCTAAAAGTATTTTAATCAATTTTATTGTTCCCTTGATTTAAAACGATTGTCATGTTTTTTTCGGGATGTGCATTAATTTCAAATATGCAGAGATTTACCAATGAAATAGGATTAAGTAAACGGTAACAGGCATAGTGGCACTATTTATAGAAAGTTTGTAAGAAACGATAAAATAACTGAAATAACGACTTAATAAATACAATAAACAAACAAATTTGATTTTTGAGGCAGAACATAAAAGGTTTGCTAACACCTAGCCCCCTTATTTTGTAATGCAGCAAAATGTCGCTGTCAATTTGGTAGTACACGTAAATAAATTGCTGAATGATTGACGGAGTGCATGCTGCACGCACAAATAGTATATCGAATTTCAAAACACGTTATTCAAAGAATATTTTTTATGGCAATGCCTCTCCCCAATAGCCGAAGAAATAGGCCTTCATCTACGAATCCTTAACTCTTCTCACTACTATTCTTATTAAAGTAAAGAATATATTTAAATGTATATTATGGGGTCAAAAAAACAACAGTGAAAAATATTTAGTATACTCTCACAGGAGAAACTGTTATTTTTACCGCTGAAAGCACAAAATGTTAATTCAAACAATTATGTGCATTTTTGTAGGTTAAAGTAAGCGTATTGGACAAGAACGACAGCCCACCAAAGATTTTGGACACGCCATTAATATACACAGTAAGCGAGGATCTGGAGATTGGAAATACCATAGCTACAATTCGGGCTACCGATCCCGATCCGGACACGATGGGTAGTATGGTTTTCTCGCTTACGGATGGTCATGATGGTAAATTTACGCTGGAGTCAAAAACGGGCAAACTTCAATTAAAGGATACATTAGATCGTGAAACAAAAAGTAAATACGATATTCGTGTGCGCGTTAGTGATGGAGTTCAGCATACGGAAACTAATGTTATCATTCAAGTAAGCATTTTTCATATTTAGTTTGCAATTTGTGAAGCTTTAAAAATTCATTTCAAAGGTCGCTGATACCAATGATAATCCGCCGGTGTTCGAAGAAGCAGTTTATTCCTTTGACATCCCAGAGAATGCACCTAGGGGTTATCAAGTTGGAGAAATTGTGGCTAAAGATTTGGACTTAGCTCAGAATGCTCAAGTATCGTACTCCGTCATTTCCGACTGGGGAAACGATGTTTTTAGTTTGAATCCACAAACTGGAGCAATTACACTGACAGCCAAATTGGACTACGAGCAGGTATGAAATTTGATTTTTCACACAGACAACAAAGAAATTGTAAATTGAAAATTTAAATGTAAAAGCAAAAAGTACGAATTTGGTTATCTTATACTCGTGTTTGTTAAAAGCATTAATATTTAAATTATGTATTTTACAATCGATTTAAAATATCGGAATTTTTGAACTTCTGATTTTACATCTACTATTGTTTTCCACATAGATCCAGCACTATATATTAATTGTTCAAGCCCAGGATAACGGCCAGCCAAGCCTGTCGACTAGTATCACAGTATATTGTAATGTCATTGATTTGAACGATAATACACCATTGTTCAATCCCATGAGCTATTCAAGTGAAATATTCGAAAATGTTTCGTTGGGAGTCGAGGTGGTAACTGTGTCTGCCAAAGACATTGATTCGGGTAAGACATAAATCTTAAATCACTTTGACCGATCAAATAATGTGATACAATTTAATGGCAGGTAATAATGGACTTATTGAGTTCAGTATAACTGGCGGTGATGTGGACCAGGACTTTGAAATCAACAGCAATGGAACTATATCTACTCGTCGTCAACTTGACCGAGAGCGACGCAGTTCCTACATTTTAACAGTAACTGCTCGTGATTGTGCCGATGAATTGACACAATTAAAATTTAACCATCGCTCACCCCGCCGATTTTATCGAACACATACGGAAAATCAGTTTATGTCTAACCAAAAACAGGAACGACTTTCATCAACGGTGCAGGTATGTTTCTTAGATAAAGATTAAAACCGGATGAGTGTTGTGCAACTTAAGACGCTTAGTTAGATTTATACAATGGTCCCGTAGTATTTATACTTTGACAAGTCCTAGTAAAAATAAACTCAAACTTGTTTCATCAGCGCTGGTAGCGGTCATAATTAATAAAAAAATGTTCTGCTTTATCGCGTTACCAAATGGAAACTTATTTTCTAACTTCTTTTCTTTTTACTTCGTCTTTCCCCAGGTCACCATAGTTATTAAAGACGTGAATGACGAAGTACCAGTGTTCATTTCCTCAAACGAGACATCAGTCATGGAGAATGTGGCCATTAACACGGTATTATTTACAGTGAAAGCCGTCGATAACGATGAGGGACGAAATGGCTACATAGAATATGCCATTGATGGAGGCAATGGAGTAAAAACCACGCCTTTTAGCTTAAATCCAACTGACGGTGTTCTTCGCGTAGCTGATGCTTTGGATCGGGAAATTAAAAATATCTATGTTTTAAATATAACAGCACGGGATCGTGGAGATCCTCCACTTGCAAGACGGTCGCAGTTAACCATCCGAATACTAGATGAAAATGATAATATCCCGGTATTCGATCCAAAGCAGTATTCAGCATCAGTGGCTGAGAATGCCAGCGTTGGTGCAATGGTTCTACAAGTATCGGCAACCGATATGGACGACGGCGATAATGGGCGTGTTCGTTATTCGATATATACAGGGGATCAGAATCGAGATTTTAGTATTAGCGAAGACACTGGTATTGTCAGAGTTGCCAAAAACCTAAATTACGAACGCAAGGCCAAATACGTGCTTATAGTACGTGCTGAGGATTGTGGAGCAGGGGAAAGTGCAAGTGACACTGCTGAGCTGATCATCAACATAGTTGACATTAACGATAATCGGCCGACATTCCTTGATTCACCCTATATAGCCCGTGTCATGGAGAATACTTTACCCCCCAACGATGGGTATTTGCTCACTGTAAACGCATTTGATGCCGACACACCTCCCCTCAACTCACAGGTGCGATACTTTCTCAAAGAGGGCAATGTCGATCTGTTTCGGATTAACGCTTCAACGGGTGAAATAGTTCTACTCAGAACTTTGGATCGTGAACTACAGAGTGTATACATACTGACTTTAGTAGCCATGGACACAGGATCTCCGCCTTTGTCAAATACGGGAACTGTGCGTGTTGAGGTTCAGGATATAAACGACAACGATCCCGTCTTTGAGCTGCAATACTACCAAACTACTATACAAGAAAATCTCCCAATTGGCTCTTTGGTGTTGCTGGCCAATGCTTCTGACCAAGATACTGGACCCAATGCTAAAATTCGATTTAATTTACTGGGGGAACACATGTCTCATTTTCACATTAATAGCGAGACGGGAGAAATTGTTACGGCTATAGTGCTAGATCGCGAAAACATTGGTATTTATCATCTAACTTTAATGGCCCAGGACAGCTCCATTACGGAACCTCGGGCGACTTCTGTAAACCTGACCATAATTGTGGGCGATACAAATGACAATATTCCCCAATTTGACGCTGAGACTTACAATGTTGTTGTGCCCGACAATATAGCTATGGGAGAATTTGTATTCGGAGCAAAAGCTATGGATTTGGATGAGGGATTAAACGCACTAATCATTTATAATATTAGTGGCAAAGATGAACAATTCTTTGAGGTACATCCAACGACAGGAGTCATTCGCACTAGACTGGAGTTGAGTCAGAAAAATAAACCCCACGCTGACATCATCTACAACTTAAAGATTCATGCGAGGGATCAAGGAAAAAATGCAAAGAGTTCAAAAGCTGACCTAACAATTCAACTGCGTCCAGCTGAACTGTTTCCCGCATTCTCCTATATGCCAATCACACAATTTACATTGCCCGAAGATGTACAGTCGGGAAAACGTATTGCCAAACTATCGGCCACATCTCCAAAGAAAGGATCCCTGTCCAATATTCGATATAATATAGCTGGAGGAAATATGGCACAAGCAGCTGTAATTGATCCAAATAGCGGAGTTTTAAGTGTGGGACCAGATGGATTGGACTATGAGCTAGCCCATCAATATGAGTTGTGGGTAGAAGCCGCTGATTCCGATAGACCAAGTCTTCGAAGTGTAACTTTGTTAAAAATTAATGTCACCGATGCCAATGACAATGCTCCAGTTATGGAAAAACTTATCTATAACTCTGAAATTATGGAAGAGGAAACACCACCACAGTTAATTGCGACTATAAAGGCAAAGGATAAAGACTCCGGTGAAAACGGAGAGGTTATCTATAGTTTAAAAAATGACTACGAAGGTACTTTTGAAATCTACTCCTCGGGCGAAATATATACGACCCTGAGGTTAGATCGAGAGGAGATTAGCGACTATGCTTTAGTTGTTGAGGCAGTCGATCAAGGTGTACCACAACTGACGGGGACGGCAAGTGTGTTATTACATCTGCTGGACAAGAATGACAATCCACCCAAATTTACACGACTTTATTCCCTAAACGTAACTGAAAACACGGAAATCGGTAGCTTCGTTATAAGCGTTACCTCATCCGATTTGGATTTAGGGGAAAATGCCCACGCTACATATTCATTTAGTTCGAATCCAGATGATAAGTTCAAAATTGATGCACATAGTGGAAACATAACAGTTGCAGGACAAATCGATCGTGAGCAACAGGATGAGTACATACTGAAAGTGGTTGCTTTCGATGGAGCCTGGCGTGCCGAGACCCCCATTACGATAAGCATTCAGGATCAGAACGATAATGCTCCCGAGTTTGAGCACAGCTTCTATAGTATCAATTTCGCTGAACTTCAAAATGCTGGCTCTTTTGTGGGCCAGATTATAGCCACGGATCGCGACAAACAAGGACCCAATTCAGTTATATCTTACTCGCTGCAGTCACCCTCGCCCATATTTAGCGTCGATCCGGCCACAGGTGAGATCTACAGTAAAACTCCGATTCAGTACAAGCACTCGCAGTACATAAGCTCACCGGAGAATATGTTCACACTCAATGTTCTGGCCACAGACAATGGAAAGCCACCGTTGTACTCGGAGTGTCTGGTCAGCATAAACATTGTGGACGCAAATAATAATCCGCCAAAATTCGAACAGTCCGAGTATTTATCTCCATTACCGGAGCATGCCAAGCCTGGACAACGTGTAGTCAGGGTACATGCCCACGATGACCAAGATGTCGGAGTTAATGCAGAAATTGATTATGCATTAATCAGCTCTTCCAACATGAGCTCATACTTTGTTATTGACAAACATGATGGTTGGATAACCTTGATTAAGTCTCTTAATTTACCCTCCAATACAAGGTTTGAGTTCCAAGTCAAGGCTACAGATCGTGGAGTTCCACCGCAATCGGATCAAGCACGCGTCATTGTGATTGTGACGGATGAGAATCGTTATACGCCAGAATTCAGTGCAAGTAGCTTACAGGTGATTGTGCCCGAAAACGAACCAGTTGGTTCCACAATTCTTACACTTACGGCCACGGATAAGGACAGCGGACCCAACGGAATGCTGCACTACTTCATTTCTGGTGGAAACGAGCGTGGGGACTTCAGTATAAACGAACGCAGTGGAGCAATTACAATAATGCAACCACTCGACTATGATTTCCTACAGGGCTACCACTTAAACATAACAGTTGAGGATCTAGGCTACCATCCATTGTCTGCAATTGCAATGCTCACGATTATTTTGACCGATGTAAATGACAATCCACCACTGTTTAATCAGTCGGACTATCACGGCTATGTAGCGGAAAATCAGCCCGTGGGTAGCCTAGTATTTCAAGCGCATGCCACCGATAAAGATTCCCCAAAGAATGCCATTATTCAGTATTCACTGCTTCCCAGCGATGCTGATCACCACTACTTTAGCATTAATGCCCAAAGTGGAATTATTTTGTCAGCAGTCAGTTTTGACTATGAGGAACGACGCACATATATGTTGCACATCAAGGCCAGAAATCCCGACTCTATTATGGAAAGCTACGCTGTGCTTCACGTCCACATCTTGGGGGTAAATGAGTTTTACCCGCATTTTCTACAACCAGTTTTCCACTTTGATGTCTCGGAAACATCGGCTGTGGGCACTACCGTGGGATCTGTTCAGGCTACAGATAAAGACAGCGGCGAAGATGGAAGAATATTTTATTTGTTGGTGGGGTCAAGTAACGACAGAGGTTTTGGCATAAATCCTCAGACTGGTCAAATCCGGGTGACCCGTAGTTTGGACCGAGAGACACAGAACCGTGCGGTCCTTTCGGTCATGGCCAAGAATTTCGGCAGCATAAGAGGGAACGATACGGATGAGGCTCAGGTGATAATATCTATTCAGGATGGCAATGATCCGCCTGAGTTTGTAAAGCGTTATTATACCTCTAAAATATTGGAATCGGCGCCAATTGGAACGCTAGTGACAACGGTCAAAGCCATTGACAAAGACGTTCGGCCACAAAACAATCAGTTTAGCTATTCAATAATTAATGGCAATATTAAGCAAAGCTTTCAGATCGATGAGGAAACTGGAGAGATTAGTACAGCCGCTCTTTTGGATAGGGAGGATATTGCACGATATAATTTGGTCATAGGTGCCATTGACACAGGTTTGCCGCCACAAACAGGCACAGCTACTGTGCGTATTGACTTGGATGACATCAACGACAATGGTCCAATGTTCACGGCCGACGGACTACTTGGATATATATCCGAAAATGAGCCACCGGAAACAACGATAATGACCCTGGCAGCCAATGATCCGGATTTACCCGAAAATGGAGGTCCATTCACCTACAAAATTGTGGGTGGCAAACACAAGTCCTGGATTAGTGTAGACAAATACACGGGACTGGTCAAGTCCACAGCTAGTTACGATCGCGAAACTACCCCAATTTTGGAGGCCATCATTGAGGCGGAGGACAGTGGCAAACCCAAGCAACAGACACGTCATAAACTCCTTATAAAGGTGCTTGATCAGAACGATAATCCATCGACACCGAGGAATGTCCGAGTATCAGTCAGTATATTTAACACAGACTTGATGTCAAATATAAAACTGGCTGATGTGCATCCCAATGATGTGGATACGGTGGGAGATTACCAATGCCGTCTACCGGGCCATGCACAAGGGCTGGCCATCAAAAGTGGTTGTGAATTGCACACAACTTCAACCACGACTCCCACGTCCTATGCGTATACTGTGATTGGAAACGATGGAAAACACAGCGACGTAATCTCAAATGTGACCGTCGATTTTCACATCTACAATAATGTCACTACTGCTAATACTGTGGCTCTGCTTATCCGGAATATGTCAGCTGTGCAGTTCCTTACGCAACACTTTCAACCTACTTTGGAGTTGCTTAAGTCCCAGTTTGCTGCGAGCGATCTTGTGTCCATATATAGTTTAATCGATGTGGACCAGTCAACCAATCGATCGAGCAGCTATCGAGACCTCGAAGTTCTAATGGTGGTGCGCACCTCGCAGATAACCTATCGTCCGGCAGCCCATGTCCTCGAGCGTCTACGGGAAAAACGATTTCGCTCTGCGTTCACAGAGCTGCTCCGCTCAGAGATCATTTTCGGATACGAGCCGTGTGCGAAGCCCGACGTTTGTGCAAATGGTGGTGTGTGTAGTCCTATGATCCGACTACTGGATATTAATAACTTTAGCATCGTGGATACTCCAGCGCTAATTCTCAGCGGTCCTCGCTTTGTCCACGACTATACGTGTCAGTGTATGAAAGGATTTGCCGGTGAGCACTGTGCTCGCCGTCAGGATCCCTGCGTACCAAGTCCTTGTCAGGGTCATGGTCAGGGCCAAGATCAGGCTCAATGTCGTCGTTTAGGGAACGATTTTCACTGCGAGTGCCCATCGAATCGAGAGGGCAAACACTGCGAAAAGGAACGCGGCGATGTGTGTTGGCTAAATCCTTGCCGCAACGGTGGCAGCTGCCAACGCAGTCCAGATGGTGCCTCCTATTTCTGTCTATGTCGCCCGGGATATCGTGGTAGCCAGTGTGAGAATATCGCCGACTCGTGTCGTCCCAATCCCTGCTTACATGGTGGTCTTTGCATCAGCTTAAAGCCGAATTATAAATGTAGCTGCCCATCTGATAGATATGGGCGACACTGCGAGCGTTTCACTTATGGCTTCAATCCACTTTCCTTTATGAGTTTTCCATCCTTAGATGCCACAACTAATGATATTTCCATTGTGTTTGCTACGACGAAATCCACGGCCCTTTTAGTGTACAACTATGGCTTGCAAACCGGCGGGCGTTCCGACTTTTTGGCGATTGAACTTGTCATGGGACAGGCGTTCTTCTCAGCTGGTGGTTCACGTACTGCCATTAGCACAGCTGTCACTGGTCTTAACTTGGCCGATGGCAACTGGCATAAAGTTACGGCCACCCGTAACGGCCGTGTCATGTCGCTCAGCATTGCCAATTGCACGGATTCTGGAGACGTTTGCGCGGAGTGTACGCCCGGAGATGCCACTTGTTACGTAGACATTGTTGGACCTGTTGGGTAAGTTAAATCAAAAAACTTAACAATTCGTCATCGCTTTTTGAACTAATCGTCAATTGTCAACTATATCATATTGCTTACAAAAGGCTTATCATTCTAAAATTTGTCCAACCGTAAAGATTTTCAAGCGATCTTATTTTTTGTGCTTGTATCAAAATAGAAGATTAAAATCAACTTTCTATTCTTTCCCCAGTACTCTCAACTTTAACAAGCAGCCTCTTTTGATTGGAGGACTATCATCGGCCGATCCGGTGCTCGAGCGGCCTGGTCAAATACATAGTGATGATCTTGTTGGTTGCATTCACAGCGTAACGATCAATGGACGAGCTTTGAACTTGAGTTCACCGTTGCAACAAGAAGGCATTACACCTGGATGTAATAAACTGGCTTGTCAACCTGCGCTGGCTACAGAAAAGTGTGGGAATTATGCTGACCAGTGTATTGATCGCTGGTCAAGGTCATTATGTCAATGCGGAGGTCACCTGCAATCACCAGACTGTGGTGATTCTCTGCAGCCGGTCAGTCTCAGTGGCGGCAGTTTCTTAGAATTTAAAATATCGGAACAATACCGTCGTATGCAATTACTGGATAATCTGTATACTGGAACACATTCATGGACAATTTACTCGAAGCTAAATTTGGGCCATAATAATTCAACAACCGCTTCCCAAGAGCCATCTAAGCTTTTAAGTTTGCTTTTCCGCACTTTCAAGTCAGAGGGATTAATTCTGTACGCGGCCACAACAGATCACATGTACACCTCACTCGCTTTACAGGATGGCAAACTCGTCTACTCATCTAGACACCACCTGTCTATAAATATGACTGCGCCGACACCAAAAACATTGAACGATGGCAAATGGCACAATGTCAGTCTCCACAGCCAGAGCCGTACTCTGCAATTGCTAATTGATGGCCTTCAGGTGGGCGATGAATTGGATGTTGCCGGAGTTCATGATTTCCTGGATCCATACCTCACCACGCTGAGTGTAGGCGGAGAAACTAACCAGATAAACTCCGCTGAACCATTTGCCGGTTGCATTGCAAATTTTACAATCAACAATGAATTGCAGCCTTTAAATGGATCCGGTAGCATTTTCGAGGTTGTGAAGGTGCATGGAAACATCGAGCATGGATGCAATGAAGCAGAGATAGGTGTTGATGCAGCTCAAGTGGCCGATCCACTCAGCATTGGCATCACCTTGGTTATTGTGTTCTTTGTTATACTGGTCGGAGCTATATTTGGATCTTATATCATATATCGTTTCCGTGGCAAGCAGGAGAAGATTGGCAGCCTCAGCTGTGGTGTGCCAGGTTTTAAAATCAAGCATCCTCCAGTTGTTGTGCCACAGAGTCAATCCACAGCTACAGATCATGTACTTGTGCGAGGTCTACACTCGAGTGAGACGCCTGCTGCCCACGTTGTTGTCGTTGGTGGTAGCACAAGCGATCATATGCGTCCTCCTGGGCATCATTTGTCAGGGCCCAAAAAGTTCAAGGAGCGCGGAGATTTGTCAAATACAGGAGAGCAGCGTCCTCAACGACCTGATATTATTGAGCGCGAAGTTATCGGAAAAAATCCGGCTATTCGGGAAGATCATCATCTGGCTATGTCAGCACTTACTCCGTTACATCCGCTGGATCATGCTAGCTCTGTGGATATGGGATCTGAATATCCTGAGCACTATGACTTGGAGAACGCCAGCTCGATTGCGCCATCGGATATTGATATTGTTTATCATTACAAAGGTTATCGCGAGGCTGGCGGCATGCGTAAATACAACGCTACTACGCCTCCTGTTGCTGCCTATACACACCACAAGCATCAAAGCACAGCCGCTCAACAGCAGCAGCATCGTCACTCCCCACGTCATGCCGTCAACGCCCCCTTTGTGCCTCGTGTGGCCAATCAGAGTAGCCAACCACCACCGCCACCACATACCACCACGAGTGCACCAAGAAACCACCAGACAACACCACTAGCTCGTCTCTCGCCCAGCTCAGAATTAAGCTCACAGCAGCCGAGAATACTCACATTGCACGACATCTCGGGCAAACCCCTGCAAAGCGCACTGCTGGCCACCACCTCGAGTTCGGGGGGCGTAGGTAAGGATGCACTACACAGCAATAGTGAAAGAAGCCTCAACAGCCCGGTAATGTCACAAATGTCAGGTCAGAGCTCACAGAAATCGGTGGCACCACCACAAACACCACCGCAGAGCTCAATGGGGTTGACGGCGGAGGAAATTGAGCGTCTCAATAACAGACCCAGAACGTGTAGTTTAGTGTCCACGCTGGATCTATCGTCGAACAGTGAGGCGGCGACTCCACGAGTTCCAGGTGGGACACTGCACCTATCTTTGGGCGGCGATGTTGATGCCCATAGTTCGACGTCTACGGATGAAAGTGGCAACGATAGTTTCACATGTTCAGAAATTGAGTATGACAACAATAGCCTAAGCGGCGATGGCAAGTATTCGACCAGCAAAAGCATGCTCGACAGCCGCAGCCCTGTGGCTAGGGCGTTAAGTGGGGACCCCGCTCGGAATGCAAACGTCGTTAAGACCCCGCCCATACCACCACATGCCTATGAAGGATTCGAGTCTTCTTTCCGTGGCTCGCTTAGTACTCTAGTTGCTAGTGACGATGATCTGGCCAATCATTTGAGTGGCATTTATCGCAAAGCTAGCGGCACTGGCTCGCCATCAGCGACCACGCTGGGCTGGGAGTACCTTCTCAATTGGGGTCCAAGCTATGAGAATTTAATGGGTGTTTTCAAGGACATAGCTGAGCTCCCTGATACTACAAGTCCACAGCAACAACAACAAATACAGCAGCAACAGGCGTCTCAGCCTGTCTCTACGCTGCGTATACCTAATGTACAAAAAGCACCAGAGGAATATGTGTGAGATTCAATACACTGATAAAACAGAAGAAATCATCCAAACTCCTACTTTAGAGTAGTTTAAGCAGCGTTCAGTTGACATTAAACATGGATCGTTAAATTTGTCAGTGAAATTCGTTCACTCTCCCTTTTCTATGTATATTGTATATTTTGTGTAAAACTTTGTGCTTCTTCCATAGTATTTAAGTATCGCCATTTGAATTTGTAATGTACAACGAAATGAACCATTAGGATTATAAGATTAAGATCCAATTAAAAAAACACCTTGTATCAAGGTTACATTCCTACTTACATAAACAAAAATGGGTAATGCACTGACTGATTTGCATATGCCAATAGATTTAAAACGCCAACCCCCACACACACATAGTTTAAAATGTGGCATGTTCTTAGATTTAAGATTAATTCTTTTGTATGTGTGCTATATTCAATTGTATTAAGCTACACTATTTATTGCCATTTAAGTACTTTCAAAATTCCATCAGCATTTATAATAAACTGAATTAGTCTTTATAACTTTCAAATGAATATAACTTAGTTCAACCAAATTCACACTTTCATTTATAACATTGGATAGAATATGAATATTATTACATAAAAAAAGGTACGGGGTCTTTAGCAGTCTACTCACCTGCAGTTATTTTCTCCAGTTCGGGATTGTCGAAGAGAGTAAATCAGAGACCTGCGCACTTGGTACTACCATGAATACTGGGGTAAGTTAACAACACAAAACGAGTCTTCACGCGGCTAAAGGTTGCAGTCGTTGCTGGCAACTGGGTAAAACCAGAAGTCGAAAATTGTGAAACATCGAAGTCTGAAAAGAAAATTTTTAAGTACGCAATATTTCGGTATTAATTTATTTTGTAACTACAATTGTACAACACAAAGCACATACTTTTGGTCATGTTCTTTCAAAGAATTTTTGACCAAGAATCCATAACAGATAATGGATATTCCAAAGAAAATGAAAGTATCATTTACGATCTAAGCGACTCAAGTGTTGGCATTGACAATAAAACGGATAAGAATAACAACAACAAATCAAATATAAGTGAAGACTCCTTAAATAGTGTCTCAGATAATAAAATGCAACGTCGCCCCGATATGACAGTGGGTGCCGTGCAATTAACCCCACTGTGGGAGCATGTATTACGTACGCGTCGCTTGCCGGAAGCAATTTGCCCGGCTGCAATGTACGGGGAATTCCATGAAAGGTTGCAGGATCCAGAGTGGCAGGTACGGCAACACGCCTTACGCGTACTCGTCGATGTCCTCGTAGTGATGAAATCCAAAGCCGACACATACTATATGAATTTCCTGGGAGATTTGATTAAAAATCTTGGTCATCCGGCACCCACGGTGCGCAAGGGCGCATTAGATTGTCTCCGTGTATATCTCGCCGAAACAAACATGTCAGAATTGGTCATGCTTCAGATTCTGGACACCGGATTAAGCCAACAACAACAAACAACCACCGCATTCGACGAGCGACTCAGCTGTGGAGTTCTCTTGTCACTGCCGGCATTACTACAATCGATTTTGCACAACGATTTTCCACAACGAAAATTTATAGTAAAGTGCATTATACAGCGGCTCATACAGCGATTGCAATGCCATCAAAACCAGGAGGAGATTACAGTAAAGGTTCTGGCGAAAATCGAAGAACTTCTGGGCGTAAAAGAGTTTGAAAATTTCTTCGAAAACGTGGAAGACAACGATGCTTTGGCATTATACAAACACCTGTGCAAGGTATATCTTATAACAAATAAATCCACATTGTCTACCAATGGCCAGGCGGGTGCTTGGCGAGCTCTGCCACGAGAGTACACCTGGCGTAGCAGCCATGCACCTGAGCCAGCAGCAACGGCACTGCCAGAGAAAGGTAAAGTGATAATGGAAACGGAAATAAAAATTAACGATGATACTTTGACCATGCGGATCCTCGAAGCAGATACCGAAACGGAAGATACAGAGGATAGTCCAATCGTAGATAGGACGGAGCTGGTATGTCGTCCTCTGCAGAGTGCTTCGACGCAACGAGATTTAAGTGCTGGAATTCTTCAAATAATTAGCGATTCGGAAAGGGAAGAGAATGGGAATACCAGGTCATTGAATGGTACACCATTTCGTAGCTTAAAACGTGTTACATTTGGAGGAGAGATTGTGAAAATGCGTACACCCGATAGCGATGCAGCTTCTACTGCAAACAATATCGATAAGACAGAGAGAATATCATTCCCACAGCTGCCGAATTCAGCAGAGAAATCCGAGAACTCGCCGAGTGACAATGGGATGACTGAATTAACTTTGGAGATTCCCATCGATAATACCAAACCATTGCCTCGGGCACAATCTCCACAACGCAGTGAATCAATAGCGATACCAATACCAATAGCGATATCCACAACACTCAGCACCGGCTCGCCAAAGCGAGATATATCTCAATCTCCTGGCTATCGAAGTCGCAGCATCAGTCCAACTGGAAGTAGCAACGTCAGTCCAAAAGTACCCCATAAAGAGATCGAAGTCCTTCATAATCTCCAACGGGATTTAGATCCTTCACCGCGCTCATTAAGACGCACCAGTTGCATCGCAAATGAAATTACAGCTCCGTTACCCTTGGTAACTGCTTCACCCATGTCCGCGAACCCACCTGCAACACACAATACCTGGGAGGACCTAGACATTGTCAGCTACAAGACAATAATGGACCTTCGATCAGGGGTAAGTTAGTTTATCTATAGTACTTCCGTCAGTTAATCAACCTCATTTAGACAAGAAATCTTAGTTGGGAGAAATAATTCCTGTGGTCTACTTTGTTTACCACAAAATTGGTTGTGGCAGATAGCAAAGATAGATGAGCTGTAGAAGTAGTACGGGTGTACAGCTCCCTAAACTACCCATTTATACTAGTTTTTATCGGTTTACTATATAGTCATAGTGGGAATTCTATCATTAATTTTATTGCTATTGTACGTATTGAAAAAAATGAAATTGTAACGCACGCTAGTGACCGTTTTATATGCTAAATGGCTAACTGGGTTACTAGGATATATATGAATATGTATGTTACTATTACATTTTCATATGCGTTCATAATTTTTGCCTTCATAATGGCCACCCAAATTTGGTAGGTACACGACACGCATTGCCCCAACTTAAATGTGTCCCTGTAGCTGCTATTATTTTACAGACCGGCAGACCAGTTGACTGGCTGACTAATGAAAACTTAGCGATAAGTGCTGGGTTTCAGCGTTACACATATTAATGGCAGCCCGCACAATGAGCAATTTACCCTCCTCTTTTAGTACTACCAATGACCTATTAATTTTTGACGTCAACTATTCAAAAGTCATACATCTTTCAGTTCGTTTTGCGAGTATGCTCGTCAAAAGTTTCGAATTGGTTTTGTCCTACAACAAATTTGACAGCATTTCGTTTAAATTTTTGGAGCAGTTGTTTTGATTTAGCTTTTACCTGTTAAATCTTAAGAAGCTTAGAAGCACTTTAAATGCCTTACCTAAATACACGTTATACCTCTGATGCATGTGTGGAACAAGCAGTTTAAAGAATTTTCAATACTGTTGCATGTTAACGGTAGTACTAGTACCTAATGTACTATTGGTACCCGCTGCAGAGTGCCAATGAGTCCTATGGCGTAGTACAACCAGCCGGCCAATCATTTAAATGCACGCGATATTTCTGGATTGTAAAAAATAGCAAAAGTCGAGTTCAACCGATCTTTAAATACCCTGAGACTACCATTTTTGGTCTAAGGAGTACTTTCAATAAACTCAGCATACTCTCCACACAGGGCTCAACTCACGAGCAGCATGCATACGGGTACGAGAACGTATACGAGGATACAATAAAATAATAAGAAATACATTGGGTACTGGCTGATGGAAACGCAGTGTAATTTGGTTTATGGGATGGGTACTAGAATGGAGTGTGTGCCAGAGCGTGTCAGCAACTGGGTCACCACAAGCACAAAAATAATAAAACATTAACAAAAATTATAGCGCGTAAAGAATAAAAAAAGGGCGCGAATGAAAACCTCTTATGAAGTATGGGTCAAAAAACAGAAAGGAAACTATTTTGTTTCCGATTTCAATTGTAGCAACAATACTTGCAATTATTAAAATACTTTTGGGCAATAAAAAAGTTGTTCCAATTCTCTCTTTTATATACAGGACTGGCGAAATCGGTTGCAGGGTATCACACAACTGGAAATAGCACTGAGCTCATCGGCGATCTTGTTGCAAGTACAACCTTATTTAGATAGCTTGCTCCGGACTTTGCTATCATCCGAACGCAACACAAATGTGGCTGAAAAGAAACGTGAACTTTTAATAAATTTAATTTCACGTCTACCATTGGATAACTTGGAGGATCGCACGCAGCAGATACTGTCAGGCCTGTGCCGCCAAGGAAATTCAGGTGCAAATCGGGTCTGCAGGGCGTTAATGCAACGTCTTCCTGCAGGAACAATTGTCGCCAAGTTGACTTCCCCAGATTATTTGCATGGCAAAAGTTCGAAGGTGAGTTTATACAGAGATATGTCGTTGTAAAAGTAAGTCCGACTCACCATGACTCAATTTTTCACTCTCAAAATTAAGTATTAATTTACGAAAAAATACCAAATATAAGTAAAATTAGACTACATCAAGTTCAAATTATTTATATATTTATGTAACTGAATATTTGTGTTCTTTTCATAGTTTCGTGATCATGCCTTACAAATGTCTATATATGCATTAAAGACTTTTCCGGGACCCTGTTTTGACATTAACATGTTGACCGCACAAGTAACCTACGCCGCGCTAAACCGTAAACGTCGAGTGCGCCAGGCGTCATTGGAAGTGCTCACTGTACTCGCTGATATATCCACGGTGGATCGGGTTTTGCAAATTGTTGAAGAAGTAGCAGCAGGTGTGGAGATGGAACCTGCTCTTTTGTTGGCTGTAAAGACGCGTTTATCACGCCCACAGCTGCCTATTATAACGGCGGATGGAGGCGTTTTATATATATTCAATAACGCTGAAATACGAGCGGATGGTGCTGATATCGATTGGATTACCCAAGGCGAGGGATCAGCCTCTCCGAATTCCATAAAAAGGCGTCACATTGCAAATAAAAAGCGAATTCAACAAGACACTTTGGATACAGCGCACACCACAGGGATTGGGACAAGTCACAGGTTTAACGAGTTTTTACATTTCTATATATTCAAATTGGTTTCTTAGTTAGTCAAACGTAAAATTAATATTTTAAGCTATTGATGTCTCTATCTAAATGAAAGTCTTAATTAGGGATATCTTTGAAACTAAAATAGCATCTCACATTAATTTTTAATTGTCCAGATGCGAGCTAAAATGGTATTGTAGTCCGATTTAAACCAAAGTTAGTTAAAAGACTAGAAATACCAAAATGATTAACTCTTTGAAAAAAATTAAGTAATTTTTTTTAATATTTTAGTTTTCACAATGATGAGAACCTGCATCGACATTCTTTTCACTCGCCCCCTGAAGCTTTGGAAATGTCTAGATCATCGCATGTAAGTTTCTTCGTGTAATTCTAAAAACTGAAATTAATTCTCATATTATCAACAGGATTTTTCTCAAAGAAAAAACTATGGTACTAGCGGTAAGCATACCTAGACATGTCTACATTAATACAGTATATGCATCGCTTGACTCTTGCAGTTATTCAAGGAAATTTCTTGGATCGGAGATTGGTCACCCAGGCGTACACAGAATGCTCTATGGACGGAAGAAGTCCAGACAGCACAACAACTAACTCTAGTAGCGGCAGTGGCAGTTATAACGGAAGTTTTATTCAATTAACACCATATAATTCGGGAATAAATCGACGGGTTGTTAGACAGAATTCCAGGTATGTTCTCAAAATTAATTTAAATTAAATATAAAATAACCGTTTGTATGCCAAAGATTTCCGGTTATGGCACAACAATCGGATTTTATGAACAATTTCATGCGTAACGTGCACCAAAACTCTATTGCTCATAGCTACGAAAATACGCAGAAGTACCCGAAAGTAAATTATCCAACGCAGAAAACAGAGAAGCTACAGGAATCTAAAAAGCCCACAAAACCTCAGCAAAACTGGATATCAAATTCCAATCCATCTCAAAGTGAGTAATTTTAAGTTTTTTGGATTTTTTAATTAATCGCTGCAAGCAACTTTTACCAATAGTTGGTTCAAAGATGAACGAAACAATTAAACACGATGAGAGCACTGGATTTGAAGTAGACCAAAGAGAGGCCAGAGATGTCGCTAACTTTACAAAATCCAAGTAAGTCGATAAAGCCGATTCCTTTTTAAAAATAATATACTCATGATTGTTAGATATTGGCAATTCGCGATTAGCTAGTATTTAGGTCTGAAGTCCAAGCAATAACAATAAATTAACCAACAGCGTCAGCAAATGAGTTTGTCGCGCTTTTGACCCAATAATTAGGAAACACCATCCCCCTCCTCCACGCGTTAGCGCCTTAAAGCTGCCACATAAAAGCTAAACCAAAACCATTCTGTTGTTAACCTAAATAATTTAAATGCGCCTAAAACATTCATCAGGGCCATTGATGGCCAGGATGGTACAGGCCAGAATTGAAAAAGTCGACCAAAGAGGAACCTTCAAATGACCACTGTACCGGTTCATGTCCCGTAGCTTGCGGTTTCCCACTTGCTATTTCTACTATTTACTTTGTCACTTACTACTAGGCTTTTGTGAACTATCTTTCGCGAGAAAATCAATTTTTTTTCTTTGGTTAGTGTAAGAGGTTACCGACGAGCTAGCCGAATATTTGAAACTATACTCATTCTGGATCAAGTATATCATCCGAATTTCGACCGATTTATAATATGAAGGCAATGTGACTTAGCTTTTTAAAATTCACTAGAATACACAAAATGATATCATAAATCTAAATTGTAAATTAAATTGGAAAAGCTCTAATATTTCTTAATTTATGATGTTTTGTACGTACGTACCGAAAAGCAAAACAGACAGCATTTACGTGACGCATTTATTTAGTTATCTAGCCTTACAGACTCAATGATTCAAGGGTTTAGTATGTCGCCTCATGATGCTAATAAAAATTATCTTAACATAACAGTTAGACTATGCTCCAGTCTTTAAACATGATGATGTAATCTATAATCAATTTGAGGTTAAGTGCTACAGGGTAACCGAAAGTCGATACAGCCAATTTAGTAGCTCCTGCGTTTTGGCGTTTCCGTCACAATCACACGAAGAAACCCGAACACAGCAATGAATCGGCTCGTTTAATAGAGAAAGCTTAACAGAAAATACCACCAGTGTTTTTCTACACGGGAAAAAAATAGTTTTACATGACAAACCATTTTATTGACAAGAATGTTTGTTTTAATAAATATTTTCGATTTATTTTTGCATTTGAGTACTGAGATATTCAAAATTGACGATTATTATATAATAATCTTAAAATATATATTCAAACTCGTGCTTAAAAAGTTTAAGTAAAAATCGAAAATTTTATTTATAAATTTAAGTATGACTTTTCTTTTATGTGTAGCTAGACCAGTGGCTAACTCTTAGTCATCAGCGGGGTCTTGGGGTCTTTTTCTCTAATATTACTAGTTAGTATGTAACTGAGTAAATATATTCGTGTTTGTGTGTGTTGGTTGGCGGAGGAAGGAGTCGGCTTACAATGGAAAACGCAATGTCCTGTTTTACATTTGCAACTTGTTGTTGTTGTTCCTGAAATGGAAATAAGGACCTAGACTGTTGTGGCACTCTCTCACTTTCTGTCCCACACTCTCTTTCGGCGAAAGACTCAAGAAGTGGCTAAAATGAGCGTTACAAACAGTTTGTAAAGTGACGTTGCTGCTTGAAGTGGTCAAATAGTAGCACAAAGTTGTCCACAACAGTTAACCAAGTGTACTAAATAATAAAATATGTACTTTTTGATTTAAGGCTGTTGATGAATTTGAAAAATAAAATGCAAAATGCATTTCACTGTGGCGGTCAACCCGCAAATCTGTTACAGCAACTGCGAAATATATTTTATAAAGCCAAAGATTTTATGCTAGAAAAGTTAATGGTGTTGATACCCTACGATCGCTGTGTCTGTCCGTGTGCTCAGGACAGAAAATCGATGGAAATTGTTAAAAGTGGTGCAAATAACGTCGCTGATAACGTGACGTTGCAAGTGCTGCACTCGCCACAGCCTGTTGATAAGGTTTTTGTGGATATGTTGCATTCACCACACGATACGTAAGATACCATGGGTTTATTTGCAGCTGGTTGATTACTTTTACCGAGTTGTTCACAATTATCCATTTTTTTAATGACGTTTCTGTTTCAATAGCATTAAAAAAAGTACTAAAGTACAACTTAATTTAAAATGGAACATTTTCTACACTTTTCAAACATTTTTGTCTAAGCAAATTGTTAATGTTAATTTAAACCTGCTTAAATAAAATACCCATTAAAATCAAGAGGCAATCAAATCACATTAAATTTTCGATTCTAGTGTGAAATTCAATACTGTTGACAATGAATTAATTATTCTCTTTAATCACTGTCATAGGATGAACGTCATGCCTGAAGATGGATCTAGAGAAAATGGTTCTCCACTCTCCGTCAAATCAACGAGTTACTCCCAAAAGTCAACAGCATCTGCCAAATCTTGCAGCACCCTTAGTGAATCGGGCAAACAGGCAGCTTCTGTCAATCACAGTCATATTCGTAATGCTGATGTAGACTCAATGAGTTTGGAACAGACATTTGGAGATCTCGTTGTCAACGACATTGTGGATGAAACGGAGTCGCTATCTCAGGATCTTCAGCCCATCCTAAAGCGCAACGAAAGCGTTAGCAGCCTGCAGAGTAAGACAGAGAGCATTAGGACACAGCTGGAAGATGGCACCCCACAGATGTCACGTGCACAGTCCATAAAGTCCCTGGCCATTGACGAGGAGATTGAAAGCAGCAATAGCTTTGTTGTTGTTGAGCAACTGCAGCAGGAACTTGAATCCACCCCGGTTCAGCTAATAGAGGATAATGAAAGTCCAGTCCCAGACAGAAACATTCAATCCAGAAGCATATCGTTGGATTCACTCTACGGCACACGACAGCCCACAAAGCAAGATTCTTTGGGGACAATGGATTCTATTAAATTACCCACTAAAATTCATCACACGCCTTTAAAGCAAAAGTCAAAGACAACATATTTTTTGCGTGGGCAACGCCGTGTGTCTCCAGTCAAGCAGGCCATTAAGGTGTCCCAGACGGAGTTGTTTCCGGCAAACATGTCACGCTTTGAGAAGCCACGAGAAGCATTAATCAAAACGTTTGATCAGCTGGATTCCACCAATTGGGAGGTGAACATGACTGGGCTCAAAAGTATGGTTCGCCTGATACGTTACCATGTGGATTTCCTGGAAAGTCACATGCACATGACATGCATTCAGTTGACACGATCGGTACGCAATCTTCGCTCCCAGGTGGCCCGGGCAGCCTGCCAGTCAGCTTCCGAGTTGTTAACCATTAAATCCAAATCCTTGGAGATAGAGTGTGACGATTTGGTGTGCGCTTTGCTGCATCGTACTGCGGACACAAATCGCTTTATACGAGCCGACGCTACGCATGCCTTAGAGTCAATGGTGGATCATGTGCAACCATCTAAAGTACTTAATATATTGACAGCAAAGGGTGCACAACACCAGAATGCCCTGGTAAGAACCACGACGGCAAAACTGTTGTTTCGATTAGTCGAGCGTTTGGGTAGCGATCGTGTCTATGGAATGCCACGTGAGAGTCGTGACAAATTCTTCATGGTGGGTGCGAACCTTCTCCTGGAAGGCAGCTTGGAGACACGCAGCTATGCCAAGTCCCTGTTCCGTGCCTTATCGGAACATGGCAGTTATCAGCGTTTGCTCTTGGAGGTTATTCCGCCACGAACTTACAGAAATGTGGAGAAGACACTGAGAAGCATCATACGTTAATTGCTTAGTATATCTATCAGCATATGTATATATAAACACATCAAGTAACGAAAATTAATTTATTCCTAATTAGATTTACAATAAATGAAAACTGATGCACATATTGTAAGGGTCGGTACTTAAAAATATTTTAAAATAATAAAAAGAAACGAAAAATTTGAATTTAGTTAATTCAAACTTTAACCACTTAGAGCCTTGACAAGTTAACACTTTTTAAAGCAATCTTCTTTTACCATGGTTATATCGCTGGTCAGATCTCCGATTTCCACCACTATTGTTATGCTGCTGCTGATGATGAACTCTCGGACGATTCCGGTCTATAACGGCACTGTCACTACGTCGTCTCATATCATTACTATTATTATGATTGTTATATTTATTTTGTACGCCAAATTGTTTACTGTCATGCAAGCTGTGCCGAGCATGCCTTGATCCTGTATGGTCATTTAGAGGCATTGTCGGTGGAGCAGGAAGATCTATAGAAAATGGATTGTGTAACCGCGATTGAACGGACATAGAGCCTTTAGATTTATCCGGACACTGCTGTCGGATTACAATTTTCTTTTGAAAGAGCTCCAAGCCTTGATAAAGCTCAACAGCAAAAGGCACTGCACTTTTGTGCTGGTAAGTAACAAATCCAAAACTACGCTGTCGTCCAGTATTGTCCAAAGGTATACGCGCGCTTTCTATAGGACCAGCTTGTAAAAATACCTCGTAGAGTATTTCCTCAGACACACGTTCATCCAAGTTACTGCAGAATAAGGTGCGCAATTGTTCCTCGTCTTCATCATCGTCACAGTGATCATGTTCATGCTCGGTGCCATTATAAAATGGCTGTGGCATCAATGTCCCCGTTCCTCCCATAAAATGCGCATTTGCCAAATTAGCAGCATACGCATTCATTAAGGCAACGCTACGCATTTGCTGCTCATGGTTGGTGTATGGTCTGCTCTCCAAAAATGGATCCATTAAATACTTAGTAAACTTAAATAAATTTTGATGCTTATTTGCGTGAAACAAAATAAAAGATTTGTTTTCTATTTACAATCGATTAACTGACATGCAACCCTGTGAGCTTGCGTTGGGCTGCCAACTTATGCGCAAGAGACAAGTGTGACCGTATTTGAAAGACATTGATATGAACAGTTAAGTTTAAACTAAAAAAAAAAAAATTATTGGTTAGACAATTGAATATGTCAAAACAGATGCTGCGATCAGTTATTATTATTTTTCTTTTATATTCATTGATCAAACGTGTGTTTGATACCTTGTAAGAGGGTATGTTGAGTTTGTGTTTGTCTATCCGATTTTATTGATCTCGGTGATCGAAAAGCTTTATGTTTAGTCAGTACTAATTTTTTTTCAAGTTTTTAAGTGACCCCATAATATAATAGCTTGTATTTAATAATTTTAAACTTTTCAAATAAGTTGTATCGCAATTCATAAATTTGACCCAAGCGTTTAAAATAGAATCGGAGATTTATATAAAGCTAAAGGAAAGCACTGGGTACAATACGGTCGTGTGAGTACGTTTCTTTCTTGTTGATAATTGTCGTTGTTGCTACTGTCATGCTTGTTTGAGTTATTTAGAATCAACGGTAGATGCCGGTCTTACACAATGCGAGTAATCATCAAAGACCATTCACATCAGTATCGCTATCAGTATCAGTAGTTTGTACTACATATTTATTCGGGGTACGATTGGCGCACAAGAAACACAGACACAAATGAAAATAGCGCATCTACATTAATTTTATCAGTATCAATTGAACACAATTTTTTTCATTTCGGCGTGAGACTGCATATTCACAAGCACCTTACCCTTCAAGAGAGAGTATCACGATACATAACGCGATGTGTATATATACACTAATGGGAACATATTTGTATATGTATTAAAACGTTAAGAGCAGATAATGAATCGCGATAACGCGATAAACTTTTGATTCTTTGCAATATCTTTGCAATTTTGCAATTGATTATAAGTCCAAACCCGCAAATGTTAGTTACAAAAAGCCCCAATTTTGCTTTTGAACTTACTATTTGATAAGTAGGGCATTAAAACGTAGGTGTGACAAAAACGCCTTTCGTTTGCTGTTGCTATTTACTATCATGCGACACATGTAGATATGAGTACTTGCTTAGTTGAAATGAGCTGTGAGCTCAACCTGAGTCTAGAAAAGCAATGGTATCTCTATTCAAAATTTTCATTCAGTGTCCGTGAATAAGTGCAAAAACATCGTCGCTCGTAAAAATGTCAGAAGTTCCTGAAATCATAGATTTAAATCAAATTATTGAACCCTATTTACAGGGGGGTAAACTCATCTCGTACGAAAGACGTTATCTAACCAAACCCGGTGATAATTATGGTAGTATAATGCTGACCATTGATGCGAAAGTTAAACAAGTTGATGGAATTGTTAAGGATTTGCCACTGATTGCCAAATTGCCGCCCCTTACAAACGATCTGTATTGGCAGATTTTCAAACCAGAACGTACTTGTATTACAGAAAATTCAGTTTACAAGTATTTGGCACCAGAATTACAAAAGCTACAACTTGAGGCTGGTGTCTTGCCTACCAAATTATTTGATGGCTTTCCGCGGTATTATGGATCCCGAGTTTCCCTATCTACGGATGCTACTGAGGTCGATCGCGATGCAGTATTGGTTCAAGAAAATGTTACGATAAGTGGCTACAAGCCTGGGGATAGGCATCAGCCCTACGATCTGGCTCACACTGTCCTTATTCTTCATGTCATGGCCCAGTACCATGCTTTACCCATGGCATTACGTCTCAAAAAACCGAAAGTTTATGATCAATATGTGCGACCGTACTTCAAGAAATTTAACATGAATGACAATATAGAAGTGGATCTTACAAACGTGATAAACAATGAAACTTTAGAAGATATAAAATCAATTTCTAACGGCAACGATAGCGATGTGCAGAGAGTCAAAGAGCTATTGGATCTCTATGAAGCATTTCATTCAGCGGAAGACGTTAAGGATGGTCCTTGGACTTCTATAGGTAACCAAAAAAACAAATGTTTTCAAAAAACAAAAAACTGGTGATTTTAGAACATGGTCGATTTATTAGCGTAGCACTTAACTTAAATAAAAAAATTGTACATTTAATTTTTAACTTTTATTTATAAAAATTCGTTTTAGTTCACATGGACTTGTGGATAAACAACTTGATGTTCAAGTACGGTAAGAAGCTAATCAAAACCAAAAGTGAATATAGTCTTTCCTATCAAGAATTTATATTATTTTAGATGACTGTGATGTTCCAGCTAAAATAAAAATAGTCGACTTTCAAATTGCCCAATATGAATCGATTGTGCATGATGTTATCTTTCTGTTTCTATCTAGCGTTGGTCAGTTTACTTCTTTAAAAATCAATGATATTTATTAACAGATTTTTTGTAACAGATACCACTGTTTTGGAAGGAAACTACAACAATTTTTTGCGAATTTACTATGACGCATTTATAAAGTCACTGCGCAGTGTGGGTGTGGATACAACTCAGCATAGCTATAAAGCGTAAGTCCAACGGCAATATTTACTCCATGTATAAAATATTTATCTGGTGAAATATTTGTAATCTAACTCTCAGTTTTCTGGAAGAAGTTAAGCGTGTGGCACATCTACAAATACCTCACGCTCTCTTTATGACTAAGGTTATAATGGCTGAGAACGATACATTACCAAGTGATTATAAAGATGTCGACTTGTCGGTCTTAACCAAAAACAGAGGCGGAGAAAAAATCATAGAAAAGATAAGTAGCATAATACGCCTGGCCAAAAAGTTTGAAATATTTAACTAAAAATAATATTATTGAAAGTTTTATTTTAAAATAATATCATATTGAGGTACAGACATGTGTAAGTATATTCAGTAATTGGTTATAAGTTCAAAAGAATTGTAGTCAGAAATACATTCAAATTAAAACATATTTATAATTTTATTTTGAATTTATATTTGAGTTCACTATATATGAGAGAGAATTGAAACGAGAGAATGGAAAAGAGATAAAGTCGCGTTGTGATCAGTTCTAACGTTATCAGCGAGATAACGAAGTTTATACTTGTTCAAAGCATAATATATAAAAAAACAAAATTGCTAGTACGTATTGTTCACTGAAAGAAATAAGTTGATTAGACCAAATCCTTGTACCAACATGAATAACACACTGCCAGATATTCAAGATTTGCGTGGGGTAATTGAACCATTTCTTAACGGTGATTTTCTCGATTGTTATGATGTGAGCAATCTAACGCAGCCGGGAGATAACTATGGAAGTGTTCTTATATCAATAAAAGCCAAACTACAGAATCCTTCAGGCGGCTCTTATTTAAAGCGATTTGTAGCCAAAGTGCCGCCAACAGACGATAAATATTGGCAATTCATTCAACCAGAACGCACGTGTTTGGCTGAGAATGCCATTTACCAAATATTGGCCCCAGAACTGGCTTTCATGCAAACCGAGAGGGGTATACCTGAAAACGAGCAGTTTGATGGATTTGCGGATTACTTTGGATCACGCATCTCATTGATTTCTGACGCTAAATCAGTGGACAGAAACGCTGTTTTAATATTGCAAGATTTGCGCGATAGCGAATATGTTCCGAGTCAGAGAAAGATTCCATTCGACCTACCTCACACACATTTAGCACTTAGGTATATGGCACAATTCCATGCCCTCTCTATAGCATTGAGAATCCGACAACCTGAGGTATTTCAAAAGAAAGTACGACCCTTCTTTGAAAAATTCGATTGGCATGCTGCTGCGCCGGAATCAAAGGCAACTATGATTGCGGAAACATTAGAAGACCTTAAGGAAGTGACCAACAACAATGATTTACTGGTGGAAAATGTTAAAAATTTGATAAATGAATTCTTCGCTTTTTTAGCAGCACCGCCAAATGAAAGTAATGCTTTTAACAGTATTATTCACTCCGATTTTTGGGCAATGAATCTTATGTTCAAATATGGTAAGATTATATTGTATTGCATGCATTAATGTGTGATTTTAGATCAAACCGTTTTAATATTTTCCAAGTATTTACTTTTTTAAAAGTGTTTACATTTTTTACGGGTGCGTTGTAACCTTATCATTCTTATCACTTTCAATCTCTTCAGACAATACAGGCCAACCTACAAAACTAAAAATAATCGATTTCCAAACGGCCCAATACGATTCTGTTATACATGATTTGATATCGTTTTTGCTGACGAGCATCTCAACTTCTATTCTGGAAGATAATTACCAGTACTTGATACAGTTCTATCACGATGTGTTTGTCAAGAGTCTGAGCACAGTGGGCGCATATTCAACGGCTTATAATTTTGAAGCGTAACAACACTTTTAAATCCCTTTGTGTCTAAGCGAAATTAATTAATATATTTTTATTTTAACAGATTCCTTTCTGAACTGAAACGCATTGCGTATATTCAAGTGCCCCATGCTATATTAATGACACGGTTCATTCTCGCTGATGACGTAACCGATATGGAAAAAGAACTCAATCTGTCACAGGTGCTAAAGAACACAAGTTCGAAGCGTGTGCACCAGAAACTAGGCGAAATTTTGCGATTAGCACAACATTTTCAAATATTACATTAATGTAATTGGTTTGTTTTGAGCACAAATAACAATAAGCAGTTTCTTAATGAGGCATGCTAATTATTATTTCATCGAATTATTCTTTGTCATCAATAATATTTCACTAATATAAAGGCTTTTCGACTTGGTACAGTAGTCAGTTATTTTATCAGAGCACTATGCATTTAAATATTAATATTATTCTGTGGATATTTATATCACTTCAAATGGAAATTTACTGTAAAGAGGTTAGTGTCGATTTTATTGTTTATTGCTGGAACTATTTACCCTTCTTCCCGAAGAATTGCTATTTTGTGGATTTAGTATACACCAACTGGACCGATGATCGCCCTCGATTTATTGTAAATATGACATTCTCCAATGAGGACGGCATCAGTTCAACAACGATTATCAATGAACCAGTTTTATCTCCAATATCCAGTTTGTTAATTGAACAAAAGGTTCACAAAGAAAAGAAGCGTACCATATATAATGTAACCACAAAATTATGTGCAATGCAAAATATTTTTAATTCCGTGCCGCTGTTCAAGCCTGTCAAAGAGAACATGCTAAAGCAAAGCAACTACACATTCAGTTGCCCACTAGAAAAGGGTGTATATGTGATGAATAACATGCGAGTCAATCCAAAGAATCCATTGCTGGGTTTACTATACCAAGCAAGAGGAGTTTTCAGTGTTAAGGGCTCTTTATCTGAAGAGCTTTCCGACGAAAAACTGCACTCTCTTTCGACATATTTTATGACTGGCAGGATTTCAAAAAAAAGTTGCACTAAAAACGAATAAATCTTAATTACTCCCAAAACCATTTTGATTGTTAAATAACTATTAATGTATTGAAGCTTACGTAGACAGTATACAAGAAACTGCATACTTTCAGGCGTAAATAAAAAATAAGTTAAACACAACTAAATTAAAAAAATAGTGTGAAAATTATTTTTAATATAATTTAATCCAGACATTGTTTACAAATACCTAATAAACTTTGCATTAAAATTCCTTATACATGTAAATGTTTTTATGTAGTTAGTCCCGTTTTGGAATTTATATGTCTTCTTTGTTGTGTTTGGCTTTTTTTTGTATTAATGAGATGCTCATACTAAGCAAGTACTTCTTACATATGGTTGTACTTATATATACATATATATATATACATTTAAGTTACATTGATTTATTGCTTGATTGATTTTATTGGGGCAAAAGACACTCTTTCCATAGTCTCCTGCACACAAGTTGGAATCAGCAGTGAATGAACTCATCTTAATTGAGCTTGAACATTTAATATACACACTGAAGAAAATCAATTTTAGTTTTCAGAGCTAAAATTTTTGATCTTAAAAATTTAAAGCTTTCACACAAAGTTCTTGAAAATAAATAACGCGTATTTTTCTTACATGTTGACCTCCAACATTAAATTTGTGATCTTAAAGTCTTGTAACGTAAATAAGAAACAAACAAAAAATTTGTTCATATATCGTTTGAAACTTGTGCTTAATAATCCAGATACCAAAGATAAATGTATATATTACAATGCTTTACTCACTTGAAAACTTTGCTTATTTTAAATAAAAGCCCTTAAATTTAGCACTTTGTTCAAAAATTTAAGAGCTCAAATTTTAAAATGCGTTGTTTTTATTTTGGACCTTATCGTTATTTTTTATCAGTGTATAACGTATAGCAGAAATACATACAAAAGAAAGATGACACAATGTAGAATAAATGTGCCCTGTAAATCTTTTATTTTATCTTGGACAAAGTACAAAGACGAGACATTCTGCGAATCGAAATCTGGTAGTTCAGTCAACTTGGAAAGTACATACATTTTAATTGTATATTATCATGCATATAAGAATGCATACATACTATATTGAAATGGTTGCTTTTAATTTAACAACCCACACAAACAAGTATACGTATATAAATGTACTAAACCGAAAGTCTGCTTATCGAAAATTCATTATCAGTCCACAAAAACAATAAGTATAACAAATATACTGGAAGTTTCGCTTATCTTAAGCAGAAATTGCTACAACAGGTCAACAAACGAAAGCCGATGTAAAGTATTTACATTATTGTATACATAAAAATATATAATTTTTCTATTCATATAAGTCAAGTCTTTCAAACTATGAAGTAATAATCCCATTATATTCGCATTAATTGGTGATAATTTCTTCTTATAGTATATGTTTAACAAGAACTATTAATCTAAATAATATGTCAATTAAAATATACCAGACGTTGTTAGAAATTCCCAAGACGATACTATATGAATGCGTTTCAACTGGCCGATCCATGTTTATTGTGTTGTTGTTTGTGGCTCAGTTCAAAGTGTTAATCAGTCAAAGAAAAAGAAGATCACTTGCCAGACGCGTGCGAGTCCGATGACGTCAAGAATCGGCTCGTGTCTGCAGCGTATACGAAAAGAACACGAAAACGAATGCTATCGGCAAGTCGAAGAAGAGTGCAATATACCTACTGATAAATGTATACTCTTTTAATATTTACCTTTGGGTCTTATTTTAGAACTGGGTCTTTTTTTGGATATTCCTGAAATCCAAATGTGTTCTCTACTTTTTACATTTTTATAAATCTCTTAATATTAGAACTTTTATTTTTATTAGTGTGCTTACGGCAGAACATCTACAGATTTGTGAGCATTGAAGACTTAAATAGAAATTTGAGGATAAGAGAAGAACATCGAAATCAAATGTAAAAAATTCTTCTTTTATACTGAAAGAATGGAGGAACTTATTATTTTCTGATTCTTAAACTGTATAAAAAACAATTAACAAAAACACACAAACCGCAAATTGAAAGGCAATTTCTACTTACATATATATAAACAATTTGAGCTTAATTGCTTTTCATGTGACTAAAGCAAAGCCTGACAGAGTTGACACACGCCCTGATAATTTTCAAAAACATGAGAATTATGCCAATTTCTACACATTTAACTCAATGCTCGGTATCTCAACGTCAATCACTTTTATATAAAATTCAAGTTGTTGATAGTAAAATGCTTTAAAGCAGTTAAAGAAATTGCTACGTGACCAATTCAATTGGTTTTCAAATAAAAAGTGGAATAAGTCTACAATTAGTCTTAAACATCCATTTATACGCATATACTTATACATATACAAGCAAAACCATCTTTACACTGATGAAAATAACACATATGAAATCAAAAAGCGCGTTATAGAAATAAAATTTTGTTTTTATTTCAAGACCAAGATTCTAAATTCACAAGCAAAGTGCTAATTCTGCTAACTTTTCTCTAAAACACAAATATGTGGAATAATTTAATAATATATTAATGCTGTTTACAGAATAATAAAATGCTGGTTTTACTATAATATAATGTACAAGTTCTAACTTTAGGAGTTCTTAAATTTTTATCAGTGTAGCTATATATCTCGTTGCTAATGTCGTTCTTTCATATAAGTTTCGAACAGAAACCACTTGAACACTATAGTTACTGAAACACACGAACAAGTGTTTTTATTACCAAAGTACCACCATAATCATAATTGGCAGGTGAACAGCTATTAGATTAAACCAATTGGCCTAATAAAATACAAAAACATAGCCAATCACGCGCAAAAGGGGGGGAGGTACCGACAACCTTATAAAGTTACTATATTTATATCTTTATTATGTGTGACGTAGCCCGTTACTCGGAATAGACTTACCAAATATTAGCAGTTAACGTCGTGATATGCTCTATTTCTACCTGACCCAGTTAATTATTCTTAAAACGATAAAGTGAAGATTAGTTTCTTCTATCACATTTGCAATCGATGGCGTGTGTATTGATTTTTAGTTAGCCACCAGTGGTTTGTATAAATGATAAGTTCTCAAAGTGAGTCAATTTATCTACAAATTGATAAACGATTTACGGTCAACCAGACACAACACGTTATCACGCCTTACGAGCGTGTGCGGTTTCATTTTTAAAAAATATATAATATATATATATTTGTTTACACATGAAAATGTATTTTTTATTCGGATTAAATTAATCGAAGTTTTTTAAACATAAAATGATTTATGACAGCACGATAACGTTGCTTGATCGCTTGATTCTATCATCCGTTGACTGAGTTAAGAAAATAGCACACGAATCCAGTGCTGCCCATTTAGCTATTTTATAACCACTCTTCCATATTTAATATGCTAAAATATGAGCGATGCTATAAGCTATAAAAATAGAATTAATTTTCCTAATTGCCACTGAGTTATATTTCCGAAATTTATGATTTTCTATGTGACCTATCCAAAGTTCTGTTTGCCTGGTATTGCAGCTGAAATTAAGAAACACCAATTGAACATTATAAGGCGATCTAGCAATTTTGTCCTGGGAACTTTTGCCAACACTAACGATCGGACAGATCACAAAAACAAAATTTTGATAGCCAGCTTATCTATAAATGCCTATGGACTTTAGTCGCCGGCAAAGTACTAATTGGACTGATTTAAAGGCATTAACAAATGCACACGTTATTGTTAATTGTTAATTCTGATTGTAGAACTTTCTTTACGGTAGTAAACCGGCTGTAGCTTTTGGAATGTGTATCTGCTTCTTTTTTTTTATTGGAAGCCGCTTTGATCGATGGCATAATTGGTATCACCTCAGCTTTCTGACCGTAGGAGATCATTTAATTCCTGAATGATAGAAAACACTTTAACATGGAGTTTTTGTATGTTTGTGCCACAATTTTTACGTTTTCTGCATTATTTTTAGCACCCTTTAGAGTGATTTTTAGACCCCGTACTCTTTTTGTACTTTAAAGGGCAGTGCAGTTTGTGAAGGAATTTGTGGAATCTCTAAAGTAGCTGTGACTCCAAATATATATATATATTAGGTGGCCTCATGTTTATGCAAATCTTCTAAAGAAAAACTTAATTGGACAAATAAGAGCTTAAAGCAAAAGTTGATCTCGACAGACCTGCATTGTAAGATGTCAATATATGGCTGGAAACTAGTTTTTCGCATATAAATAAACTTCATTCATTTAAATAGCGATTTGTGCGGAAATCAAGCGTATTGCATTCATAATTAGGCACAAAGTAACGATTGCGTATGGAATTTAAAAACTGACAGGTTTTGGCTTGAGTAACGCAAATACAGTTTACCAGTCCTCAAGTTTTTAACAACATTTACTACTTGTTATTTTTGGTGCCTGTTACTGCTACTGTTTCTGTGGAAAATGCCGCACAATTAAATCAAATAAAACTAGTTTTCAGCTAAATCAAATGCACAGTATATAAAACACATTTATATCAAACATTAATTGTAATTTGAAATTAAAGTAATCTAAGCAATTAGCTAAATTTAATCAACATCTATATCATACTACATAATCTAGTAATACACGTGTCTTCAGCGATTTTAATTATAAAGTGCGGGCTAGTGACCTGATTTCCAGTCGACACACTTGTAGTTGCCTATCAGGTATTTGTATATACGATTGCCGAGTCTATAATTCAGTACTAGTACTTATACTTATATTTAGACCCCGTACTCATAAAGAGTAGAGGGGTCTATTAAGTTAGTCAGTAATATAAATTCTGTACTCAATTTTAGAGTAGGTTTTACAAAAATAAATATCTAAAAGTGTCTCAAGACATTTTAGAATTTATCAACCGACCGAAAAGTTTTTTTTTAACAAACCCATTATACCCGTGCCGCAGGGTAAAGTACTTAGAAACTTACAGATAGAGGGAATTGCAATTGCAAACCCACCCATAACTGGGACTGAAACTGGGAAGGTGCAGTAGCAAAAACAAGCTGTGCTAATGTATTAATCGTCGGTGCAATTGCAAGTGTCAGAAATGTCGTCAGCTCAAGGTGAAGTGCATCGTTCGACCATTTTGTTGTTTACTCAAATGTTTGTCTGGTTATCTAAATGAGTGAATACCCTTTTATTTCCGATTAAGGTCACTCGTTCTGTACTTGAAACGTTGTAACGCTAATCACCATTTTTGATTGCAAAATATTAATGGCTGTCATCAATGCACGATTAAGTAAATAAAATGCAAAATATTTAATTATTATTATATATATGTTTTTTAATAAATCTTGTAAATATTTCCCCGACAAGCGAATTATTCACTTTCTTATTCATTTTAAAAGTAATGAAATTAAACCAATATATATTGTATTTGAATATTATTTTTTATTATGTTTATATTGAGGACATTTTCAAGGATATTTGTTTCTACCTTAGTTAGAATATTTGATATTTAAATTGATATTACGTATGTAGTGTATAGTACGATTATGATTTCAAGTTCAACAGATTTTAACAATCTACAACAATTAATTAAAATTCAATACGCTTATGTTGTATATAATAAAACAACTGATCGATCTTGTACCAATAAGCATATTCTCGTGTGTGTACGCACTTTTATAAACATGAAATGTTTGTTTGTGTCTTTCATAAGTATATATTGAAACGTATATGATTATGTATTATTTTTAATATGGTCATCCCGTTCAATTTTGCGATTCCATCTAACGAATGGGGTATATTTACTTGTGTTCCTTCAATTTGCCACTTTTTGGAATAAATTCAACGATTAAATACACTCCTTGAAAAATAATAAATATAAATCTAATGTACACATAATGAACAGGCAAAAAATGAATTTTGACATCCTAAAAAATAATTCAAATTAATTTATACAATTTAAATAAATCACAAAATTAGAGTTACATATTATTTATTTATACATTATTCATTAAAAATATTTATGGCAGAACATTATATTGGGCTAACAACCCTCTAAATCGCTTTCATTTACTTAGATTTTAGCCACATTACTCCCCTCACATACTTTGTTTTATTCTTCCCTCCTTACATACAATCAACAATTCTTAATTTTATGCAAATTGAAAATTAGCACAAATCAGACAGATGGGCTTTTTATATGTACATCCAAAGTTAAAATCTCTTAGTCTTCTATTCCAAGAGGCAGGTGCGAACTAAAGCACCACACACAGCGTAAGGGTCACAATTGGAACTAGGACGTCGATCCTCAAAGTAACCTTTGCCAGCGGTGGCTACACCGCGTGGCACACGAACACTTACGGCACGGTTGGCCACGCCCCAGGAGAACTTGTCAATGCTCGAGGTTTCTAGACGGCCAACAAGACGCCTCTCGTTATCCTTTCCCTCCTTGGGATCATAAGCCTTGATGTGACGCTGGTGATGTTTACTCAGTTTTTCGATAGCCTTCTCGATGGCCTTCATACCACCATCGGCTCGCATTGCCTTGGTGGAGAAATTTGTATGGGCACCGGCTCCATTCCACTGACCTTCCATGGGCTTGGGATCGAAAGTGACAACCACGCCGTACTCCTCGGCGATTCGTTGGAGTATATAGCGGGATACCCATAAATCATCGCTGGCCTTCATGCCATTGCTGGGGCCAACTTGATATTCCCACTGGGCTGGCATAACCTCAGCATTGGTTCCGGCAAAATCAATTCCAGCGTACAGACAGGCAATGGCATGGGCTTCAACGAGATCACGGGCATAGACGCGATCGGCACCAACACCACAATAGTAAGGTCCTTGAGGTGCGGGGAAACCATTGTCGGGCCAACCAAAGGGTCTGCCATCGACGTCTAGCAATGTGTACTCCTGTTCGATACCAAACCAAGGCTCTTGATCTCCTATTTTATCAACATCCGCTTGAAATGCGGCCCTCTTATTCGACGGCGTCGGTTTTCCATCGGCGTTATAAGTATCGCACATGACAATTATATCGTTCTTGCCGGGTTTGAAAGGATCACGGTAAATGGCTCGCGGTTTCAACGTTGTATCGGAGTTTTCACCCTGCGCCTGATACGTAGAGCTGCCATCGTACTGCCAATCTGGGAGATCCTCTACCGAGCCGGGCACTTTGTCAAGCACACGATCCTTGAGACGAATGTTCTCGCCGGTTCCGTCGATCCAAAGATAAGTGGCTTGGACGCGATTCACCGGAGTTTCCAAATTCCGATAGCGCTGGAGAATACTCTTGTCCAGCGCTGTGTTGGGTGAATTAGTTAAGAATTGAGCTTTGGAGACATTCGAAGTGCTCAGAAGACGCAATTGCTGTTTAATAGGAACAGTGAGCTCCTTCTTCAGAAAGAGACCAGCTACACGGAATGCCATTGTAATGCTTTTGAGTTGAAATGGGATAAAGAGGACAAGTTTTATTATATATTTTGTTAACCGGAACTCCATTCTAAAGTACGTCCTAAACGATATCAGATAATTCTTTTTATATTCTTAAACAGGCATTGTAATACTTGATTTCAGCAGGCAAATATTTATATTGAGCTGAGGATTAAAAACTTTTTACTTAAATCGAATATTTTCATATTTGTTACCCCATTTACTTAATAATTGCCAACTATTCAAGAAATGTATTCTCTATTTCTTTTAAAAAGCCAAGATAAAATCAAGAATTTTGGAGGTTAATTTTAATACTATTTTTTTTTGTGCTGTGTACACACAAAGTTCAAGGATGTAATAGTAATTGTAGCGGAGGCTGTGGCTGTTGCGCACGAGATGTCATCTCAATGTTACAACATATCACTTTTGATTTCAACTAATTTTCTGCACTGAATCCGCTCAAGTTTCCCTTGAACTTTTTGTAAATCGATGTTTTTACTTGCTTTTTTTCATTTTATTTTGTTTAACTTACAACTTGCACTAGGTCGCACTGTGTACAGCTATATGTGTATATAATTGTATTTTTCTTTTTCTTTTGTTTTTTCCTCAATTTTTGTATTTGTCTTATTTGGTAGCCTTTGCCGAACTGGCGCGCTGTTTTTGTGGAACGGATTGGATCGGAACGGAACGGAACGACTGCTTGGGACGCCCAACCAACCTATACGAAGTTAGGAAGGTTTGTGAATACAATTCGCGACACAACATTCACTTTTCTCGTTTGCTGTTCGTCAGTCTCGATTTTTCTTTATCGCATACTCAGTCGACGCCAGAAACGAGGGCGGCTGCAGCCGCAGCAGAGGCAGCGACAGCGGTTGTGACGAAGCGTTCCACAGTGATACCAACAAAAGCGTTTCCAAACAATACATATGCAAAGCACTGCGAATAATGTGCGCTCACACACACACATCAAAATCATTTGTTGTTGATTTCCTTAATATTGCACTGTTTACCGTAAACAAACAAACGTTTAATTTGAAGAGTTTCATTTAATTAATTTACCAATGTGGCATATCTTATAACTGCTATCCTATTATTCACGCACTTAAATTAACATTTTAACATAACAAAAACAACAAATTTTCATCATTATTATTTATGTGTGGAGTTCACTGTAGATACCAGTCTGGAGAAACAGAAAATGTAAACACAAAGAGAGCAATAATATGTCCAATGCGCACTCTCTCTCTCTCTCTATTTTACGCCGTGACTAAAAATATAAACAACTAACCCGGTGATACCCACAATCCCAAGTTTTACCATTCCGTCATATGGTTTGACCTCTAGCTAGCTGTAAACAAAGTCTCAGGCCATAAAACTGCAGCAGGTGCCTGCTGATAATAAGTATGGCACATGCGCCCTCTTACTTTTTCAAACAACGGTATGCTCTCGCTCTCTTTCTTGATTTCTGAACATGTTTTGTACAAAGTCCATTAATGTATTTTTCCCCTGCTGCAGAAAAATAACAGTATGTTATAAAGGCCTGTGTACACTTATTATTAACAATTATTTAATCAGCATAGAACATATAATTACATATGCAGGCATGCATGTTTGCATTCCAATTGGTGTTGCTTTGTTTTTATATTCTGCGATGCAAAGCTCAAAGTTCAGCACGATAAGACTACTCGATTTCCAGTGTAAACTACAGTGTCGTCTTAAAAAATATAATCACATAAAGTAAACATACTAAACTACGACAGTTTAAATAATTTTAAATGACTAATAGTATATAACATATGTTGCAGGTGTTTTTTTTTTTTTTTTTTAATAGAACATGCATTATGATTTTACATGTTACAAAAAGTAATTGTAACTTTTATTTAGGAGAACAATTTAAACAATAATCTGAAGTTCAGTTTTTTAAAAAAAAAACTAAAACTTTACTTTATTTGTAAGCCTAAAAGTATGCTATGAATGAATTTTGACTTAAATTCCATGTACTCGCTGTTGTGTATTTGAAACCAGTATTTGCTTTCAATATAGATTTCATGTTTAGTATGTTCATACGATGTAACCAATGTTGCTGTGATCCAGGTAACTTAACATGCATGCTTATATTTTTACTTATACTTTCGCTCTACAGTCTGTCTGACGTAATTTTGGCTAAGCTTCAAGTTGCTATTTCCCACACAAACACAGCCACACGCAGAAAAAGCTGTACTCATACGAATCGTATGTATGAGTGTGGTTTTCCACCATACCCCGAGGAAGTGATAGCGTTTGCAATTGCAGCACAGTTTGTAGTCAGTTGTACTATGCTTTTCTAGTTGTGTGAAACTGTTTCCAATGGCTACCGGTTCGACATTAAAAAAACATACCAATTTTGTGTTAATACGATTTGTGGTTAATGTCAACTATATAAAGCTGCAAATTTAAACACCAATACTCAGCCCAACAATCTTAACTAAGAAATATTTCAAATCAATGTATGCCCACCACAGTAAGCATTAGGCAGAGAGGGCCCAACTTAAAGTTATATTGATTTACTCATTATGGATAGTTATACTTGGGCACAGTTTTTAAGAAATAACAACTTGTAAGTATATTCTTACTTATTTAAATTAAAAGACAGGAATAATGAAAATGAATGAATGATAATGTGTAAACGATTTTTTCACATACACATACAAAAGTTTCCCTAATCTTAAGGAGAAATTGCTGCAATAGGTGTACCTAAAAATATATAAAAGCTTTTCAGAACTATGAAGAAATAAATTTCTTATTATTGTAACATTACACGTATAACAAGCCGACTAAATTTACTAAATAAAATGATCTGCACGAATCGAAAGCACCCACCGATCGAAATATTTTGTGACTTATTATTTTAATAGTCAAGTAATTAGGGACTTTTGAAATTTTTTCACTGCACGATAACGTTGCTTGATCGCTCGAATCTATCATCCGCTAACTAAGTTAAGAAAATAGCTCATGAATTTAGCTATAGCTATAGCTCATGCCAATTTAGCTATATTACAAAGGTACCTAGTTTGTAAAAATAAGAATAATTTACCTAATTGCCGCTCACGGTTATATTTTCGACTGGTCCGATTTTTCTATGCGTCCTTTTAGAAATTCTGTTTGCCTGATATGCTTGCTTAAATTTATAAATACCAATAGTACTTTAAGAAGATCAAGCTGTTTTGCCCTGGGAACTTTTGACAACACTTACGATCGAAAAAAAAAAATTGATAGCCACCTTATCTACAATTGCCTGTTGACTTTAGTCGCCGGCAAACCACTAATTACAGATTTAAAAACTTTATTAGACAAATAAGAGTCTCGACACACCTGCATTGTAAGATGTCAATATATGGCTGGAAACTAGTTAAAATAGTGACCTGAAAAAAAATAATAAAAAGTTCTCCAATTCCAATAATTGTTTTATGTAAAATATGATACTGTATAACGAATTTGGAATTTAGTCAACTTATCTTAGCACTATATTTGTATTATATATTATTGATGTAAAATTATATATAAACAAAACAACATAGCAAGTATTATAGCTTTATAATTTAGCAACTGATAAAACCGACTTCATTTAGTAAACCCATTATAACATTACTGTACATATTTTTATGAAAAGCAATAATTTTACTTTCTCTTTAAATTTTGCGGTTCCATATGACGTATTCGGAATATTTGGGTGAGCAAGTGTGGGTGAGCAAGTGTTAGCGTTTGCAATTGCAGCACAGTTTGTAGTCAGTTGTACTATGCTTTTCCAGTTGTGTGAAATCGTTTCCAATGGCTACCGACAGTGTAAAAACTTATCAATTTTGCGTTAATACGATTTGTGGTTATTGTCAACTATATAAAGCTGTACTTTTTAACTCCAAAACTTAGCTCAACAATCTTAACTAGGAAGTTTTTCAAATGCCCACCACAGTAAGCATTAGGCAGAGAGGGCTCAACTTAAAGTTATATTGATTTACTCATCATGGACAGTTATACTTGGGAACAGTTTTTGGAAAATAACAACTTGTGAGTATATTCTTACTTATTTAAATTAAAAATGTATTAAATTACCTACAACCGGTAGTGTGCGAGAGTGTTAAATAAATAAAAAGCACAAAACAAAATGTTTTTTACTTGCTCAACGAGCTTCGAAAATTAAATTTCTTTGAATAAGTGAAAACCCGTAAGTGGTATAAATATTAAATCTCCACAGGAACACTAAGTGGTTTTGCAAAACCGTTTTGCACGTGCTAGTCTGGGCATTGAAAATATTGTTAGTGAAAATGTTGTTTCGAAAATACCAAAAACTGGTTTGTTTTCATGATATTTGCAATGATTACGGGTCTACTTTGCAAAACATCAGGTCACTTACTTTGAAAGGCCAGTTAAAAAGCTGTATAGCAAGTATATGGCATTGTGGATAGCAAGTAAATGGCAAACTTCCCATTTTTTTTAATATTCAAGTTGATTGCATCAAGTAAAGCAACCATTGTTTATATACTAGTATACATACAATGTTATTAATATCCAAGTGCTATGCGCAGAAGTGTGACGCCAAATTCCTTTTTTAAAAGAACACATGGCAGTAAAAAGGCAATTAGTTGGGGACATCATAGCCAAACACCGCTAAGCTTTTGTTACCATCCGATAGTAATAAAATGTTGCTCCCATAAATAACAAGAAAATGCCTTATCACTAATATCCAATTATCAAACTGGACATACATATAACGGAATGAACTTGCGCGGTAATCGCTCAGATAATAAAAAGTATCAAAGTCCGATGGTGCCATTTGCTATTGAAGTTATCTACATACAAAAGTACATGCATAAATGTGTACTAAAAATTTGGCTTTAGTCAAAAGAGCTTGATTACTAAACTCTGTACGTTTGTTAAATAAATGAATGTGGAAACAGTATACCACACCCATTTCGCCCATCTGACACAAAAACAATTCAATTATTCTAGCTATGATAACCCAACAGGCCACCTTGAATCCCATTAATAAAACAACACAGAAATTAACAAACTTATTGTCAACATTTCCTTTATTTCTATCAATTTGCGATAATAGTAAGTAAATATCAAAAGAATAAGGAAGGCGCTTTAATGAGCAAACTGTTAATTTCTACATTAATTTTGACATTCAATAGAATTTTCTTATCAGAGTCCAAACATGTGTATTTACTGAAGTGCTAAATAAAAGTAAATGTACATTATACATAGAATAATTATATAAAATATATGCGATAAGCAACATGAATGATTGGGAGTATCCCACCTCATCGGAAGAGGCACTCTGAAGGACAGAGTATACATACATACATTTATAAATTTATATAAATTTGTATATATTGAAATACTTTGATTCCTCAGACGCACACAGTGTATATCCTGTACACAGAGTATATCCTAAGGACCAATTAAAATTGTAACTAAATAGATTCATACCAAACTGCTTAGGGGTAAAATGTTAACGGTTAGTTGTTATAACAATCAAAAGCACATGTACGTTCAATGTACACTCATATATGCATATACTAAGTTGTGTATGTCGTTATTTCCACAGTATGCAAACAAGAAAACATTGTGTATACTTCAAAATACCTATGCTCTGAGAACCGATCAATTCAGCACTGGGGAGCTCTCATTTTTGTCAGACAGAGAGTCATAATCAGAATCAGAGAGTAAGAACTCAGACTATTGCCATCGCGCTCTTACACTCGGCTAAGCACTTGCGTTAGCAGTGGAGCTATTCGGATGTACAGATGTATGCACGTTTATGGGTTTATGTGCGTATGGGTGTATGAATAGTGTATGTGGTGGTAGTGGTGAGTGCTCTTTCAATTCGAATTTTGGCTTTGTTCCACTGGCACAACTGCGACGCATTCAGTTGCGATCGCGACGCGAGCGTGTAAAGTACTAGAAATTCGAAAAGCAGAATATTCGTGTTGAGCAAAAAACGGGTGGAAATTTTTCTTCAGCGACCTCAGGGCGGTGGTGGAAATACGGAATAACTAAAAAGGGTGGCTGGCTATGCAATAGCTGAGCACAAAGAAAAAATTATATATATTAAATTTATATATATAAATCTAAAAGAAAGAACTTTGTGATAACGATAAATGTGTGCTACATGTGGCCTCAGTTTGCAGTATCAATAAATTAAAAAAAAAAATATATATATATACATTTATATATATACTATACACAATTCTTGGCTAACAACCGATTAGCAAAATGGTTACGAACGAAAATAAAAATCTATTAAACGACAACAGATTGGGAGTTGGCGGAAATGGAGCAGCTGGACAACAGAAAGCTCAAATTGTGCCTGCACAGCCAAAGACCCTGCAGCATTTGCCTAAACGACCAGCTGTGGATTTGGCGTTCCATAATTTGACATACCGAGTCAAGGAGGGTAATGGAAGCAGTAAGTACATGCCTATATAAAACAATAAATTTAACAATTTATTTTAAGTAGTATTGTAATTAGAAACACATAAACTGCACTCAGTTTCACCCGTTTTCTCTTGATTTTAATGATTTTTTTTCGTTATTCTCTTATTCCGATATTCTGTTATTCTTTTGCTAAGCATTTTACGGTTTATTTTGTTTGACTAGCTGACTAGCTCTCTAATAAGATTGTGTTTCTGTTCGGCACTATGCGTTCTCGCCTCTCTCTCTCTCTCTTATGTTTTTCTACTCTACAATTCAGTTCTCCTATTACTTTTGCGATGCGCTCTGTTCGATTTTTTTGGTTTTCTTTGTTCTCAGCTACATCAATAATTGCTCGACAGAGTTGCCACATCGCTAAAACTAACTTTGACAAAATGTTCAATGGAACTTTGGACTTAAGCATTTGTAACTCTGAGTAATTATAACAAGCACCTTGGCACTTAATGTCGTACATAAAACCCCTTTTCCGCTTAGCCCAGGTGAACTGTAAGCAGCAGTCAACAAGTTGTTCCACATGCGAGTCATGTCTACCTCTTACCTCTGCCGTACTTAGTATATATAAGTACATATATACATATTCGAACTGTAGTATATAATGAAAGCGAAGGAATAATGTGTACATAATACAACAAACACATGCTTCTTGTTATTAGTCTCTCTCTTTTTAATGTGTATGAAAAAAACAAAAGATGGAAAATATGCACCCTTTTTACTTGCAAACATTTCCCATAAAATGATTAAATAATTTCATTTACGTCACAAACTTTTTGTCGTACCCACTAATTGGACTTTGTTAACTGAAAAGCTGGTATCATAATTGTAATCAATGAACACTATATACTTATACTTGTATATACTTATATATATTTTATACATATATTCATTATTACCTTTATCTACATTTGTAGTTAACAATATCATTTTACCATTTACTCCTACACAGAAAAAATTAAATTCTTAATTTTAACTCGATGATTTTAGTGTTTCATACAGCTGCTTTTAATCTCAGGTTTCCGTAATTTACTGCCATGCACTTCAATTTACAGACTTTAGCCCTATTTAATACATTGCTTTAAAGTGCTTTGAATCTTCATCCCATTTTAAATAATTCAATTCATAATGGCCTTATAACAACGACCTAAAACCCCTTTCTGGCAGTACGTAACCGGTTGTCAATCAGACATTGTATATAAGTGCATCGCTGAGCTGCCATATTTAATAACGGCTTAATAAAAGATAGTAGTACTAGATTCCGATGCGAATACAAAGGTCAAAAAACGACTTACGGCTATTTTAAACGAAGTATATACGAACTATAAAATATTCTTTGCACACGTCAAGATCGGAATTGCCTATATATACAATGAATTGAGACACGAACAAAACAATCATACGTGCCGCAAATACTTGGCCAAATATATACAATATTCGTTGTTGGAAGATAATTACTGCGAATACAATAATAATGAAGATAAAGCAGCAGCCGCCATTTGTAGAATTCAAATTATGTGAGCTTAAAGTAAACATTCCAAAATTATTCCACCAAACGGCCATTCTTATGAGTTTATATTGAGAATGTAGCATATACGTAAGATGTATACAGCGTAAACTTTATGTATATTTCTACGCATTTTGAAAAATATGCAGTTTATAGCTAAATGGACGATAGTTAACCTAGCGAAAACATTATAGCCAATTTTGGCGATATCTCAAGGGTATATCTTTGAAATTCTGTTTGTAAATTGTTTTTTTATCGACGCATATCAATTTTGCGGCCTATGGGTTTAACAGTTTCTGAATCCGAATCGTTTAAACGAATAGATGAATAAATCGTATCGAGAATTCATCTTTTAGTATCGAACTCGTAATTAAAGCAGCAATGAAACAAACAAAGGAACCTTTCAGACAGGTTTGTTAACAAAAAAAATATGCGTAGCGGGCAGAATATATATGAAACATATTCGTCACATCCATGGAAAAATGGAAATCAACTGATCAGATTGATTTTCTGATATTGGGATATGCGATTTATTCCCATTGAATACGTGTTCTGTCACAGTAGGGTCGACTGTTTTTATATATCGATGCGCACGAATTTAAACTGGTAAAAGGAACACAAATACAAGTAATACAAATATAAAAGCTGCGACCTTGCTGAACTGAACCCTCTTCTTTTTCCTTTCTTTTTTTGAAAGTGGCTCCTCGTGTCACCTGAATCATGGTTGAATCAAAGAAAACCGACAGACCGTACAATTTAATTATTAATGGGCTAACCTTTATACTTGGAATTACCTCGTCATGCATATCGCATTTACAAGCACTTGTGTTACCAACAAGCTTTTACACAGTCTTAACCTGCTAAACAAGATTTTCACTTCCAATTCAAAAGTCTAAATAATTTTATTAGTATATACATTTGTACATTTATAATACGCAAGTAGGCTACAGACACTGCTCAGGTCGACTTGAGAAGACCCTGTAGATATGTTGGAAATGTCATCTTCGAACGATTTCCATATACCTTGTACTTTTCGTAAGTACAGGGTCTTCTACCTGTTTTTGTTGTTGAGGTTCACTGACGAGGCCTGTGCGCTGTCTGCTTACTTAAGCAGTACGTAATTTTTTTATTAAATGAACTACAAAAAGTTATGTGCACTTTGACTAAAATATACGGGTTGTGACTATAACTGTTATTATGAGCTAACTATTTTGTAATATTTTCGACAAAGATGTTGGTATATTTTGAAACGTGTTGAAACATTTAATAACAGCCTACAAGGGTTTGCTAAAATTGTCTACGTCTCAAAACGAGTTTTAAATTTTCCAAATCATGAAAGTGTTTGAGAAATTTCTACACAGCCATCAAATTTTTTGAAACATAATTCTAAAACTTCCGCATCGACAAAAATAATAGTTTCTTAAAAAACAGTTAAACAGGCATTTGCTTAAAAAAACTCAAGTTTTCAACTTTTATTTAGCTTATTTTAGACCTGAATTTTTTTATAGAAATATGAACATGTTATATTTTTTTAATAAATAATATATATATATATATATATATATAAACATTGTCATCCACCTCCCAATTGAGAAGGGCAATCAAATTAACAAAGATCAATGGCCTCATGATTGTTGAAGTTTATAGATTTCATTGATTTTAAAATTTACTTGCTTGCTTGGACACTCAGTATTAAGTGAGACACTCTTTGGTTCGATAGTACATGTGTCATTGAGATGAGCATTTTAAATAATACAAACAACACAAATAATAAACTTTGAATTTCAGATTCCAAGACTATTCTAAAAGGAGTCAGTGGGCGATTGCGATCTGGAGAGCTTACTGCTATAATGGGACCATCGGGAGCTGGAAAGAGTACTTTGCTCAACATTTTGTCGGGATACAAGTGAGTGCTTCACTCATTAAGTAAATCCATTTATCGCATATGACTAACAGTACTATTTAACAATAGAATTGTTTTTATTTTTTGTAGTTACCAAGTCATAAAGCTCTGTCGATTACGAACAAGTTATGTTTCCGACATTTAATCGGCGCTTTTTATATTTTTATTTTATTAACTACACTCGTAATATTGTTCAAAGTGATTGAGCAACTGCTACCGCTCAGTTGAACTTTGGAATAACCTCGCACACACTTACCCGCGTGAACCTAAGTTATCTTTATAAATATGTTTAATACAAAAGTATTGCTAAGTTAGCAGACTTAGTCTGTCAGTTATAAATGCGCGTGTTCATTGTACATTCATACACACATTTATACGTTTGCATATACATACGTAACAACATACGTTTATATATTCGTGCCAAAAATGTGTGATCACAGGAAAAAAGTCAAAATAATAGGTTGGCCAGAAATTCTTGATTACGTTTTTTATGAATGACTCAAAAACGTATATCCTGATTAAAGTACGCAAGCAAATTATATACACAAGTATTACTCTGTCTATGTAACACAACTTTTCGATGACATTTCAGGATTATAATAGCTAAAATTATTTAAACGGTTACTATTTTGTTTGTTTTTTTTTTTCAGAACCACAAATATCGAGGGAAGCGTTACCATGAATGGGGCGGAAAGAAATTTAAGCACCTTCCGTAAATTGTCCGCATATATTATGCAGGATAATCAATTGCACGGAAACTTAACGGTCCAGGAAGCAATGACAGTGGCTACGAATTTAAAGCTGAGCAAGAAGTTCACAAAACTCGAAAAGAATTCAATGGTAAAGTTTAATCCTCCGTAACAATTGGATCTCTATGTCTAGACAGCGAAAGAATACTCAACAAACTGATTCGAAATGCTCAATTAAATATTATTTATCGAAATCTATTTTAGACTCTCAATAGAGTCTTCAACACGTCTATTTTTGACAATGATATGGCAGTTATTTATTTATAAATTGTTTGCGAATTACCGCGTTGCTGCTGTATATAATGATTTGCATTTTATAAAATTTTAAAATATTGTACAACAAAGTTCTATGCAAACAAAAATTGTTAAAAACTGTCTTCCTTAAACTTCAACTTTTTGTCCAATTTTTCTTAAGTTTAAGCTCTTTTATAAGTTTTGTAGTATTATGATTTAAAAGGTTTCTAATAACATTATTTTCCCTCACACGTTATAGATCGACGATATTCTGCTAACTTTAAGTTTGAGCGAGCATCGCAACACGATGACACGTAATTTGTCAGGTGGCCAGAAGAAACGTCTGTCGATTGCACTGGAATTGGTTAGCAATCCACCGATTATGTTCTTTGACGAGCCAACATCTGGCTTGGATAGTTCGACCTGTTTTCAGTGTATTCATCTACTGAAAATGCTTGCCGCTGGCGGCCGTACTGTAATTTGCACAATCCATCAACCATCAGCTCGCCTATTTGAGATGTTTGATCAACTTTACACTCTGGCTGATGGGCAATGCGTTTATCAAGGTAGCACGAAGCAGCTGGTACCCTTTCTGTCCACTCTGAACCTGGAGTGCCCAAGTTATCATAATCCAGCTAGCTATGTTATCGAGGTCTCCTGTGGAGAACACGGTGATCATATACGCAAATTGGTCGATGCCATCGATAATGGTAAACGGGACATTCGCTCATCGGCTGATTATGCCGGCTTAAAAGCACGAAACGATCTGGTTAAGGTTCAAAACTTGAAAGCCATTTTGGACAAGAATGATGTGTCAAATGTCAGTGGTAGCAAATACGAGGACAACCTTACTATGAACAATGGATTACTTAATGGTATGGTCAACGATATTGTCAAGGAAACGAGTGGCTTGAGTTCATCAGCTGTGGTGGTTACCACCAATGACAAAGGAGACGCTATGATTGATGTGGAGAAAACAGACAATTGTACAACGGCTTTGCTTTCGGAAGAGATTATGTCTCCCGAGCGGTATCCCACTTCACAGTTTCATCAATTTTGGGTGGTCTTGAAGAGAACTCTACTTTTCAGCTACCGCGATTGGGTTAGTTCAAAAACAAAATAATATAATTACATATGTAAAAAATCAATGTTCGTTCTATTTGCTTTTCTAGACTCTTATGTACTTGCGATTATTTGCTCATCTTTTGGTGGGTTTCCTAATTGGAGCGCTTTACTATGATATAGGAAACGATGGTGCTAAGGTGCTGAGTAACTTGGGCTTTTTGTTCTTCAACATGTTGTTCTTGATGTACACATCGATGACCATAACGATTTTGTCATGTAAGATATGAATGAGTTTTTTCTATAGGATCACTATATCTTGAAACTACCACACATTTGTTTACATTCACAGTCCCACTTGAAATGCCGGTTTTGCTAAAGGAGAACTTTAATCGCTGGTATTCTCTAAAATCATACTATTTAGCTATATCCGTTGCTGATCTACCATTCCAGGTAAATGGCTATCTTTACTTTTAATTTATTTCCTAAACATTGTATTATTTTTTTTTTATAGGCGATTTTCTGCGTCATTTACGTGTCCATAGTTTATTACTATACCTCGCAGCCCTGGGAGCTTTTCCGCTTTACCATGTTCTTATCAGCTTGCCTCTTGATATCATTTGTGGCCCAGTCTGTTGGCTTGGTCGTCGGCGCTGCTATGAATGTTCAGAATGGTGTTTTTCTGGCCCCCGTTATGTCTGTGCCCTTCCTGCTTTTCTCCGGCTTCTTTGTTTCGTTTGACGCTATACCGGTATATCTACGATGGATCACGTATCTATCATACATTCGATATGGTTTCGAGGGCACCGCTTTGGCCACATATGGTTATGGACGTGAGAAACTAAAGTGCTTCCAGACATACTGTCATTTTAAATCGCCCCAAACAACGCTGGAGGAATTGGACATGGTTAAGGCAAACTTTACCTTAGATATTGTCGCTTTAGTTGTAATTTTTGTGGTGCTGCGAGTTTCGGCTTATCTCTTTTTGCGCTGGAAGCTTAAGACTACTCGCTAAATAATTTTACAAAATATTGTTATTGGGTTTCAAAGCTTTCTGTGTGTGTATATGTATCCAAACCTATATATATAAATGACTATCATTATAAGTAAAATCGTTTACTGTTTGTATCATAGCTTCATTTCTAGTTGTATTATGAAGATTTTAAATTTAAGTGTGATAGGACCACTGTTAATGGTTTCCCATTTGTGATCAATGAAGGTGTACATTTTTTGAATAAAAATATGATCAATTATTTGTAGTAAAACACTAAAGATAGAAATATTGTCAGCTTTACAAGCCAAATTCTTGAGACCATTATATACACAATTTGTAAAAAAAAAAACAAAAAAACAGATCAAATACGACTAGAAGGAACGTATTAAAAATGCCTAATAACAAATTTAACTTGTAACGCCATTTTGGAAATATTTGTATTGGATGTTATATATTTACACGAACAAATTATACATTTAATGTTAATGAGGGACTATGTTTTTTGAAATATTTTTTATATTAATTTTTTATTACATATTCAAACTGAATAAAATGTACAAAAAAATTTAAGTGGGACCCTTAAAATGTTTTATTTTACACAAATGCAAAAAATTGATTATTTATACGATTATTTTGATATTGAACATAAATCTGACTCGAAAAACATGAATTCATCGAGAGAATTCCACTAAATCTTGGCAATTTATAAAGATTGTGTGTTCTTTAAATCAAATGTATATTAAAAGCTGACAAAGCTTTTGTGTAGCACCCTCTAGCGGCATAAATTTGTAGCAAATAACAACTTACAGTTGCCGCAATTTTCAAAGCAGCTGACTGATTTATTTTCAAGTTTCTAGTACATGTAGAGAAAATTACAGCTGCCGCGTTGATGACTAACGAAATTAATCATCATGCATGGAAGTACACAAACAAATCCCAATAGTTTATCGGGACTAAAAAATATATTTATTCGTATATGTAGGGTATGCTGCTTTGCTTGATAGAGTCCACCACAAAGTTGACTTACAAGATCTGTGTCAATGTACATAATGCTTAATTTACTGTATGTATGTATTATTTGTTGTGACAGAAAAGACAAACTGCTGGTCATTCACTCTTTCAATCAAGCGTTCTCTCATGGAATATTAATTCGGTAAAAAATAACATTGTAAATTACAGACTTTAGACTTTCGTTTACATTCGAATGTAATAGTTTAACATATGGTTTTACATTTGCTTTTTTGTGATTTTGCGGTTGCCTGGCAACCGCCGCTTAATGATTGTTGCCAAACAAAGCAGAAAGCTCTATGAGTTGACATTAAGAGCAAGCCAGAGAGACAAAGCAAGAAATAGAAATAGAGAGAGAGAGCAATACGGTGAAACTTGATGTCGAGCAAGTCGACTCTTAAATACCCCGTAATCATTTTGTAGTTTTCGTTTACACTAATATCGCATAATCAATATAATCAATCGTTTTTGCATACTTATTACGAAATTTTAATCGAATGTTTCTATGGCATATTCGTCAGGCATTGGGAGTCATGACAAAAATAAAAATAAACTGTCCATGAAGTCTTCAGCCCGGTAGCGAATATTTTTTTCACAGACCCAAAAGACCACTTTACATTTTTTGAGTAATAAAAATGCACATCATTTGCTTAAGCCGAATCACGTTGTGGTAGATCAGGAATGAAGTGCGAAGATGTACAACAATATATGTAACTTTGTATCGACTTCTGAGAAAACAATATTGACTATCATAACAGCTGAAGCAGTTTTTCGAGTTCTTTAAAGAGAGATCCTGACACTCGCCTTCGCTATAAACCAACGGAAATTCCAACGCGCTTATTTTTATACGCCTAGCTTATAGCTACTTTTTTTCTCCCGACTATTATTTGTTCTTTCCCCTAGAAGAATTCTTTTAGTATTTTTCTTTGTCTGCCTCTTATTTTAATACGATTTTTTTCTGTGTATGTATGTATACGCGAGAAATGGATTTTAGTGCAGTCGTCGGGCAAGCCGCCATTCTGCTATTCTTCCCCCATTTGTTTTCAGTACACTTTCGTTCCTCGGTGCAACAAGTCGTTGCCGTCGCTGTTGTTGATGTTGTTGCATATATAGAGTACATACTATATACATTGATAAAACCGCCCGCTATATGGTGCTGAAGAGAGTGGAAGTAACCAATACAGATCTAAATAGAAAGTGGAGTGAGTGAAGTGAAGTGTCTGCGTACTTCAAAACGCACATTTATGTCAATGTATCTGAGTTAAACGAGTGTAAATACTGCTTCTGTAGCCCAAGCAGTGTTTAAATTCCGTTCAATGAACCTGAAACCTGACTTTGTACAGGAAATTCTATTTATCGGACCTTGACATTGTATAAGTTTAAAAGAATATCTAAAATGTATTAATTTGTTTATTTTTAACCTACTGCAACTACCGATACAATAATGCTCGTATCTGAAAAAAACTCAAGTCTCAGATATATATAGACCCATATTTATATAGAAAGTACTGAATAAGAGTCATTTATTTTCACTAAAATAAATTTAGATTTTTCTAAAAAATTAACAAATATTAACAGATGTTATCACCCCAATTAAATAATTCGTTATCTGTAGGTGTATAGAAGAAATATGCATCCATATACACTGATAGCTTAAACAGTCAAAAAAGCTCATATGTACATAAATAATATAAAAACATTTTTATATATATAAATAAATATATATATATGTGCACATATTGACAAAGTTCAGCTTTCGTCGCCTCTTTTAATTTCCGAACACAATTTAAATGAATTTAAAAAAAAAATAATAAATCCGAATCATATCAGAAATGAAATTAACTTGGAAACATTTCCTTGCCAGTAAGAAATTTTAAAGTCTGTGCCTTTAACATTGTAACAAATAATTATAATGTGTACAAACCATGGGTATAGGTTGAGCACTTGACTCAATCCAAAGCATGTGTAAATATTTAGAAACTGCCAAATTATCTGCCTTAAGTAGCACACCTAAGCTGACACTTGTGCAATCGGGTTTCAAAATATATTTTTGTGAACACAGCGCATATAGCGTGTTATCAATGAGTCCAATTTAAAATAAACAGTAGTCGACCGATAAAGTCATTAAACAATTTGTACACAGAGAAAAATAATTCACAATTCCGCGCTAAAACTAATCCCATGCGACTTCTGTGAAAACCAGTGATCTCAACAAAACCCAAACAGCGCTTAGCGAATTCTACAGATCAGAATAAAATTTCCGCTTCGGCTGAACCCGTTGTCTGATAACGTTTAAAAACTGAAGCTTTTGCTACTTTACAGTAATAACGCTCATGATTATCTCTTATCTGAAAGTCGCATAGCGCAACGTAATAATTGTATGTATGTGCTCTTTGCTAAATTTGTTGTTGACTCAATAGCACAACACGAATCTGTTTGAATATTTAGAACTTATTGGACAGACAGTCGTTATTGGGCTTTTAGTTAGTCATGTGCAAATCGAGAATTATAAGTATTACGTTAAAATCAATTAAAAATCTTGGTTCGCTTTTAAAATAGCATTTAGTATGGCAAGAAATTGCATAGAAATAATTTTATTTAATAAGCTTATTTTAGTATTAAATTTTTATCTCAAGAGAGTCAATGCAGCAGTCAGCAGAACAAAAATTCCCTCATATTTTTAAACCGGATATTCTTCTACTGGATATTATTAAACCGGATATTCTAAGACAGAGTATGGAATACTACATCTAAAGTTTATCGTGATTCTAAAAATTATTGATTGAGCCATATGTTTAAGATACCTTTTCCAATTTCTTAATTCAAAACATTAAATTTAAAATTCGCACATCAAAAATTGAAAATTAGATCATTTTGATTTTAGTATTTTTTTTATGTGTACGTGTCGTTTCCCTGATAGACATAGACGAGAGAAATAATAAACGCTTCTTTCTTTTTAATTGAATCAGAACACGAGAGCAATTTTAATACCCACATACATACACACACGTGTGTGTACTTTGGGTTGCCAGTTGGTGTGAAGCATTGAAAGTCACTAGTCGAATCTGATTTAATTTTCATTTACTTCATATGTACTTGAATAATTGTCTTTAGCCGATAGCTATTATTGGTGATTATTTTGTCAGAATCGTGTGGTTGGCATATTTGACAGAAACATTTATCTTTCAATTGCAGTTAATTGTAGTTAATTTAAAGGGAGCAAAAACGAGAGAATTAATTTGTTTGATGGTAAATAACTTCAGAAAAGATTGTATATAAATGTGAGTGCTAATATTCAGTGGTAAAATACGAGCTAATAATTTCTGGACGATTAACGTAAGCTATTAACAGTAATAATAGAGTTGTGATATCTAAAGTGTTGGAAATATGATCAGCAAGCGAAATAATGGATGGAATTAAAGACACACATTATAATTTCTTAGCAAGCACATGTTAAATCCCAACATTTGAAAGGTTATCACTTTAATTTGGTTATATCGCAACGTGCACATTGAAGTAAAGCACGACTAGGTAACATCAGTGGATACAGATCACCAAGTCTACTGTCATTAGGAATAAACAATTAGTTCTATAAATCACTTGAGCTTTTTTAAGAACTGCAACTGGTATTTTTAGGTATAATATAAATACAAAGAGAAGAACAACATTTCAAAAAGCGGTCGGATTTTACCAATTAAATAATCTTTCGTTTGTATGTTTATTATTAGGTTATTATGCATAAATATATGAAAGCAAATCTGAAGCTACAACTGGTAAATTTGTTTTAAAAATTTTAATTGTTAAACAGAAGCCAAAGTGAACTTACCTAGAAATGACGAGTTTATGAACGCTTTGAAGTCAAAACTCGGGGAAATTTAAAATGGAAATTGATCACGCTAGTGGTAAGGGCACCACGTACTCTCAAAGCGGTAGCTCCCTAAACTACAGCAGCGATATAAATGCCATCAGCGTCGAACAGCCGGACGTAGATATAGACTGTCAATCAGTAAATGGATTTAAATATTTACCAAACTGGCCGGCAATTAACTTAGAGTTTTCAGGACTGACATACGAAGTGCACGATCCAAACAATGGTAAGTGATATTAGACTATGTTCATCATGTTCATAATCATTAAAGACTACATTAAATTGAAGCTCCAAAAAGAAAACAAATTTTAAAGGACATAAATGGTGAGTTTCGCTCCCATGAGCTGACTGCAATTATTGGACCATCCGGTGCAGGGAAAACAACGCTACTCAACTTACTAGCAGGATTTGGGTAGGAGTTAACTCAAAATATCGAATTCATTATGTTATATCTAATAAAAAATTGTATTAAAGCTGTGCCAGTTCCGCTGGTGAAATATTAGTCAACAACAGTCCACGCGACATGCGAATTTTTCGGAAAATGTCTCGATACATAATGCAGGTATGCCTGATTAGTTACATGAAAAACTATCGAATCAGTAAAACTATCTTAATTTTGCTTTGTAGACAGATGTTCTTGATCTGCAGTTCACTGTTGGCGAAATGATGCTCTTGGCGGCTAACTTAAAACTAGGAAATGAATTAAAATTTAAGCAAAAGCTAGAAGTGGTGAGTTTAGTAAATAATAATTTGATTTGAATAATAATTTGATTTAACATTTTTCTCGTATAGATAGACGAAATTCTTAGAATTCTGCGCTTGGAAGGGGCTCGAAATACAAAAACCGATAAAATATCTGGAGGAGAGCGCAAACGTCTTTCCATTGCACTGGAATTGGTAAACAATCCGCCTGTTATTTTTCTGGATGAACCCACCACGTAAGACGTCTATGAATTATTACAGTTAGGACTGCAGTACTAATCTTTAAATTATTAACTCTTTCAGGGGTCTAGATGATCTGTCTAGTTCGCAGTGCATTGCCTTGCTAAAAATGCTGGCATCCGGTGGACGAACCGTTATTTGCTCAATACATACACCTTCCGCCAAGGTTTTTGAAATGATTGACAAAATCTATGTTCTCGCAGAAGGGCAATGTATCTACCAAGGCAGCGGAAATAATATTGTCACCTACATGGATTACATTGGTTTATCCTGCCCGCTAACGTATAATCCAGCCGACTTTATAATTGAAGTGGCATGTCATCAGTACGGAGAAAGCTATCATAACCACATGGTCGAAGCAGTTGACAACGGAAAGGTTACACGCTGGACTCCTATCGTAGGAATGGATGGAAAGAAAACACCTACAAAATCCGATACAACGTCGGGTGCCTCATCGTGCTATGAAATCGAACAGTTTGAGGAAGAAATTAACCCGAAACTTTTGATATCAAAATCTAGTTGGTGGATGCAGTACAAATTGTTGTTAATGCGTATGATGCTGCAAATGTGGAGGGACAAAGTATGTCAGCAATACCTTAATATAATAATCCACTCTCAAGAAATACATATTATTTTTGCAGTCGCACATTAAACTTAAATTCTACATGAACTTAATTCTGGCCCTAATCGTTGGAGGAATTTATCAAGGCGTGGGACGTCACGCCTCAAAAGCTCTTTTTAATTTTGGATTTATGTTTACCATTGTGATGGCCTATTTGTACTTGCCAATGATGCCGGTGTTATTGCAGTGTAAAATTAGAAACCATTATTTATAAAAATTTGTCATTAATCCACTTCATTTCCAGTTCCGACAGAGATCAAGCTACTTAAACGTGAATACTTTAATCAGTGGTACCGATTAAGCTCCTACTACGCAGCCATGATTTCTGCAAAACTGCCCTTTATGTTTGTTCTGGCCGTCATCTACTTATCCATCGTATACTTAATGTCCAGTCAGCCCCTGGAATGGTTCCGTTTTATTATGTTGTTTTCCATAGCGTTCCTAACGGCCCTAACCTCGGACAGCTTTGGCCTACTGATATCAAGTCGACTGAGCTTAGTGGTAAAAACTGTGAATTATCTGGTCTATGCGACTCTTCAAATTTAATTTTTTTAATTTAGAATGCAATGTTCATGGGTCCAGTACTAGCTGTGCCACTTATACTGTTGTCTATATACGGAATTGGCTACGGAAAGGACACCTATATATCTCCCGTAATGCGGTTCCTAATGTCGCTTAGCTATTTACGTCATGGAATGGAAGGTCTTGTGGCTGCTTTGTTTGATTATGGAAGAGGTGATACAATTTGTGAGGAAACCGAAATGTTCTGTATGTTCAAGAAATCGCAGTTTCTTCTGGCATTTCTTGGCTTTGAGAACATGAACTTTATGTGGTCAATAATTTGTTTAATATCTTTCTATATTTTCTTCACCGTTGCCGCATACGTTTTAATACGACATCGGTTAAAAAACACAGAGACTAATCATATCGGAGCTTATATTTTAGCAATTTTGACCAAACACTTAAATTTCACTTCATACAACTATTAATTTTTTCCCATTTAGACTTTATTATAATTTGATTAAAACTATAATCAATCACCGTATATTTATCCGTGCACAGAGGTAATGCGGTTAAAGGTTTATGCCATCTTTAGGAAGTAGGATCAAAAAACTGAGCTTGTGATTAGTTTAACTATGAATTTCACACTGCATGCAAGATGATTTGAAAAATATATATGTATAAGTAGTGCTTATTACGCACAATACAAAAGTGTATTCTGAACCACATGCATCACTTAGTGCAATGCATAATATTTTCACAAAAACTAAGCTTATCCAAAATAATTTATTAACATTTTCAATATAAAAGAAAATCATTGATTTTACTAAGTGGATAAAAGCAGCGAAACTATCAAAGTGCTATTGATATTTTAAGAATTGGTTTTCTGCTTTCATCAACATCGAAATCATCAAATATAGCTGCCGCATATATCAGACCTAGGGAAGGTGGCGTGATGTGTCGTTTCCCATTATAATGGCTGCAGCTAGTTTTTATGTTCCCAACTATTAGGATTATTATTTCAAGCCCCCCTTTTAAAAAGCATCAAAAGGATAAGTCAATATTAAAAACTAATATCGTATTTAAAATATGGCAGTTTTTATAGTGCTCATGTTTAGGCAATATTAAAAGCAACATCCTAATTTTACTTTTTTTATTGTAAGTTATACCGTTATGAATTTGATTTAGTTTAATTATAATTATAAAAATGTAAACTCACCTGTTTATGCCGCAAATGTGATTAAATTTATCTTTACATTAATGCCATTAATAGAAAACATGCTCAACAAACCAAGCTTGCGACTTTAACTTTTATTTTCACATAACTGTAAACATGCACATCACTTGCACCACGATTTAAAAAAAAATAAGCACTTAGAGGAATTTCCTTCTGAGCCCCGCGCGTCGACTGTATACACACAAGAACACACGCGACTGCCGAATATCTCGCCAATAACGCACTTGTTTTCACAAAAATTAAATTATTCCGTAATAGTTTAATATTTTTCATTTGTTCTGCACTTAACTGAAAAGCACCGCTCTTTCTAAGTGATGGAAGCCGCGAAAGTAATGCAGCGCTATCGATATATTAAATATATTTCGTGTTTAATATCGAAAGTGCCGACGATTATCGAATTCGGAAAACATAGATGGCGCATTTCTCTGATAATTGTCGTTGTGAATGGAACACCCAATAAATATGCCAGTGTAGGGGAATACATTTAAAAAAATCCTATTGTAACTGTTATTTAAAATTTATTATGGAAATGTTGTCTGCATGAGTTTGCACTGATTTTTTATAACTTAAATCATATTCATAAAAATATATATCAACGCTAACATTGAATAACAGATCCTTTGGATACATGTACAAACATCTTTTCACAACTGTAATCATTCAGGAGTACATAAAAAAAAATCTCAATCATTACGCACTCAATTTGCAACGACCCTGTAATATTTAATTACATCCGTTTGTTTTACGCTTAAGAGAAAAGCAGTGCATGTGACAAGTGATGGAAACCGCGAAAGTATCGGGAATCTGCCGATATGTCAAATATAAGTCGTGATTAATATCGATGGTGTTCGCGAAGGCCGTAAACAACATACAACAGATGGCGCACTTTTCAGATAGACACAAGGTGGCGCGCTAAGCTCCAACTGTTTCTGTTATTACGGTGCCACTACTATAAATAATCTGCACTATTATTTCACTAAATTGGTCCCACCGTTGATAGCCACCAGTATTTTCTGGCAAATGCGAAACCGCGCACAACGATAGGTCGATTCAGAAAAACGAATATAATGTATCGCAATTTTGTTAAATTATCGATTTTTTGCAGCCCTTATAAAAAATACTTTGTTTACCTTCGCAACCATCCAATTCCTTAATCATAAGTGAATAATTGCATTTCTCGTGAATTGTTACACAACGAATGGGTATTTAAGTTTAAATATTAAACCGCAAGAGTGCTTATTACTGCCAATTTTACACTGCCGATTTTCTATACATAAAACAAATTCGTCAATTAATACGAAGAGAGAACCATGGGCCGGAAAATAACAGTGGCTGTATCCACTTTAAATCAATGGGCGCTGGACTTTGAGGGAAACATGGCCCGAATTTTACAATCCATATTGGAAGCCAAGGATATGGGCGCCAGTTACCGCACTGGTCCCGAGCTAGAAGTCTGTGGCTATAGTTGCGAGGATCATTTTCGCGAACCAGACACTTTTCTACACTCATGGGAAACACTTTTGGAAATTATGATGTCCCCCTTTTGTGAGAATATGCTTGTGGATGTGGGCATGCCAGTTATGCATCAAAATGTGGCATACAATTGCCGAGTGGCTTTTTTCAATCGACAGCTGCTTTTAATACGGCCAAAGATGGCCATGTGCGACGATGGTAATTATCGGGAGTCTCGCTGGTTTACCGCCTGGACAAAGTCCTTCAAGACGGAGGAATACGTGCTGCCACGCCTTATCGCCAAACACACTGGACAGCTAACAGTGCCCTTCGGTGATGCCGTCATCGCAACTAGGGATACCTGCATCGGATATGAGATATGCGAGGAGCTGTGGAACGTGAGCAGCAAACACATCGAAATGTCCCTGGCGGGAGTGGAAATAATTGTAAACGGTTCTGGAAGTTATATGGAGCTGCGAAAGGCTCACATTACTTCGGAGTTGGTACGCAATGCCAGCTTTAAGGCTGGTGGAGCCTATTTGTTTAGCAACTTGCGGGGGTGCGATGGCCAACGCGTGTATTTTAATGGTAATTCAGCGATTGCGCTAAACGGTGAGCTATTAGCGCTTAGTCAGCAGTATTCGCTGCAGGACGTTGAGGTAACTCTGGCCACCATTGACCTGGAGGACATTCGAGCCTATCGAGTAAGTCAGCGCTCGCGCTGCATCAGTGCCGCTGGAGCCGCAGCCTATCCGAGAATACGCTGTGACTTTGAGATGTCCACACACAGCGATATATTCAAAACATCCACGCCGCCCCTTCAGTACAAATCCCCGAGCATCGAGGAGGAGATCGCCTTGGGACCCGCCTGCTGGCTCTGGGATTACTTGCGTCGCTCAGGTCAGGGAGGATTCTTCTTACCACTAAGCGGTGGCGTTGACTCCAGCAGTACGGCAACCATCGTGTACTCCATGTGCCGTCAAATAGTACATGCAGTGCAGCACGGCGATGCCCAAGTGCTGTATGACATACGCAAAATTCTCGCCGATACTGATTACACGCCTGATAATCCAGCGGCGCTGTGCAATCGGCTACTGGTCACCTGTTTCATGGGCAGTGTGAACAGCAGCAAGGATACCCGACGACGTGCCGCCCAATTGGCCAGCCAAATTGGTAGCTATCACATTGAAATTAGTATCGATTTGGCCGTGAATGCCCTCTTGGGTATTTTCAATGTGGTCACCGGACTGACGCCCGTCTTTCGTACCCAAGGAGGTTGTGCCCGGCAGAATCTGGCACTCCAGAATATCCAATCTCGGCTACGCATGGTACTTGCCTACTTGTTTGCCCAGCTAATGTTATGGGTTCGCAATCGCCCAGGAGGCTTGCTTGTTTTGGGCTCCGCCAATGTGGATGAATCTCTACGTGGCTATATGACCAAGTATGATTGCTCATCCGCCGATATAAATCCCATTGGTGGAATTTCCAAGACGGATTTGCGGAGATTTCTAACCTATGCCAAGGACAAGTTTAATCTTTCAGTTCTAGATGGCATCATTCAGGCACCGCCCACTGCTGAACTGGAGCCGCTGCAAGAGAATGGCGAACTGTTACAGACCGACGAGCAGGACATGGGCATGACTTACGCAGAGTTGAGCGAATATGGACGTCTACGAAAGCAATATTTTTGTGGACCATATAGCATGTTCTGCAAATTAGTGGCCACCTGGAAGGGAGATCTTAGCCCTAAAGAGGTAGCCGACAAGGTCAAGCATTTCTTTAGATGCTATGCAATAAATCGGCATAAAATGACCATACTTACGCCATCGGTACATGCCGAAAGCTATAGTCCAGACGACAACCGATTCGATCACCGGCCCTTCCTGTATCGCGCTAATTGGAGTTGGCAATTTAAGGCTATTGACGATGAAATTGTTAAATTGCAACCAATTTATACACCATCTTCCACTCAACAACAAGTACCCAGTAGCGATGAGTTGTTCCACTCCCATGACACTAGCACTCAACGCTCTATGCAAATGGATGAGTCCAAGCACTCGTCTCCTTTGTCATCTGCTTCCTTGGACATGGGTATTTCAACTGCAGGACTACCTCTTATTGATAACCCTCCTGACCAATTGAAGAAGCCAAGCGGTTTCTCTAAGGTGCACGTTAACGTACTAGGCAAAATAAAGGATCGCACTGGAATACCAGTTTAGAAATCATCGGGTATTACCCACATAGTTTCAATTGGGATATCTACCCATCTTTGGCAGTTGTGCGTATATTAGACAGGAAAAGGTACATCTGTTACTCTGAAGTTCTACATATATTAACTTTCGTACGTTATGGATTTGTTATGCTTCTTTTAGCACTGTTATTACTTAGTAATTACATTTAAATTCAAGACTAATTAGACTCTTTCCATTCGGTAATCATTAGTGAAAAATTTGATCAATTGTAGCACGCATAGCATTCTATTTATTAGATACTTTAAGAAATGAATCAATTGTATCTGCCTGCATCATCTTTTTCAAATAAAATCTATTCCGAAAATGAAAACATTACTTTACTTTTCACGAACATATATTTAAGCAAGCCATTGACCAAACCTTTTAAATTTTAAATACATTTGGGTTTTTGCGACGTAAGTATTGTATTTGACATACCCATTAATACAGTATCATTTATTTTTCCAATTTTGAGCTATTTTATCAAACACATAAACCAGAGAAAGTATTTTTAATTTTGTTTGTATGCATGTATAAAACTACACTTATTTTTTTATTGTAGCACAGAAAGGTGTTTTTTGTGTGTGACAGAATAGTTAAAAGTTTCCAATAATTAAAAGCATTAATGCGTACTTTAAAAATATTTTTTTGTAATGAAAATTACGGCAAATACAAAACTTGGTAAATGTAAGTAGGTATGTAATGTACAATTCAGTTTACCAACTTTTACAAATTGCGACATATTAATGTTAACAATATGTGCATAGTCATTAGCATTTTAAAAGATAAGGAAATTAAAAATTTTAAGTGGTAGAAACGAAAAAACAAAAATCTTTCAGGAAAAACTTATACTCTTAAAATTGTTTGAGTCTGCTTTTGTTAGTACAGGGCGGGTATATGCAGCTGCAGAACCACTACAAACAGTTTGTATTAATGGTGACAGATACACATACGCGTTTACATACGCATACACATGTACATTTTAAAGAGCAAGTTGTTTAGCTTAGAAATGAAAGCATTAGAAGCTTACAAGCCTCACTTATACGTTAAACTATGAACTAAAAATTACGTTGTTTTTGTGGTTGATTCTGTTAACGTTCTTAATCTTTTAGCACACGGCGGCGTAGGCAACGGTATTTCAGCGTCTAGTCAATTGATTTCCAAATGCTTTGCCTGCTCCCACGAGAAGCCTTCGCGTCCAAAGTGCCCATATGTGCTAGTGCGTTGGTAAATAGGTTGGCGTAGGTTCAGGTCCCTATAAAGTAGTGTGAATGTTAATAGAGGCACAATTTCATTAAAGTTATTCATTTATATTATTATCAGTCAAATAGGTACGTATATCTGACTTAAAATGTGAAAAATGTATACTATTAATTCAACACTTACTTTACTATCTTGCCGGGTCTAAGGTCAAAGTTGCGTTTGATTATGTCCATCAGTTCTTTTTGGGATTTGTGGGAAGTTCCGTAGTCGAAGACAGTGATTGAAAGTGGTTCGGCAAGGCCAATTGCATAGGAGACTTGGACCAAACAACGCTTGCAGAGGCCGGCCTTAACGAGAGATTTGGCCACCCAGCGAGCAGCGTACGCCGCTGATCTGTCGACCTTTGTGAAGTCTTTGCCAGAGAAAGCGCCACCGCCATGTGCACCCCAGCCGCCGTATGTGTCCACAATAATTTTACGTCCAGTTAGGCCAGCATCTCCCATTGGTCCGCCAATCACAAACAGTCCGCAAGGATTTATATGCACAATGGTGTTGGCATCAAAGTATTTGGCGGGAATCACAACTTTAACTACTTTTTCCATTACCTCCGAGCGAAGTGTGTCCAACGTTATTTTGTCTGAATGTTGCATGGACACAACAATAGTATGGACGCGCTTGGGCACTGCCGATCCCTGGTTAAACAAATACTCGCAGGTGACTTGTGTCTTCGAATCTGGTCGAGCCCACCAGAAAACATTGGAGCGACGCAATTCAGCAATCTTTTCATTCAGTTTATGCGCCAGTACGACTGTCAATGGCATACACTCTTCTGTCTCGTCAGTGGCATAGCCGAACATAATGCCCTATAAATTTATTAAAGACAATGAAATTAGCAATGTTAATTGATTTATATTAACAAAATAGACAGTAAATAATAGAGTTGTGCCTTTTAGTTCAATTTGTTGAGTAAGTTAAGTTCTATACAGATATCTTCAAAACTAGTAGTAAGAACGGAAGTTCTTTGAATGTTAGTTTATGTTATTAACCAAGATTCAAAGAATAGACAAATATATATAGAGATGAAAAAAAAAAAAATATATATATATATATATATATATATTATTATATATATATATTATATATATATATATATATATATATATATATATATATATATATATATATATATATATATATATATATATATATATATATATATATATATATATATATATATATATATATATACCAACTTTGGAAATGAAACCGTTTAGTTTACACGAACGACTGAGTAATTTTATAATTTCATTTAACTGACCCTGTGAAAGACACAACTCTAATAAATACGTATTTTAAAGTTAGTTGATACAACTAAATGGAATTTTTGTAAAGCGTTGGATGTTATGAAAATAGCGTTATGAGATGATTATGTATACCAGACAAAGTAATGTTTATGTTTAATTTATCCAAGCGTGATGTGAAAAAGTCGAAAAATGGCATACGAGCAAAGTTAAATAACCAAATCTGATTAAGATTAATTTGAGCATAATGTATTGCTAATGAATAATCTGTGCTTTTTAAATCTTGAAACAGAGAAAAGGCAACTGAAGGGCCATGCAACACAAATTGAACATATTTGATTGTAACACCCTTTCCTAAAAATTATTTGCATGATTGGAACAAAAAAGACAAAAACCATAACCGTTAAGATTAAAGCAAATCGAAAATAGTTAAGTGGAGCTTCTTGGGAAAGGGTATTTGGTGACTCGGCTAGCCGAGAATTGCATTATTTTCACTTTTTTCTAGTTCAGACCTGATCTCCGGCACCGATTTCTTCTTCAGCGCGATTAACATGCACACCGGCAGCAATTTCGGGCGATTGTTGATCCAGTGCCAAGAGCACGTTGCAAGTTTTATAATCAAAACCTTTGATTTAAAAATTTGTTTCGTTTAACAAAAACAGTTGGCGTTTAAGGTACCACAATATAAAACATTAGTGTATCGCGGTTTTGTTTAATATGGAACGAAAGAGATAAAAAGTAGAGAGCGCAGCACAGTTGAAAATGCATTTAGATATAATGTTCTCTGTAAGTAATGATTAAGTTATGATATAAAACCCCTTTAATAAGTAGTATACATAAATTGGTTTCAATGTCACAAATGCGTTGATATAAACAAGGACAACATCAAAATCCATTGCTTAATCCTAGGTACCCATGAGTTCACAATTATAATTTATTATATTTACTGAAAATATTAAATTAGTGCTTCTATCTGATACTTATTGGCGTATGCCTCATGCAATTATTTTTTTGGAATGGATTTGTTAAATGAAGATTTATGCTGTTATAATCCCAAATTATTTTTGTGGATGTGATGACCTAAGCCCAAAAAACTACAATTATTAACCTGTAGTCTCAGTGTAATCTAAAAATATCCATATTGCTATTTAGAACTTTTAGACAATATATGTCCGATCTGTATGAGTATGCACTATGCATGACTATGTAGTTTTGAATCCGAATATAAATTGATTCCATTTAAATATAAACTAGCTAAGCTTGTAAGTATCGTATTTGTGTCAGCTGAGAGACACTGGTTAAGGATATGAAAATTTTTTATTAAGTATCTGAATGTCTAAACAATAACAAAGATTATGATGTCGTAGGTTGGACCAGAGAACAAAGTAAACATGAGAAAACATACGAGATTTAGAATAACATTTAAAATAACGAAATGTAGAAACGTAACAAACGAAAGCACACATACTCCTTGGCAACTCTTCATCACTTATTCGATATATTAAGGGTACTACTGATATGCAGTGTTATTGTTATACCTGGTCACCAGCGCCGACATCCTCTTCTTCACGATTCACGTGCACACCGTTGGCAATGTCGGGAGATTGTTGTTCAATAGCAACGAGCAGATTCAACGTCTTCCAATCGAAACCTTTTTTGATTTTCATTTTTATGGAATTTCGTTTAATATATATTGGCATTACTTTCATACGCATGTAATGTCTATCACCCGCCCGGATTTACAATACATAATCTAAGCTTAAAGTAATCCAACAAACACTTACCTTTCGAGGAGTCATCGTAGCCAATATGCTCCACTGTCTCACGAACTACTTTTTGATAATCGACGACTGCCTTTGAGGTAATTTCGCCGCAAAGTAAAATCATGCCAGTCTTTGCCACAGTTTCTAAATAAATCAAATAATTTCATTAGGTGATAATGTACAGAAGTTGAAAAATAGTGCAATCGCAAATCTTCTTATATTCCATTTGGTTTTTTGTTTATTGACAAACAAACATTCATTCAAAGTTTTCTTTACGATTGCTTTTTTTTATCGATCCGTTTGTTGATAATCGGTCTACATATTAGCCCTACAAGAATTTATTTGAGCTGGGAGATTACTCCAATTTGCGAAGTATGCTTAATTGCCCACTATGTCAGTCATTTATTTTTGTTGACGGGTTGATTTTGCACGATTTGCATTTTCAAGCATTCTTCGAGTCTTGTAATTGAATTGAAAATAAAACACCTAACAGTTATAGTTATTTTTATAAAGTTTTCTTATAATATCTTGATAAGATTTCAAAATTTTTTTAAGACAAATTAAATTTAAACTGACCAACTGTTCAACTTATTTTCAAGGATATGACATATGAACCAAACAAAAAGATCTATGCTAGCTCACTAAGCGGATTTTCATTTTACTTACCACATGCAACCTTTGCGTTGGGATCTTGTCTAAGATGTGCATCCAAGATAGCATCACTAATTTGATCACACATTTTGTCTGCAATGGAATTGAATAAATAAATTAATTTATAATACCCGGCGAAAAAAAATTAATTTTAATACAGAATATTATTATAACTAGGTGGAGGATTGCACGAGGATTGTAATAATGTTACCAGACACATTCACTTAGATATTTAAAAAAGATATTCGAGCCGATGTGATACGATTCACTCGAATTAGACACGCCACCAAAAATTGTGGTACCCTGCACTTTATTTTTATTTGGATTTTGCCATTGCCAGCGAAATTTAATGCTAGTGTAATTTTGAAGCATCGTCGCCGCCAGAAAGCAAATAAATATACATATATAATATCATCTGACATTGCTAGACTTGTTGAATCTTCAATTTACGGTATGCGTTGGGCTCCTTGGTTATTTTTGTTTCAATGGCTTCCTTTTCTTTTTTTGAGTTTTGTCGACATCAATGTAGTTTGGATTGGTCTATTAGAATTATTTAATCTACTTGATGTTATGTTTTGACATATTAAGAAATTTTGATAAGTTATATATAATTTCTTTTGGGAAACCTAATGTTAAACATTTTGTTTTCAATATTGTACCAAATTTGCAACTCTAAGAACTTGAAGTGTACATTGACAGCTAATACTAACTTTAATTTTGTTGGCGTTTGTTACTTACAGAACCCTTGGTAAATTTCAGAGGACCATGTTTATTTACTCATGAAATTATTTTGTCAATTCATGAAATATATAGACGCATCACTTGGCATTTAAAAATAATTGTGTTTATTAAATGTATACATTGTGGATTGTTTATTTTAATAACGCAAATGTCGCCCCCTGATCTTTGGGGTCCCGTATATGCTGATAACCCAAAGCTAGCCTTTAAAGTATAATTGTTTACCAAATGACATTTAAAAATTGTATAGGAAAGCGCCACATCATCTCCGGTATTTGTTTCTATACTTGCTAATAACTAGTAATTTGTGCTAACATAATTAATCAAATTATGACATTATTTCGCGCTTATCAACTTACATTTACATATGCGAATCTAAAGGGAACTTCCTTTCAAAGCCTACTTGACTTAATTAAGTTTAAATGTGGTAAAAGCAATTAACTTATCACATGGAACAAAAGGTTTATGTTCTCTTATCACTCGTCTCTAAATAGTACATACATACATACATTTATATACGTAATTATTAGGTGTATATACTGTGCGTACTACGCTCTTCCATATGTTGTCGTAATGTTAATAACTAAGCAAATACAATTCGATTAACAAAAAAATATCTTAAAATCAATCCAACACATTTCAAGCTTACACTTTTGTAGAAAACTTAAACACGTGGTCGATTAGGCTGCAAAAGTGATAAGATTCGCCATCGAAAACGAAAAACGGTAATTTTTTCAAAACCATTATGTACGAAAATATAAATTTCTTATTTTGTACACATTTATATGTTTTCACATATAATGTACATACATAAGTGTTTATGGGTATGGAATGTATGACAATGTTACTATTGTTTTGATCATTTGCGTGGAGTTCTCGACTGCCTTAAGAGCACCGGTAACTTAAAAGAGAAATAATCGGTTCAGGCACATGGCGCGCATGACGCAGTTTGTGGCTGCTCACAAGCTCAGCACGCTACTCACAAACACATATATGCCTGAGCATACATACATATGCATGTTATATTTTGTACATAGTCTAACACGTTGCCGGGGCAGCCTCTTCAGCAACAACAGCCAGCAGAGCAAGAGTGACCAGCCATGAGTTCAAAACTATTTGAAACAAACAAAGGAATGTGCGCACAAAAGTTTGCGAATCCTTATTGATCATCATATGCAGATATTTGCATAAATGTAAATGATAATATTAGATGCATGTACGGTGTATCCTTTTAGGCAGTATTTTATACATTCCAAGAACACCGGCAAATTGGTATGTTGGTTTGTGTATTTAACATGAACCTGGTCACACTATCAACTGCTGTTGGTCGACTGCTGAGTAAACAAGCACGTTTTTCGATTGAATTAGCTATTTACTCTTAACCAAATAACATTTTTAAATTATGGATGCAATTCACATCACAATATATAACCTGGAATCAGAACACAGTTTGAAACAATGCAAAACACAACCACTACCGCTATTTGCAAAAACATATTCATATGTAGCATTAAATGTACACAATACCCCAGCATATGTATCTATATGTAGGATATACAAGTGCATAAGTATATGTATATTTGAATGTACATATGTATTTTATGATGCAATAAGGAGGTCGTCACTTTTTTTCAGCTAAATAAAGCAATTCATATGTCCAAGCACAAAAATATGTTCTTATATGCCTAAAAAATTCACTTACCTGGGTGTCCCTCGCCCACAGACTCGGAAGTAAATAAGAAGGTCTGCCCATCTTCCATGTCGTAGGAAGTACCGTTGCCATTGCTGCCATTGAAGCCGTTGGCTGTGCCGTGTCCATTTGTCTTTTGTGGCATTTTAAATGTTTATTTTTTTTTGTATGGGATTACTTCGTTGATAATATTGGAATTGCTGTACAAATACAAAACAGTTATTACACATTTAGTATGGTAACAATGTAGATTAATTGATTTTCCCCACTCTGGCCGAAAACATTAAATCTTGTACCCTCTTCCCCGCTTGTCATGTTGCTGTTTATTCTTGCAAAATTGATTCTCGCATACATTTTAACGTTCTTATTTCTTTTTTTATATAATCACAAAAATCGTTTCTAGGTTTTAGTTGCGTCCGTTGACAAACACCACACTATTAGCAACTATGCGTACTTATGTACATGTGCACACATACTATTTAATGATGGCTATGTACATGAGAAACGAATATACACACCGATAAAACGCGCGTTAGAAAACGCTTAGATATATTCAAAAATATTTAGCGGCTAATTTTTTTTTTTTTTTTTTTTACAAATTGTACGGCCTCGATAAGCAGTATTCACTGATTCTTTTCTTGTATTTTAGGCGACGGGCAGTGAAACATACGCAACTAACACGCACGTCCTATCTCCGTTACGGTGTTGTAGAAAAAGAGCGCACACTTTTAGCTTGCTACAGAATTTATAGCCGCGACGCGTAGCAGACCACGATGGCGCCGTCGGGTAAGAGCGACGGTTCTCTCTGAAGCGCTCGGATTGTTAAAATGTGCATGTGTACATATGTTTTTATTACATAGGTACCTTGTTTTTGAGACACACGTCTGTTCTCTTATTCGGAGTTACAAATGCACTATTAGTGTTGCGAACCTATCTTATGCAGCATCTCCACGTTTTTCACTGCTGATTGTGAAAACAGCTGTTGGCGCACTGTCGTGGGAGGCAGAGCGTTGCCACTGTGTTCAAGTCACGACGAATATTAACGAATAGCACTTACGTTTAAATATATTTTTCTGGTTTCTTGGTGTTCACAATTTCTCAATCGGGGCTTCACTGTGGAAGCTTTTAACAAATGTGTGTTATTTATAAATTATTGTTGATCAGTCTGGAAAGATTATTAGACAAAATCAATTTCTTATCATTATAATAACACTGTAATCTGAGTTGATTGACTCTTTAAAGAACACCACATTTTGCTTTGCGTAAGATGTAATTCGCACTTTTAAAGACATACTAGGCCTATCGTTTTATAATTATCTGTTAACTAAAGCTACGTCAAACAGAAAAAAACAACTATGTTCATTTTTATATGTGCGTTTGAGTCTCCTAGGGAAGGAAGGCATGACAATAATTTTTGCTTTTTTTTCAATAACAAAAAACCATAGAAAGCTCATGTTATGCTAATCGCAAAATAAGGTCGTCCAAGATCAAGGCGTTCGGTAATCTGCTTTCTGCATAACAAACAAAAAATTTTTTGTTGAAAAAAATTCAAATAAAAAAACAGCCTCCATTATCTTTTAAATGTTTTGACCCCCTGGATGGTTTTGCTGGTTGCGCATTTTTATAAAATATAATTTATACACAAATGTATATTGAAAAGGAAATATTGTGCTTAGTTGCTTAGTGATCAGTCCTCTAAACAAATAAGAAGCCAACTACAGGTTATCAATAATTGACCCTTGAGAAAACCACGTTGTCATAAAATAAAATGAAAATCATGGAAACTGATGATTAATAGCATGGTTAAATAGACGAAAAAAACAATATAAGTTAAAAATATTTTTCCGCAGTGTTATTCAGGCGTACCATTCTTTATTCGCAGAAAGCAGTGTGGTAAAATACCAAGAGGCTAAGTCGATTCACAAAACAGCTGCTCATGACGTGTTTTGTGGCTTGTTGAGCAAAATAATAAAGAATTTCGTCTAGGGTTGTGAAGAGAACATTAATAATGAAAAAAAAGACAGCCCACTTGTGGATAGCAGTTGCAGTGATTGTTATTGTAACTACTTTAACAACAGCGGCGTTGGATGCACAAAACACCGAAAAAGATGCAAAGGGGTCTCCTGTCCAGGCAGATACATCGCCAGAGAACAAGACAGCAACAATAAATTCTACAAGTCTAAACAGCTTGAACATTACGGTTAACGGTGGAGCACTTAATCAAACAACGATTGCTTCCCCATCGTTTTCAGTGGCGCCTCCAAATGTTAATGCCACAAACAAAAACTCCTCCGCTCCGGTTACGGAGCCGTCGTTGATTGATTCACATGCAGTTGAACAGGAGCACAATTCATCGCTATCGCTATTCTTCGTCATATGTGTGATTATGCTGGGAATACTTTTGATACATTCAATGCTACAAACTGGCTTCCAATATTTACCAGAATCCATTGTGGTAGTGTTTTTAGGTGCATTTATTGGACTATCGCTCAATGTTATGTCTGGTGAAAATAATAGCTGGAAGCGTGAAGAAGTCTTCTCACCAATGGGCTTCTTTCTCGTTCTTCTGCCACCCATTATATTTGAGTCCGGTTACAATCTGCACAAAGGCAACTTTTTTCAGAATATTGGCTCAATTCTGGTCTTTGCAATATTTGGCACAACCATATCGGCTTTGGTAATTGGTGCAGGCATATATTTATTGGGAATGGCAGACGTTGCTTATCGGTATGTGTTTTGTGCGTTTATTTATTTCTTTTCAAAATCTTAATCATTATGAATTAATTTTCTCTTATCTCTGTCTAACAGGCTAAATTTTTCAGAATCTTTTGCGTTTGGTTCACTCATTTCAGCTGTCGATCCCGTAGCCACCGTAGCAATTTTTCATGCACTCGACGTAGATCCAATTCTTAATATGTTGGTTTTTGGCGAAAGTATTCTTAATGATGCGATATCCATTGTCTTAACAGCATCCATCACGATAAATGCAAATGCCGATGCAAACACTGGTGTAGCCATGATGAGTGCTCTGAAGACCTTTTGTATGATGTTCTTTGCATCTGCTGGAATTGGCGTAATATTTGCCCTAATCTCAGCGCTGCTTCTCAAACACATAGATCTGCGGAAGCATCCATCTCTGGAGTTTGCCATCATGCTGATGTTCACATATGCACCGTACGTTTTAGCCGAGGGAATACATTTAAGTGGAATAATGGCCATTCTCTTCTGTGGCATCGTCATGTCACATTACACACATTTCAATCTGTCCACTGTGACTCAGATCACTATGCAGCAGACAATGCGTACATTGGCGTTTATTGCAGAAACCTGTGTATTTGCTTACTTGGGATTGGCAATATTTTCATTTAAGCATCAGGTCGAGCTCTCCTTTGTAATATGGTCATTGGTGCTTTGCCTAATAGGACGAGCCTGCAACATATTCCCGCTAGCCTTTTTGGTTAATAAGTTCCGGGAACATAAAATTAACAACAATATGCAGTTTATTATGTGGTTCTCAGGTCTACGTGGAGCCATTTCCTATGCCCTGTCACTTCATCTCCATTTGGATAGCGAAGAGAAGAGACACGTGATAATTACAACGACTCTTATAATCGTACTATTTACAACACTTGTTCTCGGAGGCTCAACCATGCCGCTGCTTAAATTTCTTAAGCCTGGAAAAAAACGACGAGCACGTGGATCGATACGATCATCAAATGGATCTCGGTCCACAAGCAGAAAACGCAGCAAGTCCATATCCCTCTCAAAGACTAGGGAATGGGGTCAAGCAATCGATTCCGAGCACTTGTCCGAACTTACTGAGGAGGAAGATGTTTCGTTTACACAAGCTCGAGATAGGTTTGGTCGCTTGGATAGAAAGTACTTTATTCCATTTTTTACCCGACGATTTAACAGTCAGGAACTCAATGAATGCAAATCCCAAATGGCTGATTTAACTAACAAGTGGTATCAAGCGATACGGATAAGTCCGCTCGATTCTGATGAGTCAGATGATGAGATGGGTCTATCAGCTACTACAAGTCAGAGTAATCTGACACGGTCCTAAATTATAACTTGTAGGCTAATCAACTTACCGTAACTATCTCTTTAAAATCAACTAAGCGGCCAAATTCACAAAAAGTCATGGAATGCTTATGCTTTCCGAAGAAGTGTGTTAAAGTGCAATTGTTTTCGGGTAGGACAATTTACTATAATAAGTAGTTAATCTTGTATTCATTTGTATATGAATTTAAGTATACGGATTTTTTTTAAGTGGTGATCGTTATAACAGCATACATTTTATCCAGCTATTAAGTTTATTTTATTAAGGTTTTCATGTATGTAACATTGTGTTAACTAATTTTATTTGCTCTTCAAGCAGTATTTCATCTAAGTATTATTCGAATGCTGTCTATCTACCAATATCCTGTATTTTACAAATCGTTATGTCAAGTATTTACTAAACCTATTATGTTTTATAGTGTGTATAAGTTAAACGAAAACCAAAAAATATTTGTATTCCATACAGAATGAATTGTGATACATTTAATAAATTTCCAAATACATAAACATTCAGATTATTTTCAAAAACAAATGATCAAATGACATGAGAAAAAACTTTTTACAACGCAGGTCTCAGCTCCTATTTAGTGATTTTGTTGTATCCTGTTGTATTGCCAGAATTTTTCGAGCTGAATTGATTTAAAGAACTACTACGAAAAAAAATACAAAAACCTACTTAAAGTAGCCCAAAACTTTATTTTATTTACACAAAGAAAATAGTAGTAGTTATTTTGGAATAGACTTGGTCGGTATGTTTACCATATTAGCAAAAGTAACATACATCAGTTTAGCTTGGTGTACTGCATGTTAAGAGCATATATTAGGCCGGCATTTCCAATTGCAGCAATACTACTATTTGGATAACATTTTGTAAGTATGATTATAGTATTAGTTTGAGATTTTGATAAATATGAATAAACAACCAAGTTGTTTTTACCAATTAATATATTTTGACTACAAAAGCTGTAGATATAGCTGTTCGATTTCGATAAAATTTGGTCAGTAAACAAACAAGGCCACCGAAAAATAAGCTTACATTTTTCTATAGTCAAGATTCTTATACTAAAACAGTAAGTTCATTCAAACTTAACAGGTATAACTCCAATGCCCTCACTCACAAACTGCATTTCTACATTTCTTTTAAAAACATACTTCCAGTTCTGGAGCATCTTGCCGCTTTCTCTCTGTATTCATTTAAATATACCTGCAGATTATATTTAAAAATTAAAATCAATTTTAAGTTTTCCTTTGGGTCGACAATTAAGTTTGTTCAATTAAATAATAATACATCATTTTATTACAAACATTTAAGTTACTCGTTGTCTTTTAAATTCATTAGCTCAAAATACACAATTCACTCGTTGCTAAATTTTCCATTTCATCCATTCATACAGGTGTGTACAGTTACACAAATTTTTAATAATTATGTACTTAAATTATAAAGTATTTAGTCTAATAATATCTCAATTTGAATTTGCAGCATTTAATACTTTTGTAAGAGTATTCACATGTGGCTTATTCAGTAAATTATTTGCTAGTCTGATTTTTTGAGGATTTGGATGATGTAAATCAAATTGATTTTTTTTTTATTGTCAAATTTCTCTTTAACTTTATTGCTTGTATTATGCCATAGATATACATGAAGTTAATATTAAGATATTAAATAGTATTTGACACCACATGAATGTATGCCCATATATTAAGTTCATAGTGGTGAAATTATACTCTCTAGTTGTTCGCACAAATGCTTTATATAAATCTTACTTAACCATAAATTGAGTTGTTGGCTATATGTATGTAAGTCTGGAGAAATATGTTATCTCGTTTAAGCATTATACTTGTATTGAAAAAATGTTTGAAGATAAAAAAGAGAAAACAAAAAGAAAACAGAAAACGTATAGTATACCGTAAGGTTTTAGGCTTAAAACACCATCACCAGAATGCAAGTTGTTCCTAAATATTCACAAGGAAATAAAATAAAAGAGTACTGAGTTAGATGAATATGAAAATTGAAAATGTATACTTAAATGACGAAAGTTTAACAGTTTTGTAACAAATATCTCACAAATAAAAAGGCAAACGATGTAAAATATTCTAAATGTCCACGAATCAATATTGTGTCCCCTATTTCGATATCATTGACACAGAATGTACGTGATAATAGTTTTTAAGCTATAGTCTAATATGTAAGTAACTTATACTAATATTGCGTTTGGAAACTACCTAACAGTGATTCCATTCAAGTAGCAAACTATAGGAATATACAGTACACATACATATAATATAGGGAAATAAATAATTTTAAATAACATACTCCAAAAAATGTAATCAATTAATCGCTGCCCTTCAACAAATTAGCTATAGTGAATACGAAGATGAAGAACATTACACAAGTGAATCCGTATTTTGGCTAACTGTCTACATATAAACATATTAAGTACTAAATGAAATTCGCATCCAGATCAACTGCGTATCTCATTTTAAACTTGGATTTTACTATCGGGCTGTTTAAAATGTTTTACGATTGAGAAGTTTCTTCCACTTCGTTGTCGATACGCGATGAGCGAATTCCAGACTTTCCTGTCCAAGGATAGATGTCGGGACAGGGTTGACATGTTTTCATATATCGTACACCTGATTTGTGCCACAGATTGCACACTTTTGGATTATTGCATCGCTTGGGCCGATCCTGAGTAGAGTTAAAAAATGTAATAAATGTAATATTTCAAATGAACAACTATTCGACCTACCGAATAGTCACACTGAAATGGCTGAAATGAATTAATTCGAGAAGTGGGTGTTGGATCGCGAACCCATTGTAGAGCTTGCCAGTTAGTTATAATCCAAACATCTTGCATGGCGTTTATAGCATCAAGAAACTTAATAAATCCCTCCTTGTGATGGGGTTGGGTAAACCAAGCAGCGTGATAAAATAGTCCAAATGGTGCCCTAATCAAAGAAATAATAGAAAATACAATACTAATAGTATTAAATAAATAATGTATGTTTTCCGTACCTGTTAGTGGTATAATGACGCTCAAAATTCTTCATAATCATTTTTGTTACGCCCTCTGCATCGCTGGGATTCGAGCAGGCGTCACCCATGGAGCAACGTCCACCATTCAAGTCCTGCCACATAACCATAGGCACTTGCCAAACTCCCGGGTAGCTTCGAGTTGGACAAGGCGGAATCATGCAGTCATGGAAGATCTTATAGTCCAAAGTGTAAGGCCATGAAGGAGGTCTGTTTTCATAGACCGGCATTGACGAGTCATAGGTGAAATTCGAGTCGTATAACATTTTATACATTTTGTTTCCGCCAACTGAAAGGAAAGGAGCACGCATACCACGTACATCGGCGAGCTTAACGCCTCCGTATGCAGCTAAAATTTCCCGTTGACCAGCAATTTCACGTGTCCATTTCTTCTGAGAGAACTGCTCTCCAAAGCTATGACTGTGGAGTGAAGAAATGGTTAAAACGCTTATGATTTCATCGTGTGAGTTAGTGTAGGTTCTAAAAAGTAACTTGGCCTTTGGTCAAATGTTTCTGTGAGAATGTATCAGTGATGTTATGTAAGTAGTTGTGTTGTTCAATTAGAATTGTATTAAGCTGATGCTGTCATTGATGTTGTTATCCTGTGTGATTGTCTTGTATGTTGGGAGCCGACTACTTACGAAACTGTATGCGAAGCCATTTCATGTCCATCGGAGTAAAGATTCTGTACTTGACTGTAATCAGTCCATTCATGGGAGACATAGAATGTTGCAGTTATTGGACACCCATTAGGGTTGACACGTCCCTTCTCAAAAAGATCCGTATACAATTGCTTATTAAGGTCATTAACAGAGTCGTCGAAAGTCAAAAGAACGATTTGAGGAATGTTTTCAACCGGCAAGTCGCCTATCAACCATGACGAAAATATTGATGAAGTTGTGGTGTAGATGATGAAATGAAGAGAGAAATAAATAGGGTATATTTTGTAAATATATAAGCCAAGCATATGCATTACAGCAAGAAAATTAAGTGTTAAGGTATACAAATTTGATCGCTTGAAGTTGATGTTGATGCTTCTGGTTCTAATGTTACATGACACAAATCGAATTCGAAAACTTACGAAACGGTGTGTGATGCCATTTCATGTCCTTCAGAGTACATATCCTGTACCATTCCATAATCCGTCCATTCGTGCGATATATAGAAAGTTGCACGCCAAGGACATCCATTGGGATTCTTTCGTGATTTGTTATTGAATAGCTCTTCATAGAGCTCAATATTAATTGTGTTGATGGCATCATCAAATGTTATCAAAACAATTTGAGGTGTGAGCGATACATTTAAATCGCCTAAGCATTGTGAAGTTAGTTTTTGGTATTGAGACATGTGTATAGCAACAGAATTTTACGCCAAGCAAGCTTGGACTCTTTTAATTAACCTAAATAAATTATTTAACTCACCCGGAATATCCTTGCCACCACAATAGCAGTCAGGCAGAAGGCACACATCCTTGCGACACTTTGCCGCCGTCTTATCCGGAGTAGGCTGCGGGTATATTGGCTCCGGTCGTACTGCTGGATACCTGTAAATGTCTACAAACTCTTGGGCCTTTGAGACAATCGTGCCAGAGGGCTTAAGTGTTGGACGCGTTCTTCTGTTGGATTATTAATAAATAATAAATAACGCTTTGTTAATATATTGTAAATTCGTGCCACTTACGGTGGATGAGTTCCCCTGTTTGGCGGAGAAGCAGTATCGCGGTCCTGATTGGTATATATAGTATTGCCCCGAATTCTGTTATTGTTCCTGAATTCAATTGTGTAATGCATTAAAAATCCCATTATTTATTGAAAATTAAAAAATATTTTTCGTGCGAAATGCCAATTAATTTTTATGGACAATTGCTACACAAATACTAAGTAGGTAAGATAGTAGTTAGGATATTAATTATTTTACAAAACCCATGTAATTATGTGTGTGAGTATGTATATATGCATATGCTTAGGAATGTATGTACATGTGAATAAATTAATGTTCCCGATCTTCAGCCAATTTATCAGTTATTTTAAACTTAGTGAGAACCAAAAATGTACTATACATTAATACTATGTCTGTGTTGAAGGTGTGGGCTGTAAACCTAAGTAGAGAGTAATAGTACATAGATAGACTGCTCACAGTTGATACTTTTGCGTTACGTAGACCACTGCAACATATTGGTTAAAGACTTTTTATGACCTAACAATTTCAATACCAGATTTAGGGACTCGGCTTCTTCTTTTATTTCGACTAAATGCTAAAAGCCTTCAATGCAAATAACATTTTAATTTTCAGTGCTTTCCATTTTTCATGTACCATTTTTAGGCAAAAAAGAACAATTTCAGATGTGCAGACATACTAAATAAAAGCTCTGTAAAATGTGCAAATACAGTTTTACACTCAAAACACCAATAGTGGTTTAAACAAGACAAAATGTTCTTCTACTACATTTTGCTATTCTAAATATAAATTTCAAAAATGCAATAATACGCCGAGTACACGGCATGTAGCTCGGAATGTGATTGTGCATGGGAATTTCAAAAATTAAAGTGGTGCAAATACGAGTTTTTTAGATCTCACATTCTGGTGGCATGCATTACCCAATTAAGTTTTTGTAAAAATAAGAAATAGAAAAGTAAAGCTACCAAAATCATAATCAAATCACATAGAAAATAAAGGAAAACGTTTACCATTAATAGTATGGAGTCAAAGATAATGGTGACTTTTACACACATATTTACGCCATGTATTAGCTTCTTTTGATTGTATAAAATTAAAAAAAAATTAAGGTATGCGACCATAATCTCAAATAAAATAAAAATGAAAGTTAATTGGGCCACCACCTATCGAATTACCAATTTTGAGTTGTTTACCGTTCTGTACACTGTAGCAACATTTTACCGAGCAGGTAATATTTAGTATACACTTATTTGTCATTGTACTAAAACTCAAAGAACTATGACTATGTGGTCAAGTTATAGGCATTTTGCCAGTTTTGGTTGTTTTTTAATACATTCTACACGTACATAATAGGCATATTAGAAAGCCAGCAAACAACCAGAGTTCTACGTAAGTGGGTGAATGCGGATAAATGAGAAAAGAATGCTACATTAAAAAATACAGTATTTGTTTGGGTTTGGTTTTGTTTTAAGACAATAATCTGTGTTTGAAAACGAGATTACGGTGAGAATTGTAATAAACAAGAAAGGAGAGTGATAATGCAGTGGTAACAGCAACTTAGGAGCGTTATAAACATATCGCTATTTATACCTTGACGGAATTTCGTTGCACTTGGCGCTCAGTGTGCTGTCGGAGCACTTCACCGAGACGGCAGCGGCATTGTGGTTGTTGTAGTTGTATTGGTGTTGGTTGTTGTTGTTGGGGGTGATACCATATTTGCTAGCTCTACCACCAGGCACTTGTAGATAAGTTGACGAGGTGGAGGTAGAGCCTGGGCTAGATGATTGAGCGGCAGCAGCGGCAATTGACGACTTTATAGCATTGTTAACCCTTGAAACTCGTGTGGTTGGTGGAGCAAATATAGGATCGGAGGAAGTGACAATGGCAATAACACTTGCAGTGCTCGTTGAAGTTGTTGTCGAAGGTGATAGAGTAGTAGATACGGTACTAACTTTTGGAGTGCTACTATGTTTATATTGTCCTACTGTAGGATCTGTGCTTGATACAGTGGAAAAGGTAGAGGTGGGGGGAGGAAATGAGGGTAGTATTTTTGATGTCAAATGTGGGGAACGAGTGGAACTTAGCAGTGTTGAAGGCAAGGTAGTAGATGACCTTATCGTAGTTCGATTTGTTTGATTGTTAACTAACTTCATCTCATTAATTGCGGCTTTCAGTTCAGGGGCTGAATTTTCATCAACAAACTGCGGAGATCCGCTCTCATCACTATCACTAGCTGCAAGAAAATGCTGCAGTTGCTCTAATACATTGACATTACGGAACTTGGATCGACTATTCGCCGTTGTAATATAACCAGCATTCTGAAGACTATCGGCCAGTGTGCGTTCTGCGGTTTGCTGTCGATATTTGTTTGAGTATAAAAACTTTACTGGTGTACGATCAGTAATAAGCACAACTTCCGTTGAGCTAGATACATCGTTGGCAATAGTCGAAGTCTCAGCGTTGACACTAAGTTCAATACTATTGCTCTCTTTAGCTTCAAATGGCAGTTGTGCTACTAGCGCCTCTGCACGCGGTGCGTCTGGGAATGTGGTTTCATTTTCAATAGGATTATTATTAGCTTTGCTCGGTTTCAATGTTACTTGGTAGCTTTTAATTGCCTTTTTGGCCTGTTGCGTCAGCTTGTACGTTTCATATTTCTCTTTTGACTTATCAGTGGGCTGTCGCAGACTGTTTGCAACTCGAACACGAAGGGCTTTACGCCTGGCATATGGATTAGATGTAGAGCTACTAACTTCATGGATTTTGGGTATCTTGAACTTTGGCGCATATGTTGTGGGTTCGTCGAAACTATCCAAGTTGAAGTTAACGGTAGCAGCTGTGTACCGCGATCGGCCCCGTGTACGTTGTGGAGATTCAGATACTTGGATGGGAGATGACGTAACGACCGTAGAAATTGTAGGATTCAAAATAGTAGTCGTTTGTTCCACATCTGGTAAAATGTTGATCGGAGTAGTGGTCGTTGTTGTGGATGATTGGACTGCCCTTTGTGGATTGAACGTGCTTAAAATAGCATCACTTATGCTAAAATTTCGAGCACTGACAGTCGATAAAGTGGCCATAATAGTTTGGCTAGAATTCTTTTGAGGTGTGCTAATAATAACAATTTTATTCGACTTGGGAGTAGTCTGAAGAAATGCCGCTGATGAACCACTTCCATATCGTGATCTGGTGTTGCCTCTAAGGTTGTTGCTTGGCAGCCGTTCATCTTGAAGCAAGCTCTCAAGACTTTTATATGGAGATACAAATCGCATTGCGGGATTACTCGTAACTCGGTTCAAATTGTCCTTAAATTGATTTGCTCGGGCTGTGAAGCTCTGACCAGAGTGAGATCTTTCCGTGTTGTCAATTATTGTGGGCAATGTCGTTTGCTTTGAATGAGCTTGTTTAAAGGTTGGACGACCATTTCGCCAGATTCGCAATGGAGCATATGTTGTGGGTAGAATATCCTCATAGCTGTCGGTTAAAACTTGAACTCGAGTAGGCGGTGTTGCTTTTATATCTGTTGAATTAGTTGTTGTAGTTGTTGGATTAGTAGTTGTTGTGGTTGTGTTAGTCTTAGGCACAGATGCGTTTTCTTCAATCACAGGCTTTTCAGCCTTCAAGCTAAATCCGTGTGAACCGCTGTGTAAACTGTAATGGTATGCATTGTTAGGTCGATTTGTACTAGAACTATCCAATATTTCACCAGTTAAAGCTTCTGATCTGTTGTCCGTCGTCGGCCTAAAGCTCTGAGGCTTTACCTCAGATAGCACAAAGTTTTGAATACGTTTGTTTTGATTTTCCTCAATGGAACTCTCTTGTACTTTCTCCAAAGTCTTGTATTTAACGTCCTTCAGGTAAGTTGCCTTGAAAGATTTCTCCGTGGGCGTGCGAACTGAGTTACTGCCTCCATAAGTTGCTGCATTAATAAAATCAAGGAACTTAGGAGAAGTACTCGTTTCATAAGATCGGCTATTAGGCACATCTGCAGTCTGGATGTGGACATTTTGACTTTCATCGTAAATTGTTTCAATATTTTTTTGGGTACTTTTATTTTCACTGTCTTCTACCAAGGACAACTGCTTGCTTATCGAAGGGGTTGGGCTTGAGGGTTGGATTTGAGTTTGTGTATTCTTGCTTTTTTGGAATTGACTAACAGCACTAACTAAAGACTTGGCAAGAATTTGAAGTTGGGATTTAAGAAATGGATTGGAACTATAGGTGGGGATTAAGGGTGTTGGCATCATAGTACTGCTTGAAGTTGCTGTGGTTGTGGTTGTTGTACTGGGTGCTTGTGTGGTACGTGATGTTGTGAATTTGGTTGTGGCTGTCTTTAATTTGATTATAACATTTTGCTTATTGCTTTTACTTGCATGCGTTTTCGAGCTGTTGAAGAAATGCGTATTATTGATTAACAATTACAAAAGAGTTAGTAACATATCCAATTTGACTTCAGTGTGTTTTTTTTGTACTTGATATAAAGAGCTGTTTGGATCTCAATATGTGTCATTGTTTTCGTACATATAACAGAAAGCACATGCCATGCGAGAATCGCGAAGCCATGCTCCAACTAAATAATGATTACACTATACATTTAAATGAGACATGCAATGATTTTGATTGTACACTTTGCACGAAAACAAAATTAAAGGCAAATATAATTAGTGAGAAAAAATGTGGTGAATATCGCCCTTATTTAATAAAATCTATCAGACTAAGAAATAGCTATGTTTATCTATTTTTGCATTTTCAAGTTCCTTTTTTAGATAACTTAAATGGTCGATATGGGTTGAACTCGTGTTCTCTGAGATCGAAAGATATGTAATAGTTGTTGTTATGTAATATTTGTGAGATCTGGTAAGGCACTTATACTTAATCATTTTAAAGCCAATTAGTCATTGCAAGAGAGTCTTACAGACATACAACTAACCGAAGACGTAGACGATGTATACGTATTTAAATGTGTGAAAGATATTTTAACTAACTATGGCATTGAAAATACCTTAAAGGTGGCAATGTTGTTGTAGTGGGCTTTGTTATGGTTTGTGTGGTGGTTGTTTTGCTTGTACTCCTGTTTGTTACTGGAGACGACTTCCAGATAGCGGCCCGCGCCGTTGTCGGTGTCGTCGTCGGGTATTTTTTAGTTTGTCCTACTTTAAACTGTAAAGTAGACTGTGTCACATCATTGGCAATTAGATCATAATCGCCATTTTCTATGGCTTTTATAGATATGCCACTTGTAACCGGGGTCCGTTCGCTCTGATAGTGGGTTTCTCGCGAACTTGGGTAGCTAAAATCACCCTCCTCATAGCTTAAATTCTCCGAGGTAAACGTGTCATAGTAATTGCGGACATCATGTGTTACTGCTGGACTTGAAGTTGTAGATGCACTACCTTGGCCATCTAGGGTCTGTATAGTAACCTCTTCTCCACTGATTGATGCAATTGATTGTTGGTTGATTGTGTACAATCGGTCGGTTCGTGTTGACGAGATGAAATTTTACGTAAATTTTGATGCATTTTGTGTATGTATTATTGCAAGTGTTCAGTGTGTGTGTGGGTTCTTGCTAATATTCTATGACATGCTAGTTAACTTAACTTGGAGGTATGTTTATTAAATCATTACTTAAACATTTTTACTATTTTTGGGTCAAATAAAAAATGCGTGTAAGTAGAATTTTTGTCCTAGTAACAGATCTAGTTAGCACGTAAGGCATGATTTTAACAAGATTCTACAGAATTTAAGTCGCAAAGTGCGATAAAAGATTAGAATATTAACTACTTACCGTTGTGGCGTGCGTGTGGGTTGATCATAAGCATTATCCTGTTCGATCTGTAGCAAAGATTGGGTGGAATTATTCATTTGTGAGAAGCATTTTCGAATTTTACACACCTGTGAATTAACATCTTCATCGTAATCTGTACTATAGGTCAATGAAGGCTGATTATTGTAACTTGTCCTTTGTGCTGGTGTTGTCAATATTTCAAGAGGGCGATAAGTTGTTTGTTGTTGTCTCACATTCGTCTGATATTGTTGGACTGGTTGTTGCTGCTGCGGCTGCTGTTCCTTCTGATGCTGCGGCTGTTGTTGTTGCTGCTGCTGCTGGTACTCAATATCCCTATACAAATCAATATCGTCGTCGTAAACAGAATAGAATGATGAATCATAGGGGTTTGGGTTGGCATGCGCCTGTTGCTGTTGATGTTGCGGTTGTTGGAATGGTGTTGGTTGTTGTGGTTGCTGTTGTTGCGCCTGCTGTGGTGTTTGGTAGCCAACCCCGTGATTGAAAATGGATGTATTGTAGTAATTACGATTGGATGATAACTGAGGCTGTGGAGCTTGTGAACTTGGTTGTACAAATATGGTATCGGTTGTTTGCGCCGTTAGCGATGATGACGGTGAGGATGAGTCAACCCTTTACACAAATTTGTGAGTAGAGTTTTGCGACGACGCAAGTTATTTACATGGACAAATATTCACAATTATTTTAAATTGATTTATGCAATAATATAATACATATGCATATGGAAAATAGGCATGGAGTGTTTCCATATATTACAAGGGAAGAAAAATTAAAACAATAAAAATTAAAACTTAAAATCAGAATAAAAATTAGATTATGAACAGCGTTATTAGTTTGTGTGATGAGTTAGAAAAATTAGAGCGGTTGAAATTTTTGTTAGGGTTTAGCCCAGTCCACAATCAATTTGTTTAGTCAACTGTACAGGTAAGTTTCAATTGTTGTGTTTAGTTATAGGTAGGTCTGAACGTTAGCGTATAAACAGTAGGGCCGGCGGGCAGTTGTATATTTAATTATATTTATGTACATATTATTGTCGTATTTGTGTGTATTTGTGTAGCAGCCAAAAACAATTAAACAGCAGAATCATCGGCGACTATAGCGATTATAACTACCTTTGTCTATCCATATTAGAGGCACTGTGTATAGAGTTTAGATTCTGGCCACTAAAACTACCAGTGCTTTTAATGGGTTTGGCATGAACGGTCTCCCGTGGATTGGTTTGATTTTTTGAATAATTGGTTTCATCTGAATGCTCTGGATTCTCCATAGTTTGACTTTGCCATTTCTGCTGTCCGCGAGTTCGTTGCGGTCGCACTGTATATCGGATTCTAGTAGGCGCAGGCGTTGAAGTGCTCACTGTACTTGTCGGACGCACACGGGTATTTTGAGAGTCGGTTAGTTGCGGTAGACGCTGCTTTAGCTCCTGAAATATGTCGCTAGGAAATCTAATGAAAGCGGGCACCCCATTATCAGAAATGCCTTGGTTGGACTGCAGAAAGTTTGTAAACGGACGGCGTGTGGTCGTTGCTTGCATGAAGCCCGTTTGAAAATTTGGCCGAGTTTTGTCTGGGCTTGCAGTAGTTGGTCTATCGATCGTCATCTGTGCTCGAGGTGGAGCCATCGTTTCGGACATAGGCATGTAGGGGGGCATGCGCGAAGGTGGCAGCATATCTTCATCAACCCCATCTTCATAGTCTTCGTCGTAAAAATCAATAGGACTCTCCGTAATCGTACTTGTTATGTTAACCCGTGAAATGTTATTCGTTTTGGGTTGATTTAGAACTGCACCTTCCTTGACATTGTGACTTTGTATATTCTTAACAAAAGTTGCATGGCCTTTTACGATGCGGGTTGTTGATACAGCAGATGTGGTGGTGGTAATCGGCTCACTTGATGGACTTGACGTGTTTTTTATTTGTATACGTGGTGTAGTTGTGCTTACTTGTGCCGAAGAGCTGACAGGTCGCCGAACAACAACAGTATTCCGAACGTTGCCACTGCCGTCGTTGCTTACCTGTTTGAAGTACTTTATTAATGGATTTATAGCCGGATTTATACTTGCTAAATCACTAGCTTTCAAGTTTGCCATAAATTCATTTATGTTAAATTGAAAATTGGTCAGATGCGGCACTGGCGTTGTCAGTGGGTTTTGTTTTGGATTTATTTTTTGTATCTCAGGCTTTGGTGCAGCAGTAGAACTAATTGATTTGGTAAAAGTCTGATATGATTCTGGTAATGTTGTGTTTGAAGCATACGTGATGCCCACAGGAAAATGTGACAAATCCCGAAAAGGTATCTGCTGCAAGGTGCTTGGCTTACTAATGGCCAAGTTGGGTGCAGAAACGATATTGAAATTGGGCGAGATCTGCAGCGGAGTGACTGGTGGTCGCACCTTCACCACGGGCTGCTCTATTTGATTTAACTTCGCCGTGTTGTAGACGCCCTTCATCTTCTGATTTGCAATAATATTATATTGAAAGTAATTGCTTTCCGTAGTGATTGGAGTTGTGCCTTGTGGCTCTTGACCTTGGCCAATGCTGTACTGGGAAACAAGCTTGCCAGAATATGTTGATGTGTTCGGTGCTTGTTCCGGTTTATTATTGTAAAATCCACCCATTGTACTGTATTGTGCGTTGTTGCCATTCGGCGTTACTGATTGTAATGGCTTAGGCGTAGAGTAGTAGTCAAAGACGTTTGCCGTAGGGGTGCTGTGTACAGTTAACGGTGTGGGCGAAATGGGTTGATTATCTAAATGGAAGTAAGCAAAGTTCTCAGCCTGTACATGCTTCCGACGTTCTTTTAGTTCCTTTAGCTGTTGTATCAGGTAAGGAAGTAATTCGCTCTGTGAATGCTGCTGGTTTCCCACAGGTGGTCTAGCGCTTGTCGTGCTGCCTGCCGCATAGTAGCTTCCGGCAATGGGTCTAAAGTCATCTTCTATTGGAGGCGGTGGCAGGGACAAATTGTATCCCGTGTAAACTACGCCTGGTTTTTTACTATATGCAGGCAGTTGATGTTGTGGTTGTGGAAAAACTTTGTAGCCAAGGCTTGCACCCAACTGGTTATAATTGTGATTGTTGTGCGTTTGCTGACTTGGTGGAGTCAGATATGGATTAAAGCTGCCAAAACTGTATCCACTTTTTTGTATATTATTTTGGTGAGCTGGCGAATCAATAGACCGATAGTTACTTTGCGACCATTTGGGAGCAAATTGCGGAAAAGGTCTTAATTGACGTGGACGTCGTTTTGATTCTCCTATGATAGCATCATTCTTATCTTCATTACTTTCAATGTAATCAGAGTCCTCGAAAGTAAAGTCATTCTCATTTTGAGTAAAGTCAATCTCTTTACCAATCTCTGTCAGGTTTATTTCTAAGGCATACTCTTGAGGCTGAATTATAACTGGTGCAGCGATCTCGTTATGTTTTTGTGAGTTATTCGGATTTCTTCTTTCGCTATTGTTAAGTTGGTCTTTACTAGAACTATCTGGTTTCATTATTTCTCTGTAGGTACTTGTATCATTGGTGATTTCCGTTGGCGTCTGCAGTCCATTGACAGCGCGTCGTTTTCGTCTTCCGTCAATATCTAGTCGATTATGTGATAGTTCTTGTCCAATTGTTATGTCATCGTTTAAGCTTTCACTGTTTGCGTACAGAGTTTAGCCGAAATGCATTATCAGTCGGTTTGGTAGATGTCGTTCGGAGCAATATATAGGATAGTGCATTATGCATTTTATAAGAAAAAAGAGTAGCACATGAGTACATGAATAGAAAAAGATTTTCAAATTGCATTTTATCTTCGTTTCTCGAAATTAAAGAAGTAATTATATGCTTAAAAGCGGCTACAGGTAAGGAGCTAGATTCAAACAGCGAGCGAAGAGTTTCTTCCCTGACTTACCTGTACGCTGTCCCAAAGGTGTAAGACCCGATTTTCCCATGATTTGGAATAGCATTTATGCTGGCTTGATGAATGATCCCGTCGCGATCACGTTGTACCTGGCTTACGGTACTTGGCTGGCCGCGATAAACCCGCTGCTGTCGATCGCTTTCCTCCTCTTCAACGGGTGGTAGCGTATCCTGTGCCTCAGCATATAGCTGTGAGTCATAAAAAAGTTAGCTTTAAACCATAAGTTAGTGAACGCGATTTACCTTTGCAATTTCTTCTTGTGAGTCCAGGAGTGACTTTGGCTGACCCCGCGATGTAACAACAGGATTTGGCGGCACACGTAGATCAGGTGGAGGCGGGATGTGCTCAACCTGGGCTTGTATGATCTGTGGTGGTGAGTGATGATACTGCGGAGGCACTGTAACTGTCTTTTGGGTAGACCCCGGACTTGTGAAGGCGGATCCAAAACGAATACGGCTAGGAACATGCTGTTGCTGCTGGGCTTTGTTGCGGGAGCCGTTACCCACCTCTGTGGATGTGGCTGATGCACCACTGTCCACCAGTTGGCAGCCCACGTTCCTTGGCCAGTCACAGGTCTGCAGCTCATGGGAGTACATAAGACCTCCAGTGCAGCTTTCAAGTAGCGCACCACCGAATACGCATACATAGTACTGTGTACAGTCCGAGGGATGCGGATAGTATCCAAACTCTTCTGGGCAATCGAAGCTAATACCGTTTGAGCTGCTTGATTTTATGTTGGTTCCAAAGCTACGAGAATTGGTAACGCGCGATGAGCGTTTGCTTTGTGCATCTGTAGGTCCTGCGTGGAATAAAGGTAAAATGGTGGGACATTTTTTTAAACTACTTTTAATTGTAAAACTCAATAATTGGTTGGTTAGAAAATGGCAATTAAAAAAAAGAGGCCCGAACCCCAAAAATGGAAGTACAATATAAACTTTAAACTGTAACTGATTGGTAATTCAAACAATCGAAGCACAATTTGAATACAATTAAACCCACTTCGATGCAATCAAAGTTATTGCAACAAGTAAAACAACAAACACAAAATAAGCCCAACTTAGGCAGTAACAAGCCAATGGCGCGACCAATTGATGTGGCTCGCCCAATCTATGAAAAAACTGGGGCGGAAATCGTTGTTACTCTTATTGCTTAGCATATTGAGCTTGTGTATAACTGGCTTACAATATTTTTTATTCGTGGCTATGATCCGAAACCCCAACCCAAGGTAATAAATTGTCAGACTTCCAAAACATTAAATACAAGGAGTCTGTTGAGGCACGATGTCATTCAACCTTCAATTACAATTCAGTTTCTAGTTTCAAACTTAGAATATGAGTCACAGTCTGAAGTATAATTATGTATGCACATATATGTATACTTATAGATACAAAAACATCAGGTTATTTTAGGACACAATGTATAAGAGATTGTACCATGCTGCTCTGTCTTAAAACCCACCTACACAGCACACACGGACTACGAAAAAACTATGGAATACAAGCAGTGTACAAATAATATCAAGTTACAGCATTGCACCGTAAATTTGCTCCTTTGACCAGAAACACCATGAAAGCCACCTTTCATACATATAGTTTTAAAGCAACATTATATATTTGGCTTGCTGCAAACACCTTTTTCTCGAAATGTACATTCACTTTTTACTATAGTCCGAATGGTTGCTAAGGCAGCCTCAATTGCTGGATTCCAAACGTTATTGGGCATAGATAAGTTGTTAATTTGTTGTGCCAATTAGGGCAAATCAGCGTTCCAATATTTTTCAGGATAATACATTGCGTACTCTGAATAAGTTCGACACCTGAAAGGAATCGTGTCAAGGCTAATGGAAAAGATGTAGTTAGTATGCAGTGCATACTGCACGCACCACAAATTGTGTAATTATCGCACGAAAACGTCTCAGTCACTTTGTCTTCCCTTGTATTCCAACTGCACAATCTAAAGTGACTACTTATGGTAGACTGGCGCGCCATCGCCATGGTTAAAAAAAGTAAGCTAATCACGTGCCAATGGCAATTGGCCATGTTAAAACCTAGAGCCGTTTTTACTTGGGATGACATTTGTCTTAGCCAGCGTCAGCGGACACTTGGCAACCGAAACTGTCGATTCATTGTTGTTGTTTGTACTTTCTGCTCCACTAAATATATTTATATATATACTTATACATATATATACATATATACCTCAGCTAGAGCTAGAGGTAGAGCTACAGCATGAGCGTGGCTGGGCAGTTATGCAATGCAGAGTAATTCGGCCATAAGCCTGATTGGCTTTATTTTTTTGTGAGTTTATTCACCGCCGATTTCTTTGCTTTTTGCTGCTCTACTTATTGAAAAATAAGTGCAACACATTACGCGACTTTTATTGAAAGTGAACTACTACGAGTACACGACACATAACAAAAAAGGCAGACCGATAAATACTCAAACAATTTCAGTTGTACATAATATTTATTGATACGCTTTTCTGTCATTCGTTGGGAATTTGTTTTTTATTTTTACTTTAATAATGATGAAATTTATGACATTCGGACTTTAATTGCATTTGACTCAATATTGAACATCTTCAAACACATTATATTGAGTAGGGCTTAAGATATGGTTATAACACAAAAAGTAAACATCTTTAAGACCTTAATCGATTGACGATTTGCTTTACTCAAATGCACCGCATTTTAATCAATTAACTTATTGAATATTCATGAATTGCCAGGTTTATTTAAGTGTGCGACGTGAAACCTAAACGACATAATATATAGTCTAATTAACACTTTAAAAAGGTAAATGAATATATCTTTAAGTGGTGAACATTTTATTAAACTCAAAAGTGTCAAGTTATGTTAAGATTTGTATAAAATACTTAAGTTGTTCAAGCCGAAAAGTGAAAAAATCGAAAGACCTATACATAATACTCTACACGTTAATTTTACTTTAACGGAAACCAAACCTTTCCAAAATGGCTATTTCCTATTGTTCCAAAAGTTTTTGCTACCTGTCGGTTTCTTAAGTGCTAAGAATAAATATCTAATTATTATTAACATGGATCTATTAGTACAGTAGGTGTGGTCGAGCTATTGAAGGTACACTTATCAGATGAAGAAATAAATCATTCGTCAACTTTCAGTTTTTAATCGATTGCACAATTCGAGGAGAAGGCGTTTCAGATTTACGTACCTCAAGGCTTATTATTGTCGAACAGCACTGGTTTTGTTGCATATATCTTTTTTTTCGTTCCTATTTCTATTTTTTTTTTCCAGCATTCAGCATTCGAGCGCTGAATTCCAAATTCAATCGCTTTGCATGTGCGCACTGCGCAGGAAGTTTGTGATCGGTCGTTGGGATTTTCCTTTCTAATTGAGCGCAGTTACCGTAACTTCCGGGGTGTTAAGCCCCGAGAAATGCTTTTCACTCACTTCGAAGCATGAGTACATAAAAAGCTTTTAATTTAACTATTTTCTTAAGTATCTAGGAACAGCAATAAACAACTACTTCTAAGCTACGAAAACATATTTATTTTTATGATTTGAGTTATTGAATTATGGGTATTGTGACGATTTTAAGACTTATTCATACACTGACTTAACGTGAACGAAATTTTCTTTGTTTTTGGCTTAAGTGATTACCAGTAGCTCTCAAGCTTAAAATCATAAGTTAAATAATTACTAATTTTTTTCTTTCGTATAAAGTACAGCGTCTCTTTGTTTGGATATCTAAATAAATGCGACGATACTGACACCATTCCGACAGCTGAACGCAAAAGTGATAGTTATCTTGGAACCCAGTATTTTATATACCACAAGCAGGAAATATGCAACTCGGCAACACTTACCCGATTTTCTGCATAATGCTTAAGTTGCTACGCTTTGGTCAACTAGATGTTGAGCACCTCTCACAATATTGACTTCACTGCAAAGTTAAGCCAACAGATTTTGGCAGTTGTGCAACAAGGCTCCTGGCTAGCATTGAATTGTAACAAATAAATTTTACTTTTAATCTTGGATTTGCTTTGTTTTGGATTTCAACAATGTAACGAAAAAATTACATGTTCGCTAAGCCAACTAGCCAATACCCTTCTACTCTTTTGTACATATTATTTTGTTCAAATTGATTGAACATTGTGGTTTCATGGCCTCATGTGCCGTGAAATATCTTCATGGCATTTCGTTTGTAATGCCAGTTCCTCCTGATCCATTTGATTTCCCAAGTTAAATGGAATAATCACCTGTACATATCTTTGAACATTCAGCCAAACGGTTTGACTTTTGTGGCACGCAGTATTCGTGAAGGCAACTCCGACAACGTCTACGGCGACTATGATGGCTTGTCGCTTAGTGTTCACTTGGCTGTGACTGGCAATATGACACTTGTGGCACATGATTTTTTTTTTAAATCAAATTTGTAGCTTTTAAAAATGTTAATTGGAAGCCAACTTTCTATTTTACAAAAATATTGTTGCCATTCATATGATCTACGTATAAATAACAGGCATATTTTAATCTGTTTCTGATATTATGATATAATGTAATCATATATAAGATTTAGTAAGTAAATAGAGTGATACACCAAATTGTATACAAGAGAATTTCAAGTATATAAACAACAATCTATACCATATATAGAAATGTATGGACTCTAATGCGTTTTGATCAAAAAGCTTTCGGCTACAGTGAATGTTGCCCAGCAACGCCAGTTTTGACCACGACAAACGAAAAAGCGTAAAAGCGACTAGTACTGAAAGTGGGTCAACTGAGAATATTGCATAAGATGTAGATACAACACAACACTCACTAACATGCAGAGACAAGCTACTTCAGATCTTGCTGCTAGTTGCAACAACTAGACCACGCGACGTCGCCAATTCAGCCAACGAAAACCTAAGCGACAACTGCAACGACAACAGCAGTAACAACAGCAGCAACACAAAATATCACCAGCGCTACCACCACCGACAAAAAGAGCAACTAAAGTGTGGCGCAATGCTTGTAGATCGCATTAAAAATGCGGCAAGCCAGCCACGCCTGCTTCAAAATCGATCACTTTCGGATGAATACGGCCAGCTGCGTTGCATTGGCAGCACCAACGTGGGTTGAATATGCACAAAGTTTCAGTTCGTGCAATGAGTTAGCTGTTGAAGCTTACTGTTTAGTAGTAGTAGTACTTTTGTGAAACTACAATTACAACGAGTGACTTGCTTGGAATTAAAAAAGAATTCTACAGTCGACTCACGACTTTAGGATACCCTTTACTCAGTTTTGTAACAAGAGCTTGTCTTCAACAGATATTATCTTTGGAAACTAAAATATATAAAAACAAGACTTTTACCAAATTTAGTCGCCATGTTTATAAATAAAGCAAAAGTATTCTGTGTTAATTTGATTAAGATAGTTTAATACCTTATAAGTAACAGGTACACAAAATGGTGAAAAGTGTTCGCCTGGTGTTTTACACATAGAGAAATCTGCGTTTTTGGACCTTTCGATGATTTCTTTGACCGATCTAAATATCGGTTAGTAATTCTTGGATAACCAGGCACACAGAAATATCAGCAGGTCGCAAATCAAAAATTATTTAACAGTAACATTTATATTATCAATAAAATAAACAGAAGCATCAACAGTAACATTGACAGTAACAATAACTTTAACATTAACATAAACAGTAAAATTAACATTAAATCGTCTACTGCTGATTCTGTTCGACTGGTATTTCACACAGTGAAATCTTCTTTTTTGACCTTTCGCTGATTTTTATCGTTAGTAATTCTTGCTGGTTTACCAGGCAAATAGGAATATCCGCAGATCGGTATTCAAAAATAAATGTACTCTATATAGGATCGGAGGTGTCTCCTTCTCCCATACCCTATAACCAATGCGAGTAACGGGTATGTGTTACCATCTTTGGTACAATTCTACATTAAATGACTTCCTTGCAACCCTTTGCCTAGTGCGCATTTTCCATACAAAAATTTGAAATAACATATTGATTGACTCTCATTCCAAATTTGGTGACTCTACCTCTTAAAGTCTCGAGATCAAGGTGTTCATACGGACGGAAGGACAGACAGGCAGACAGACAGACAGACGGACATCGCTATATCGACTCGACTGTTGATGCTGATCAGGAATATATATTCATTATGGGGTCGGTCACGTTAACAGTGAGAGTGAAGGTAACTGTCCATTATTTTTTGCTACAGATTGAAAGAGGTAGCAGTAAATCACAAATTTTTTCTATTTCAAAAAATTTTAGTAACACTTGTTAGTCTGCAATGTATGATGCCAAAATTAACATACAACTAACAATGCCAGCGCCACCGCACTGCATTGCTTCAATTGATGTACTGAGTACATGTACCACGGCCAAGAGGCTCATTTTTTTTTTTTTTAAGTTCAATTAAGTTTGAAGAAAAACGCCCCATTGATTGCTTTGGCAGTGAGGTCAAGGTGGTGTTTGTGGCTTTTTCGTCAGGGCATACAGTGTGCCACACACACTTTAACGTTACGTTTCTATTCGCTGCCCACGTGCGCATGTATTTGTAAAGCCTTTTTTATATTTGGTGAAGATACCGGATACTGCTGTAACAATTTGTACAACTCTTAAGGCTGTATCTAAAAAATTGTATTTAGAAAGAGAAAGTAAAAAAATAAAATCACATTTTGAAAATGCACCTAAGTATTAAAATATAACAATAAGGAAAATTAATTAATGAACTTGACAAATGAGCACAAACAATGGGAAGAACTATATAAAACTGATATGTCTGTAAAGTAACTTTCATAATACTTTAATTTACAGTTACATATTATGTATGCTTAAAAAAGTATGTGTATGAGTGTTTATTTATGTGTATACAATTATGCTTGGGTATGGGTCAATATCTTGTTCGATTTTTTTTAGCTAAATACCCAACACACCCACAAGCTGTTACGCCAAACCCTTGTTAACGTTTTCATTTTGCAAAGTACAACTAGGTTTTTGGGTGCGTAATGACGAATCATTTTAACTGGCATAGTTGTAATAGATTGTAGCAAACTCAAAATACTATTCACTACAATGTTCCCTAAAAAAATTTACTTTTCGTAGTTTGATAAATACCAGAAAATCAAATTTATAGCACTGACACACAATTACGCAATTAATTCGGAAATTGTTTTTGATGGAAATCTGCACAAGCATACAAAAGTATTAAGAGTTTTATACTGATGTCAATATAACATTTTATATACAGATTCAGTTTTAGAAAATAAAACAAGATAGTAAAGTACAGTCGAGCGCGCCCCACCGAATAGTACACTCTGCATTTAATCCCGATTATAATGTTAAAATTGAAACCTTTATGCTGTCTCTGGAAACCTATATACCAAAATTGGTATTCCTAAGTGCCATAGTTAAGGAGATATTCGCCGAAAACATTTATTTTTTACGAGGTGCTCATAGTGGGCGAATGGGGCGTGGAATAAAAAAGATTCTTGTATTGACTGACTAAATATCGAGTCTATAGAGACCAAATTCGAACTTGTAGCTCTTACCATCTCTGAAATCTGTTTGTTCATACGGACAGACAGACGGACATGGCTATATCGACTCGGCTTGTGACGCTGATCAAGAATATATATACTTTATGGAGTCCGCCACGCCTCTTTCTGCCTGTTACATACATTTGCACAAACCCAATATACTCTTGCAGAAAGTATAACAAGTAACTTTATTGAAATGACAATCGGGCATTTCTATGATTCATTACAGTTCTAAATTTTTGTTGCATTCATACTTTTTTAATTTTCTTTATGTAAATTTGTCAGGGAAATTTGGTATATTTACGAACTCTGATAGGATAATTTTTTATCCTATCATTTAGAGCAAAAATACATACTGTAAGCATGCTGAGAGCAGTTTGCAGACATGAATCCCAAAGACGAAGATTTAAGTCTTCCGCATTACAAAGCAATTGTCGCTGTCTCAAATCATCTCAAAAAGAGATGAAAAACTAGTTTAAATATATACACAAACATATATCTGTTTAATGCATAACAACAAAATAAATATGGACATATCAGAAATTTAACTGTTGTAGTGGAGCACACACATGTAAATAAGTATGTACGTACAAATCGCTGAGAAATTCGTGACTTTCTGCAATTTCTGATGTAACAGTAAAGCTACTGCGTAGTGCGTGGGTAACATTTGTTTTGAAATCCAGTACCGCATACTGCTCACATAGACTAAATGCTTGATCCACGTCTGAAATGTGTGATTATGAACAAAAGCTGTATAACTAAATTTAAGCCAAAATCAATGCTCATGATAAAACCACGAGCATCAACAGTTAGCGCTGCACCTTTTTGCACGATATTTAACGTATAAAACAAACTCGGCGGTGTATTGGTTATATTTAACATGCATGCCTACAAGAAAATTAAAGATGAACCCAATGTTTTAATTAATCCTCTTCAGAAAGGCAAATTTTACACTTTCTTCCAATTTTATAAAATTAAAATTATATTTCAAAGGGAATAACAGTTTTGTCGTGCGTTTACTGCTTTTTCCTTTTACATACATTTTCACGTTTATAATATACCCTATAACTGAACGATTAATAGGTATCAATACTATCTGCATCATGTTAATCCACTCCTTACCCCAAATACCAGCAGTCAAACAATGGCGATATTACATCCAATCGTGCGGCGCCCCTAAGTCAAGAAAATCATCCACCCACCAAGGCCACGCCTAACCCAAGCCGAATAGAGTCTGAGGCTGATGTAATTACCACAAATATTTTGTAAAGCGTCTATTATTTGAATCGGCTCACTAAATACTGCAGATATACACAATAGATATATTTTTTAATTTTGAGCGGGTATTTATACTTCTACATATTTACTGTATAATAAGACATAAATAAGTCAAACAATAATTTTTTGTTTAGAATTAACTGAAATGCAGTTCGTATAAATTGAATTCTTTCAGTAATGGTTTGAGAACTGTATTGTTTATTATGCGAACATATAAATACATGCATATTTTTTTTATATTTGGGTGTGACCCTAGAGGTTGCCTTATAGGTCCCTTTCGACTTCATGCATATGTATATGACTGTATTTGTATGTATCATATACATGCTATTTATTTGAATGTGTTTTGCAATCTAAAGCTAAAACTTTACAGTCTTGGCATTAGAATTGAAAAGTGAACGGAGTTCACTCAACTGTGTCCGGTTTAAGTTTCTACAGAGCATAATTTTTGGGTGTGCCAATGGGCCACAATTGCGATTCAAATCTGTAACACATGCAAAAAGCCTTCGGTTTGGTAACAGTAAAGTGAGTTTAAATATAATGAATCCTTCTGTTATTTTTGGGCGGATTTAAAAGCTCAAAGACATTAACAATCGTAGCAATCGACATCCAAAATAAAGGCAAAAAAAGACAAAATTACTAGCAATACAATCGCTAGATCTAGCAAATCAAATGACATTTTAATTATGTACATTTAATTCACTTGGCATTCTCGAGGAGAGATAAGGGAGTCGGGGAGAGCGCCAAGTCAGAAACTCATTCAGGGTCACTCAACGCCTCAGCACGCCATCCAAAAACCGTAAAAGGCGAACCGTCGCGACGGCTGTGAGTATTGGCATTGCCTAAGAGTTTGACGCCAACATGCCAAATAAAAAAAATATAAAAAAAAAGATTTAGAAACAATTGTTGCTTCTAAGTCGGTCGCCATTGCAGACCTGTGGTTAATAGAAAATTTATTTCAATCAGAATAACGAAAAGTCATAAATTCCAGTGGATTTATGACTGCCTAAAATTGGTTGCAATCAGTTAATTCTTTTAAGGCTGAAATTTTTGCGTACTAAGTTTATGTTTAGTGCAGTAACTTTCTCGTGAAGAGTAACATTTGATATACGGTATAAAACAAGTTAAAACTAAGAGTGTAGAGTCTACAATAGACATGATCTACGAAATAATACTCCGTTCTGACAGCTTCTTATTTTTTTATCGTCGTTATTTGTTTAAATTATTAAAGAAAATGCTTGCCATAGGAGCAATTTAGATCCCACGCTGAGTAAATTTTGCAGCTGAGACTTGTTCCCATGCTTAGGTAATTCATGGGAGTGGCTAACTACAACTATAAAAATATAATATAGAGCACAACAACTGCATCAAAGCATAACAGTAATAACAATTATAGCTTCTGAGAGTTCTCACGACTTAAAAAATCCTTGAAATAAGTAAGTGGAGCTAGAAATGTACAGATTTCAATGAAAATAAGATTGGTTATAAAGCGTTTAGCTTATCAATGTTAGCCAATTGCTACACAATCTTTTTTAAATGCTTTAGTATATACATATGTTGTTATCCAAATTACTAAAAAACTCATATAGTCCACTATGATACTTTCCCATTATATACTACAGCAAATAGAAACTATGTATTCGTCGTCGTTTGTTATTGTTACCACGATTGTTCTCATTGAGCAAATAATTTTTGAAGGCTGAGAACGCAGTAAATTTTAAAATATTTTTTTTTGGGCTAAAATATGCAGCACATTAATCTATGCAAGCTTTTTGTTAGCTAAAATCTGGTGTTAGTACGGGTACGACTGAGTTTTACCTTATACATTACGTTCAATTTATACTAGATGGTATAACTAACTACATCATCCTTCGTACGATTTCACGCATGCATACAATGTGCCCTTTTCCCACTTTTTTGATTTCTGCGCATGCTATGGGCTATAGGCAATTTTTATGTTTAATTACTAATTTACATGGCCTGTTTTCATTAATATTCCAGAAATATCTACCAAGACGAGTATAGAACTTTAAGTAACAGCTGAAATTATCTATCAAATTTGCCTTTTATCTATTGTGGGCAAATATACTCATTTTGTATGCACATATTATGAATCGGGTGTCTTTTGTGTCTCTAGCCATTACCTCTGAGATAGACATAAGCGACGAGCAGACGGAAATGGCTTTATCGACTACACTCTTGATGCTGATCAAGAATATCTATATTTTTGGGGCTGGTGATACCTTGATCTGCCTAATACAAACAATATTGGCTACACACAGGGTAATAAAACGAATGACTTAAGCGACAAACTCGATAATCAGTAGCATAAAGTGGCTGGTAAAGCTCAAACCACCAAATCTGTCTGAAATGCCTTTAGCTATCATCTAACATTTATTTGTGAATAGCCTTCACCTTTTCATCAGTTAGTCGAACAAGAGAGCGTAACGATACGATAATTTACATGAAACTAAACAAGTAATCGATACGATCGCCAGCACACATCATCGGGGTCACAGTAAACACAACAAAAATCAAATTGTTAAATTTTGCTAAAATCATGAAGAAGTGATGAGTTTCAATGCTGCCACCAGATATTCAACTACAACATTAACTAACTTCATCACTGAAAGCAAGGAAAGTGGTTGATGTCACAAGTTGAGCCTGTTTGTGGATTTACCATTGAACTTGAACACGAACCACAACCAGTTCTGTTGCGCAATCGGAGATTTTACACTGCTTAAAAAGGTTTTTTAGAAGATAATGTTAAGGATTAAACGTTGTTGAATTAGAAAAAGCTCTTAGATGCAATTAGAGGTTAAGTAGCAAGTTGCATTATCTTGTAAAGCTAAAAAAAAACATGAGAATACCTAACAGATCAAGTTTAGCCGACCACATCTGTGTTTTGCCAAATGTTGCAAACTAAACTAATAAAGTCAGTCGCTTTTGTTGCTTAAGTAAACAAACAACAGTGCAAAAAGTTTTTGATTATAAATTCAGTGAGTTTAAATAAAACTCTCTGATTGTGTTACCAAAAACACAAAAAAAAAAGCTTTACAAACTTGTACATACGTATCATTCATTATATATACAATATATTTAAAGTATATAATATATCATTTTATTTTACATATATTTCAAAATTGCATGAGACAAGCGTGTGAATAGATCAATTCCACCAAGGCTTAAAGCGGGGAAGTTTTAAAAGAAGTAGGGTTACTTTACGGTTGTGACTTTGAAGTCGGAAGTTTGTGCGTTGTCTACCTCTTTGTGATTTTGACGGACATACTTTGATATGCCCTCTTATATACACATTCATATGTTGAATATAAGCATAACTTCAATAGTTCGTTGTTAAGTTATTTCACCTGTTTACCGGTATAAATGTTTGTGTTTCTGAGAACTTGTATTTGTTTATTTTTTTTTCCTAAATTATTTCTGTTAATAATTCGATGACTAATAACATGTTTCGCAGCGAGATCGATCAAGCGGATATCATTTGTTCAAAATTTGTTGTCTTTAAATATTTATCCGGTTTGCCCGATTGTGAATGTCAGAGAAAAATTTTGAAGACTTTTAGTAAGAATTGAGACGAAAAGTTGGTCCGGTAAACTTTTTTTTGGATGTTAATAAAAATGCTGACGATAGGCCATGAGTTTGCTAATGAATCAATTAAATCAACTAACATAAATACTTAATAAGCACGCGCTAGTACAAACAATAAAATTGTTATTATTTTTTATTTTATTTTAGATATCATTAAAAGTCAATGACTTCAGAATCCACGCAACGTTCGTTAATTTTTTTATCGGTATTATGTCTACCATTTAGAGCCATGTTCTGCAGAGTTCGCGCTTGAATGTCAGGACATAAGGAGCACAACATAAATGACAGGGATAGTCAACAATGAACATGTTTAAAATATTGCTAGTGTGTAATCAGCACAAAAGCATCTCCTAAAGTGCAAGAAGGCGGGATGAACATAATGTCTCTTGACTCCGTAGGGGTACTGGACTGACTAGTAAGGTTTGCTTTGCTTTGTCTGCTTCTGTCAGTAATGTGGTGATGAAGTACTTGCATTACAGCAAGTCCTACGTAACTAGTGATGACTCGCCGGATATCAATGGCAAATTCAACGCCTTCTGCGAAGGCCATATAAATGCATAGAATTTTTCGAGCCCATGTTAACCCTCCGTTGTACACTATTTTTAAAACCTTCGGTTGTAAAAAAAAAAAAAAACAAAACAAAAACTTTTTTCCATAAACCAAAATTTTTGTAGCGATGATTTTTGCTTTTGTAATGTTAAAACCAACGGAAAACGTAGGAAGCTTAAGGTATATACCTGCGTTGCTTACAAATGACAGCGCATTTGATATGTATTCCCATGCAAAGGCATATTATTAATTACAGAGTGGTCTGACCAGAATCGAAGGTGTACATTTTTAAATCCTGTTTTTTGTCCTGTTGGGGGATCCTTTTTAAAAATTTTTGTATATAGATCAATAAAAAATTAAATTTTGGGAAGTGAACTGGAAGAAATCGCTAGCTACATAGAATAAAAATATTATAAATAGACATCAAAAGTCCAAAAATGTCTTGATAGACTCGGGTATGCAACAGACGGTTAAAGTATGTTTATTTTAACTATAACAAATTTAAACTTAAGTCTTCGTGCAGTTTTCATATGCTTACTTTATAATTACTAAACAAAAATTGAAAATTTGTTTTCCTTAAAGTGAACAATCAACTTCCCACGCCTGTTGCATTTTGCACGCCTCTGCGAAAATTCAATTGCAAATTGTATGTAAGTTGGATGACCATGCAAATTACTTGTCTAATGAACTTACTTTACTTTAAAATACCGCAACGAAAGGTACACAAAGTGCTAAAAGTGATTTTTTTTATTAAACCAGTTTAAACTCCTACTCTGCAGTGTGCTCAAAGACACGCATAGTAGTGCTAGAGCTATAACCGTCACCATATAAATTTAAATAGTACATTTAAATATCTGATTTGTTTTAAATATGTTGATTTACTTTTTATTCGAATAGACTTTGAATCGAATTTATTACTAATCTTTTTAAATTAGGCGTTTACTAAAATAGTACAATATTACATCGGCTAAGTAAACCGAAAAAGTTGGGGTAAACTAAATTTTAAAAATGGATGAAATAATCGTACGAGTTCAATAAAATCAAAGCCAACGAAAAGTTCATTGACTCGGAGTAGGCAACATTCACCTAAAACTTTTATTGCCAAGTAGCATTTGGTTGCTCAGGTAAAGCAAGTCTGGCCAGCGTGTCTCAAAGCAGTAACACTGCATCAATAAATTTATTTTATAACAAATAAAGAAGCACAGGATACTAAACGTAATGTCACCAAACTGTTTGTTGTAATCACAACTGGTTGCTAAGCGTATTTATATTTTCTTTTTCATCTCTCTCGTCACCTTGGGCGGCATTGAAAGTGTAGCGAGGTTCCCCGTCAGGTTCCTACTGTGATTAACCGAATTGGTTGCAGCAGCGAACCACAAATTGAAAACACGAATGACTGCATCAGGTAATTGACTTATATGGCTTGGCTTACAAGAAAATAACTATGTAACTTTGACCAGCTCTGCGCACATAAAGACCTAGAGTTCAAGCAAGTATGTAATGTGAATAAACTTTTGATGATCCCGCAGTAAGTATGACACAATTTCGATTTCTGCATTGAACATACAATAAGCGATTGGTTAACCTGACAGTCCGAGAGCTTTGGATGATTAATCGATTGCTGAGATGTTGAAAACCTTACGGTATTTACGCGTAATTAGTTCACTTATTACATTTCTTCACTTAATAGAGCACCTTACTGACAGATGTTCAACAGCCAATATACCTTATGCAATCGACGCTATCATAATTTATCGATAACTACTTTGTCACTGTGGTGCCTACTCAAAGTTGCTTTACTGGCCAAAGCAAAGATAATACTCAAATGTACAAAAGCTTATACGTAACTAGTGTGCGTTGCAAGTGAAAGTGAAAGGTTAGCACACTGCACAGTATTGTTGCATTTACAAAATATTTGATAAATTATAAACGGTTAAAGTTGTTATGTACAACTGTACACGTTCATCTTGTAAAGATGCAATTACTTTCGGAAATTACAAACTTGCCCTTGGTAGCATTGAGTGCTAAAAAAAACTATAGGCATCAAGGTTGCGGAGCATCTGCAAAAATCCAGTTTATTAATTTCCTACTCACAGAGGTGACAACGAAATATGTGGTAGAGCCTTTAAGGCCAACAAGCCATACGATTAACCAACTTCGTTAAGTTAACAAGTCGAACTTTCTGTTGGGGCAATGACTGCAGCTGTCCCCAAAACGTTACAGTGTACATGTCTTTCAAAATAAGTTTCTTGATTTGCAATATATATTACAATAAATAGTAAAGCTTATCACGCTTTCATGCTTAAAAAAATATTTTTGGTATCAATGACTGACTTTTAACTTGAATTGACCAAAACTTTTAAAAAAAAGTAATATGCATTTTTGCAATAGGCATATTCTGAATTCTGATCTCTGCACTACAGGACTTGATCGTCGTTTAAATTAGATTGTGTCCTTGCCTCAATTAAACGCCAAGGCCCACAACGGAGTCAAAACCATTTAGCATGACTGCCTTTCTAAAATACTGAGTGAATATGCAGTAACAGCCTTGAATGGTTTACTGTTGTAGTTGTATTCTCTAACTGTTATAGTATAGAAGCGTGAATACCAAGAAGAAAGTTAGCAAAATTACGGATATTATAAGCATTATTAACGCTTTATACTCGCATTCTTCGAATGTAATGGAAACGTTTGATAAAAATTAAATTAAACTTTCTGCTGAAAAAAATAAAAACAAAACTTTATTAAATTATTTCGGACTTTTAGCTATAAATGTGCCACCAAAACTCTCGTTAAGAGTTTTTACATTTATGATGAAAGTGGTCAATATGAACGTAAAATTATTAATTTAAACATTTTTTGTACAGCACTAACCAATGACAATGATGAATGAACGGTTAAGTGCCTATAAATTATGCTTGCTACACATTCGACCATAATGGATGGTATATATCATACACTATCATATTCTGCTGTATAAGTTATTTGTTTCTTCGATTGGATTATTGCGTATAAGCGTAAAGAATGTTGAGTCCACGGCCTATTCAATTAATTACAAAGACAATGTGTGAAATCCCCTGATTAGACATACGAGTACCACATGATGGTATTACGGAGTCGGACGTACGGACGAATGCCCAACGGCGTTAGTGACTGTATTTTCGGAGTAACGAGCCGTAAATGTGAAACGCGCATAATATAACCATAAAAATAAAAATTAAGAGTTTTACGCAATCCTCACTAGGCATTCAACCATTAGCTGCAAAACCTGAGTGAAAAAAGAGAGCAATCTAGAGACAGGTGTTAGGTGTTAGAGTGTAAAGTGGAGCAGTCGTGCCAGTCAAGGTAACTTGTTGCTATTTCGCGAGAGGTGTACAATTTATGGAGACATCAAACTTTTTATACACATATTGGTAAGACATGTTGTTAGGTTGTTACGCATTATAAATAATTTTGACTACAAGCTGTGAATATTGTTCGGTATGAGAGTACAATCAAAAATAAAAGAAAAGTAATTCAAGGTGAATTGCGCCATTCAATAATTAAATGGCGATTTTTTGGTAGTCAGAAGTCAATTTATTCCATCCGAAGGTGTAATTCCGCTTTCCATCATTGTCCAAAGGTAAAAAGTCAAAGACCCTCCCCTATGAAAATAAGTATTTGCACTACATAATTGAACGTATTTATTATGTGCATTTTTATGAATGTTTGTGAAACGAACGAATAGTTCGTAGCTTAAGTCTTTTGTTAAGCTGTGCCGTCACTGGGAAAACGAAAGTATACAATATGAATATACATATGTATAGACCCTACTTTTGCAGTTGTAAGCGACGTTACGCCATATGCATGAATATAATACAAGTCTCAAATTATAACAAATAAAGAAGAAAGTGAAGCCATGCGGATTGTCAACTAATCTGATAATTTAATGACGCCTTTCCGCGTGGTCCAAAATTTTCACACGATGTTCATTAACACCATAATTACCAGAGGAAGTTACAGTTTACATTATGTAGTTGTATACATTGTATATTCATTATATTCATTGCCAATTTGGCATTGAAATTTTATGATATATGCTTAAAGAAGTTAAATTTAATGTTTGTACAAATTTGCCGCATATTTTTGATAACGTTATATCCAAATTTTCTAAGCTGACAAATCATAACTGTGTTTAGGCACGTGAAATCTTTACTGTCTCCACTCGACGTCGCGATTAAATGCTACTATTAAAATATATTTTCCCTAACTTGAACAAAGTAATAGCGTTTACTTATTGTTAATTAATTTTTACTTCGTTATACTTTACACCACATAAAGTCGAAGAAGCAACATTCACACATACAAACTAATTCAAAAATATACCATGAACATATCGCTAATATAGAGGCGTAACGGAATGGAAAGCTTGTCGCTTTTTTTCATAGATTATTTTGATGGGATTTCTTTAATGCTGCGGCCAAATTTTTTAAACTTTATGTTACTACAATTTAATTTACATTTACTTGATTCGCATCGTTTCAATGTGCCATTAAGAGCGAGAAAGTGTTTCAAAAAGTTTTATGCAGATTTTATTGCTTTAGATAAGATGGGCCCTTCCTTTATCGCTCTATACATCTTAGCTAATTTGGAGTTTAATAAAAAATATTGTTAAACCATTTTTTCCATTTTCACGCCGAAAATGAAATATGCAAGATTGACTGTTTTGAAATATGCGTTTCGAACTTTCATTTCCCTTTTGAAAATTGAAATGAAAAATCAGTATTAAGAAACTTTATAGCGCGCACTTTGAATAATAATAATACGTATAAGTAACTGAATACAGCACGGACAACCAATGCGACGTGTACCTTTACCTGAGGGTTACCGACGTGAGTAATTGCTATGTGGCAATTCGCTCAAATCGTGTGCTGAGCTGTTTCCCTTTCATTTAAACACTGCACTTTAATTAATCTTACAATAATTATTGACAGCAACTCGTAGTTAGCTTATCAAGGCATAGCACTATATACACATATTTGCTTAAATTTATATAATTCAACAACATTAGATTCATTCTGTTAACCAACTAACAAAAGGTTTTAATATGATTCTGCCTACAAGTAGTTTAATTCTTTTTTATTTCTTTACATTACAAATAATTAATTATGTTTGAATTGCAATTGTTCCGATTTGTATTTAAAAACTACAATATAAATTTGTATAACCAATTAAAAAGTGTTTAGCGAAATTCCTTTTCCTATTTTGCATATGTGTTAAATAATAAACAATTAAGTGAATTGTGTTTGCAAATTTTAACAGTTATTAAAGCTGCAATTAATTTGGTTACAAAAATACAAAAACACTTTCATTATTCATTCATGGCACTCAAGACTCAGCTACGTATGCAATTAATATCTATGCCATAAGCAGGCTAACTGATTGGCATAGCTTACATAAGTTCCCCGATATCGTGCGTTTCGTTGAGTGGACAGCAGACAAAGTGAACTGAGCAATCGCTTCAGTTGTGTAGTATGCTTGAAATGATTATGTTGCATATTATTTGTTTCTATGAAATATATAAACACTCTATGAACAAAATATGTAAGTATATTTAACCATTTGTTAATATCCTAATGTGCTTTGAGACTCTTGATTGATTATGAGTTTTGTCATCATCTAAAGAACACAAATTAATTAAATTTATGGTTTTTAATCTACAGAATCACCAAATGTTGTTGCGCAATCGTTTTTTAGCGACCATTGGGTATATTTAAACCAAACAGGTTATTAAATGAGTTTTAAAAATAATCACAAATGTAGAGCCATTTAGGCTTATGTTAATTTGCATTTGAAGTTCTTATTAGCAGTCGCAATTTATTTTATTAAATTTATTTGCAAGTAATATACTTGTATTTTCACTCGTTTTATGTTTAATGTGCTAATAATATACATGCCGAATTGCCGAAATGACATTGCGATGTATAATATACCTACATATATTTTTATTGTCATATTGATGACGCTCATACAAACACATAAGCATTCTATTAATTGTTTTTAAGTTCTTTTTCTGCATAACATTTTTAACAACGACAAAACAAAAACTAAGCTTGAAAAATTATTCAAAAGACGGCAATGGTGTGGTTTAAGTAACAGTTGTGGTCGATGTGTTTAAAATAGCTTTAGAGCTTTTATACCATGAATTAAACTTCAACCAAAACAAGTTTTAGTTCTCCATAATTTCTTAGCTAGACTTGAGAAAATTTCCATAATAATAATGTTCAAAAAGTTTGGCGTATCAAAATTGCTATCGAAACGTTATTTACATATAGTTGATAAATAATGAGCAGACTCATGTGATTAATATTCATTTTGGGTCTCCATACTAGTTGACAGTATAATGAGCTGTTACTTTCTTGAAAACTGCGGATTGGGAAAATGTCAAACCATTGTTCATACATATTTCTTTTCAACATTACTTTCTAAACGTAGCTAAAAAGTTAGAATTTAATTCAAATCTATCCGTCAGCATTTCACGACACATAGAAGTTGCTAAGTGTTTGCTAACGGCTTCACAAATCTTGCTTTTTAGTGAGCTACTAGAATTGTTGGTGATTTCGTGAATCATGTCTCTTATGCTGCCTTGACGTAATGTTATCAAGTTGGCAATACAAAATATAATGTTGGTAAACCGCATATTTGTTTTTTAAGCTATTTTGTTTTTTATGTGAAGTTAACCAGCAACTCACCTGTTTCGAGTAACAATAGACATAATCCCAGAAGCCAGTATATACTTTGCCAATGTGTAGAAAACTTCATGTTGCCGATGTTATTGCGCATCACTGTAACTGTAACTGTAAATTTTCTCGTTGCAGTTACGTTTTTCAGGTTAATTCACAGAATTTCAAATACCAAAATGCATGCCCAGACCGACAGTCACGGCAACAGCAGCACCAGCAGCACCAGCAGCAGCCAAAAAAAAGCAGTCTCTATTTCAAACAATGGCACACATAGAAACAACAAATATGTAGTACAAGCTCACATACATACATACACACATATATAAAACAATGTCGCAATTTTCTTTTTAGATTTTTTTTAAATTAAACTTGTGTATAACAGTTTGCTTGAAGTAGAGCTATTTTTCGCGACTGCTCTCGGTTGCTGCACTTTAATTTGGTTACGCTTTTAATTTCAGAAGTGTTTTACATTTATTGATGTCGTTGCGTCTAGTCTATCATTCGCACTATCGTTAAAAAATTTAATACCCAGATATACACTATTCATTTAACACTCGCACACACTTTGTTTTTGGCGTTAATCTTTTTCTTGATAAAACAATGTATTCTTGTGTTGTTTAGCAAAACACTGCATATTTATTGGCATTGTTTTGCTAGATATTTAGATCACTCGATAAGTGTTCAGATTTAAACTTTTCCCGCTGTTTTTGCTGACGAGCACTCGAGAAGTCAACGATTGGAGAAGAAAATGTGAAGCAAAATAAGATAAATAAACAAACAACAAATCAGTTTTTATTTTTGTTGATGTTTTTTTTAGCAAAACTTTCTTTTCGACGTAGCCAGTCTATCTTCGTTTGCTATTGCTTATTTTCGCGCACACACGCGCGTTTCTTGAACTATAAAATGCAGTTGCGCCTGCTTTCTACATGTACGTGGGTTTATTGAATGCAATATTCACGATTTTGGCAGCTCAATGCATATCAATACGCAAAGCACATTCGGATTTTTATACCCTTTTTTTTTTCTTTTTTTGTTTGATACCGATTTTCAAACTTTTTAAAGTTCTTAGAGACTAGTTAACTTAAGTAATCCCATTCTCGTACGAATATCACTTCTTACCGTTAGCTCAAGCGCACAACACGTCTTTATCGAAACAACTAAGCAACACGACTGCGCGCAGCAAGTGTTCAAATCCAGTCAGCTGGCTAAGTTTTCGAAGGCAAGTTTGGTCTCAGTTGTGGTTGGCTGTTAGCTTACAGCACAGCAGTTGCTATTGCTGTTGCTGTTACTGTTGTTGTGGTTAGTTTTTGTGAACGACGCCAATTGCTTTGCTGGTATCTCTTTAGCTTTTGAAAGTAAGAGTAAAACGGGTGCCGTTCACAAAAGCGTTTCTTGACTAGTATACTCTCTTAGTAACCATTTTTAAAATATAACATATCTCCTACATAAAAAAATCTTAAAGCATTGTATAAACAATTATTGGACATAAGGAGTCTTTTAGTGATATTGTGTGGTTTAACTGGCCTCTAAGTTATTAACACAATTAAAAAAAGTATTTGGTAACCCTATTTTAAATAAACCTAAACCACTAAATCAGTAAACTAATTACAAATCGCAAATCGCTCAGAAAAGCGTAAAGGTCCAGTTTATACTTTTATGTCAAATTTTCCCAAGAAACTTAGCAAGTTTGTGGCAAAATGTCATAAACAAATTATTTTAATGCCCCAGTTGCAAAAACAAAAACCAACACAGTTGACGCTTTAAATTGTTGTGAACGCTGACAAATATTTTCGTCATTTCACTTCCACATGGCACTGCAAAATAATGCAGACAGCGCCCCTCAAATGTTGCCGTTCACTTCATAAATGGGCGGTTGTAATACTTTATGGAGACGTAATAATTTGCTTGCTATTTACAATAACAAAACACCGAAAATAATTTGGTTACCTTTAATTCGGGGACCTTAATTATTTTAATTTTTGTATCATGTGATGTTATATGGTTTAGTTGTGTTATATTGATTGTTAATTCAGATTTCTGGAGAACAGTCTCTATTCATATCCAGCATATACACTTGACAGAGTTTTTGTTTGATCACTTTTTAAATTAGAGCGGGCAATAAGGTAATAATTGAATGACATGATTTGGCATAACTCGACATACAGAAGTCCCTGGCAAATAATAATTACGGTACACAATCAATTTTACTACACTTGACTTAAGTGCCTTGACAAAATACCAGTAATGTAGATTTTCATGTTTGTATGTACAACCGTTAAAAACCCAACCTTGATAACTTCCCTATTAATGATTATGCTTTGAACAGTGTGCAGTAAGTCTCAAAACAAACACACGCACGGACAAGCACAGGCACAAATCTACATTTGTAACGGTAACGGCCTTCGTTGCAGCAATTCATTGTATCTAATACTTACTGTGGTCGAAATACTGATCTATTGTATTCGAACTTAGACCGAAAATGGGAGTGCTGCATTTTAAAAAAGCTCAATATTAAATGGCCCTGATAATTGAAAAAGCTTTCGTAGAAAAACTCTCGCAATAGGTACACTGAATAAATACCAATATTAGTAAAATAAACCAATAATTCAGTTTTAATTAAAGTTCTATCTTATAATAGAAAGACCAGAACAAATACTACTTTCACAATATTATACAATCTGTATCATTAAAAAACTAAAAGCTACAAAGTACAACTAAGACAGCGATTTTGAATTAAAATGTGTATACACCATAAACCTGATGTCAGTATTTCCTTTTTTGAAAAATTAGTCGCACCCACTCATCAAGGTGGCAAAGCTTTGTATTCGTACTTAAACCATTTGAAATCAGAACAGTGACAGAAACTACAGTACCAACAATGTGAACGCAAAGACACCAAAGGTAGCAGGCAACCAACTTGTTGACCTTCTCCACACTGTGGAGTGACGGTTTTGCAATTACCAACCGCCAACCGACCATTCAGCTTCTGGGCAACTTCTCAGCGCTACTAATACAATTGCTGTATTTTCCATAGTATTTTCATATGGAAGCAAGCGAACGCGCACGATCGAGCCATTTAAATTGTGGTAACTAGCAACAAACAGTAACTAGAATTTACGACAACTGGCTAGTTAAAGCAAATAGTCAATAACAAAATATGACGGCAAGTGCCATACACTGCCACGCCTAACTTAATGACTTTAATAAAATTAAATAATGATCTTTTTAGAATATTGGAAAATATTAATGCTTTAAGCCTTTTACCTATCAGATTACCAGGGAATGTATTAGAGAAAAGATTAAAAAACAGAATGTAAAAGTGAATAAAATAGGTAAATCCTTACGATTACATTGTGAGGGTTTATGTTCTTCATAACACTCTAAGTGAAGAGCTTTCCATAGCATTTTGCACCCTGTACACGTTTAAAGCAACATTAATAAAATGGTCACACACTGCAGCTCAATGTAGAAATACTTAATATCCAACATTATAGGTTGAATAAACCGGATTAAAAACAAAACTGTAGCAAACGCCAGCTACATGGTAAAGATACTATTTCAACTATTTCTATTTCAACACACTTAATAGTTGTTACCTCAAGGTCTCTGGCAAAATACAAACTATATGTCCACTGCAAAAAAATAAGTGACCTTTGCAAGCTATGCTTATACATGAATAAACTTAAAGTTTTCAAATTTTAATCCTTTTAACCAATAAAACTACTAGTAGGACTGCAACATATCCATAATTTTAAGTGGTAAATCATTTACTTTTATCAGTTGTATAGCAATCATCTATTTCCTTGGGAGTGTTTTTAGAAACCATTCACTTTAAAATCCCGTACTCAAAAAGACTACTTGAAACCTACTTCAGCAATCGACACCACATATGCATGGTGCGTGGTACCATTACAGTACACTAACCAAGTTTGGTCCGGATTGCAAAACAATATCTTATGGCTCCAACAGGACAAATCGGTCGAAAATTGCTTATTTGTGAGGAGAAATTCGAGTTAGTATGAGTATGGGTTTTTTTTTAACAATCGGCTCTCTTGACTGTGGACTTTCCTACAAGTTTATTCATACGATCTTAATTACATACACTAAAAAGCAAAACAATTTAATACATTTCTTTTTCTAGTAAGACTAACACGTACATAAATTGATTTAAAGCACCAGTCACAATATTAATAGAGCCTAAGTTTCTCAAGAAAACGAAATAATCCTTTCGAATATGCAGTATAAAATACAATTACATAATACTAAAGCAAACTTATCTATTATTAAATATAGAGCAAAGTCGTTAAGAGGAGACTACAGAGTAAGCCGCGAAAGGCAGACACGATTTATGTGCAAACAGGAGTGTAACTGGTCCATGAAATTGCTTAATTCACGACTAACCGGGAATAAATCTTTTGTATGGATTTTGTATTAAACTAGTAAAAGTTGCTGGGCAACTGAATCAAACCGGTCAAAGTAGCTGTAATATAGAATGTATGAAATTGAAGAGATAGACTTTGTACGATTTTATTTGCACCTCGAGGTTTTTGCCATGTCCCTAGAAGGGACCCCTTCTGCCTCTTTTTTATGGGTTAAAATATATCGAACAACAGTATCACACAGTTCCAATGGGACGAATTGGTCAAAAACAAGAGAAATAATCAGTTAAACCAAATGTTGTGGTTAATTTATATTTTTCAACCATATTTGTACATTTTTTTCACGAAAATAGTACAAAATTGCTTATATGATATACATATTATACACCTTATTGAATATTGAAAATCGAAACCAGAAATATTTCCTGTAGAGTCTGACATATATAGGACAGCCAGTCTTCTCCCTTCAATTCGGATTTCGAGAAAGTTTTGAGTCAAAACTTTTGACACAGCGCAGTCAGTGAGTAGTTTTAAACATATGGCATTCAAATTAAACATTGATATCAGGGAAACCAAATATTACAAATACATTGCCACATCATTAGTATGTAAACACACTCAATGTAAAGGATCTCATAAGAATCTGATCGATGCGCTGAAAACAAAAAGACCGGCGTAACCATGATCCAAAAACCAGCCGTAACTAATACTGGAAAATTGGCATGGTTTCTGACACCTACCAATAAATTGGCCTAGCATTTGAATATATATATATATATATATAAATTGGCCTAGCATTTGAATATATATATATATATATATATATATATATATATATATATATATATATATATATATATATATTCAAATGCTAGGCCAATTTATTGGTAGGTGTCAGTATATATATATACATATATTTATATTCCTGACATTTGTTTTTTTGCATTTTATAATATTCAAGATGAACAATAAATGTATTTGTGGTAAACTTGTTTCTAAATTTAATACTTTCCTAGAATGGCAGAATTTAATTTGGAAACGTCTTTTCACACTAATTTTGTTTTGACGACAGCCTCAAAGTATACTGCACTTTGTGTTAAAATCAACAAATTATGCGGTCGTCTTGACTGTAAACGCCTTGCAATATAAACTGTTGCTTGATTGAATGTATTGCTTTTATGTTCATTTGCATACTTTATTAATATTACTTGCACAGTGCTAAGGTATATTAATAAAAGCAATTGTTGAATGCTAGCTTTAACCACAATTCACAAATTGGATATAAATTATAAAAAGAAAATTCATTGAAAATAAATAAAATCATTTCCCAGGAATCAGTCAAGTCAGCATTATAATGGCATACTTTCATGCGACGTAAAAAAAAAATCCACTCTGCAAAATGCACTAAGTTTTTCAATACATATTAAACGCATTGTAATGACAAGGTTTTTATTTTCTAATACCAAGTATGGTCACTTGTGCTACTAAATATACTTAAATTTAAGTGTGTGTTTATTTTAATAAAATTAGAATATTTCGACGTCACAAAATTAACATACATTATTCAGAAATTTGATGAATCTACAATCCCGAAAACCTTACTATACTTTTATACGAAAATAGATATACATACATATGCATTTTTATGTAAGCTTCTCGCCAAAATCGGGTAAAAACTTTAAAAGTGGGAAATAATAAGATTAAGTCCGCATTGATTGCTAATTGACCTAAACGATCCCTTAAACACACTTTCAATAGGAAACAGTGAACGTTTCTTTCTTTTTTTAGACGCTGTTGTATGTGTCCAAGTTAATATCAAAGTTTGTATTTGTATTTTAACACATACATATAACAAAAAGAAATTATCAAATAACAAATGTACTTGTAGGTGTACACGTACAACGTTAATGAAAGAAATCGAATAGCTATTATAATATAATATAAAAATATACTCGAAGAAACTAAAGGAATGCTATAAAAACAATGGATATTTGTGTGCGAGTTTTATTTTCCAGTATTAGTGCATATCGGTGAGGCACAAAAACGCAGAGAATCAAAAAATGATCACACACACAAACACGCACATGTGAACAAGCGCACACATAGGAAGTTAGTAACGAATTGCGTGCGCAAGAGAACGACAAACGAAACAATATACGAGAGAACAAGTTTATTATAAAAAGAAAACCCCACAAAGTACAGCAACAGTGGAGAAATACAAACACGGCATGCATAAACACATACCCACTTGTATTTTTTGTTGCTGTATGTATGTGAATACATATCCATATGTATGTGTGCTTACACATGCATGCTAATGTATGTATGTTTGTATGTATGACTACACTCCCACCGACACAACGGAAAACTGGCTATACGCCATCAAAATGTCTGCTCACAGACACTCACTAACACGAGTAAAGAGGCAACATTTTATGAATACGACGTACATACACCAGAAAATGTAATATGTCTGTATGTATACATGGAATAAAAACAACCGCCAGACACGCACTCACACAATCAGCGTCACAACGCGAAGCGTACAAAACAAAAACAACGTGGATTGCAATGCAAGAGTGTATGTGTGGCAAGTCGTCGTAGAGTATATGTATGTGTTTTTTTCAGTTTTCTTTCAGTTTCTTTTCGCTCGTTCGTTAAAGCGCAAGTGTTGGTAAAAATTTTTGCGTTGTGTGTACAAAGGACTGGATTAAATATCTATAAAAGCTAATTGCGAATCTTGTTAATTGCTATTTTAAACAATATAGAATAAATAATACTTGTAATAAACAAAGTTCTTTAACTGAATGTGTGTAATCAAAGAAAAGAAGAAGAACATAGGGCGCGTGCTCGCTCTCTACCTGCGATCGCCGTCAGGCTCTCTTCGCATGTTCACTGTATTTGTTGCTATTATTATTGTAACATTTTGCCAGTTTTCGTTCGCTCTCTTTCATGCGCTCGCGACTTTCACGAAATTGTAATAGTATAACATAAATAAAAATAAAAAATATAGTAAACAAGGCAAGCCACATTGCAGTAGGGGACTGGTGTGTACATACACACATATCTTTGTATGTATTAGTGTGTGCAAATTGATGACAACGAATTGTGTGTGAAGCAAGCAGTGCGTAAATCGGGTGCAATGAAATGACTTTAGCAGACTGACAGAGTTTTCTTTAAAGTGCAGTTAAAAATAAATTCATACATGTGTAGAGGCAAATAATTAATATGCATGAAAATAAGACCAGGGTTTATACCACACCGCTAATATTATTCAAATATTAAGGTAAAGTACTAAGTAATTAAATATCTATTATTCGGGTTAACAGTATTTTTCTTTCAGAATGCCAGGAATTCTGGATTCTTGTCTATAATTGTAAAAGCTTAGTATAAAAACTTTTGCTACTATACTATTGGATACTAAAAAAGTTTTCAAATCATAGCAATGGATGCACAATTTGAGCATTTGTGTCGAATTTGTGCAGCAAACACAAAATGCAAAAATAATTCGGTTGTTGAAAGTGTTTTTATTTTCAAAACACTTGGACTTAAGGACAAAATATCTCGACATCTCTTCTTGAATGTAAGTGTAAAGAAATAAACATGCAAACAAATATGGTATTCAGCGTTTAATACACTTTGAAAGCTCATTGCAATAAATCTTCAATTAGGAAATGATTCAACTCAGAGATTCTCTGTACACAAAATTAATGTTATTCTTGGTTGCTTGGTTTTCCACAATCATACCCAACAAACACATTCATTGCATACAGGGTATAAAAGCACAGCAACAACTACAATCATGGATTTTGCAAACACGCATGTAGACACATACTTTTTTTTCACAAATGCATGTATGTGTGTGTTCATACATAGTTAAATGTATCTGTGTGGGCGGTAATGACGGTTGGGCAAAGTAGGCAAAGAAAAATGTACTATTGAAGTATCGAAAAACAGCAAGCCGCACGCAAATCTCGTTTAGTGACATCAATTCAAAGCCAATGCAGATGAGTGAAGGTTTTGGGATACATGCAATGCAAAAGAAAACGCCAACAAAAGAAATAATTGTGTCGGTTTCACCTTCTTCATTCTTGATGATGTTTTTTCCTCTTTGTAAATATTCATAACAAATTTGACGGCTCTAAATAGCGGGTAGCTTAAAATTTAAATTTTAATGAATTGTTTATACCTAGGTTGCTGAAGATGACCCTCTACCGAAAGTTCTCTGTAAATCCTGCTATCGGCAAGTGGAAGCTACGGCATCGCTTTCAAACATAGCCAAGCACACTCAGCGTGTGTTTCGCGACTTTCTGCTGAGCACAGTGGTAAAAACTACTTGTTTTATTTGTAGATTTTGTTATTACAAAATATATTATAAATACGTCTTTATTTTGCAGCCAAAAAATGTGCGTGAAGCAACATCAGCGACAAAGACTAACGCTTCGGTTCCACCAGCTCGACCGACACCAGTGGAGAATTCAAGAGAGTCCATTCACAGTAACAGAAATCTTAGCACTTTAGAAAATGATACATTTCATCCTATAATGCTAACACGTCCCCCGGAAACGACTATCACGCTTGCTCCATCACCACAGCAGGCTAGCAATGAAAGGCAGAATGATGTGGTAGTCAGCCTAACGAGCAAAGATAACGAGATGTTTCAGCACCAGCAGCAAAAGCAACAATGTCTACCAACTACTGATGGCAACAATCGTGGCAGCCTGAAAATTAGCAATCTTATGCTACCCACCCGACGCAACAGTGTATTTGGGGATACGAGATACAGTTCAGCACCAATGTCGATAGCACAAAGATCAATGCAACAGCCACCGTCTTTGACACCTTTACACCCGGAGTTGTCATTTTCCAAGATTATGAAAAATAGCCCTGAAAAGAAGAATTCACCAGCAGGTGTGATTAATTTTATACAGACTCATGGACGCGTCACTGGCACCACTGCGCCATCAATAATCACAAATAAAATTGCTAAGGATCACAAAGACAACGAAGGTAGCAAATCTATGAACATACAAAATCAGCATGCTCCTCCCCGTAGTTCGGCATCTGCACAAGCCGTTGGTGTACCCACTTTGCCAACTAGTGTGCTTCAACAAAAGCGGCGTAATCTTAAACATGCATTAAATAATATCAGTGCCATAAGGGATGGACAGGTATCTCTTTTAAAATCATCACACCAACGTCAGACTGTAGAAGATATTGATATCAGACCCCTGGTCACCACTACAGTGGTACCACACTTATCGTTGTATGGAGCAGAGCAATCTGTTGAAGAAGCACTCCCTGAGCATATTATTATTGCCGCTCCTAAGAAGAAAAAGGAGGAGCCGCCCACGGTGACACGTCAAGGTCCTCCGAAATTACAGAAAATCATAACGATTCCTAAAAAATCATCTCAAGCAACCGGCGATATAAGTTCACAGACATTTGATAAATCAAAAACTCCATCCAATATGAACGGCCTAACTGATGCGATTTCGCTAGGAAACGTTATTCGTGATCCAGATCTTCTAATGTTGATCCTTAAGGCGCTTAAATGGCCGATCATAAATGGAAATTGTGACGAACAAATGACTCGATTGAAGAACTCTAAATTCGCTGTTATTATGTCAGACAGTAATTTGTTGCAAGACACGGATTTGACTCAACTGCTGGGTCCTTACCTAAATCCCATAATGAATGTGGCCCAGCAAACACAGCCAACCACTAAGAACGTGACTACTCCTTCGCCGTCCGGAAGTCCAACGCAACCAACAGAACTACAAAAGATTAGTGACTGCACGATGTACAAATTGCCACCAGAGACATCAGTGCAACTGGTGCCTTCGAGTCCAACAGAGCAGGAACCACCGCAGACACTGCCAAGTAAGACACTGTCATCGGGATCAACAGCCATCTCGAAGCGTCCAAAGCGAAAGCAACAAAATACACAGGCTTCAGAATGCCAAACAAGTTCAAATGCTGCTCTTGTTACTAATGAATTGCTCAACATCAATGCCATGATTATATCTCAATTTGGCTCAAATCCAGCTGATGTTCTTAACGAGGCATTGATTTCAATGTTAAAACAGCAACAGGAATCAAAGAGCAAGCGTTACACTCGTCGAAGTCGCAGTGCGTCCACAGCAAGTGCTCCCCTTAATTTGGAAGATATTATTCTGGTTGAACCGCAACCATTACTAGAATCAACATTATCAAGTGACAACGATGTCAACACTTTTAAGTTGCCGCCACAGAAGACACCTGATCCTCCTCGAATAACGCGGCCTATAATTAAGCGACGCAAAGCCGCTATGCAAATGTCCGAGCAGATTGAAGCAAATAACTCAAGCAAAAATCAGATAACATCGGAGAAAAATCTTCAGGACGATAACGCTGCAAATCCAGTAATTCCCGACCAAGGCAAGGATCAGGGCATTCCCACTCCCGATCCAGTTGAAAGCGTTGAGGCCTCGGTTAGCCAACAAATAATAGAAGTGATTCAAGCTCCTACAAGCACCGTCTCAGAAATTATTAGCAGTGGTAGCCTTGACCACCAAGAACTCGAATGTGATCCAAATGGAACTGATGAAATCGTCGACAATGCCGACAAAGACACACACAACAAAGCAACTGGGGCAAATGTACGCAAAACGGACGTCAAATCTGCATTGGGTCAGAAGCTTTTGGAAGCCATCGGCTTGCCTCAACTTGGAAAAAACGTGCCGCCAGAATGCTCACGTGACACATTACGTAGTGCCCTGAAGCGATCGCTGAAGCAGGCTCAAGAGCAGCAGCAACAACTTAAACGCGTTAAACAGGAGGAGCCCATAAAACAAATGGCGGATTCGACTACAAAGCCTGGCGCCGGAGAGTCTTCGGAGGAGCACAAAAAGGCCATTGCTGAACGGGAGCTAGAACTGTTGAAGCGTAAGGCAAAGAATGCGGAGAGAAGCAATTTATTGATCAAAGAGTAAGTAACTAAAGCATTAAACTATTTCGTTGTAAAGTTTTAATAAAAAATTATAATACAATTATAGTGAAAAGGCAGAGCGCATGGACGTAAGCTCATCGTCATGCCGCAATCGTATCAGCCGAAATAAATCAAAATCTGATGCTTTTGGAGAAGACTCAAACGTTGAAGAAAAAAAATTTGAACGTTGGGATGTAGATGATGATTTGCCATTAAAAACAGAACTTGAGAAGTCAACGGATAATGTAAATCGTCCCACGCGCACCAGCAAGACGATGTCAAAGTATTACAAGAGTCCCAGCAGCGATAAATCTTCAACGGCTCAAAAGTCGCAACATGCTATGGGTACTCGATCAGCCCGACAACGATGAATTTCTATACCAGTTAATAAGCGGTAGTTTCAATAAAGTCATACAAAAAATCGCCCAGCGTCTGGCATATAAAATATGTACAGACATAGTTAAATCTTTTTCTGGCAATATTTAAATCGAATTCCACACCAGATTAAACATTCATTCAACACATATAGTTTTTCTACATAGTAAAACTATTGCTTATATCGAGTGGAATATAGGAATTGTACATTACTGACAAAAACATGCAATTTCAAAAGTAACATATTTTTTTCAGCTTATTTTATAAATTGTAAGGAAATTTACAATTAAGTCATCTAACTAAATTTTAAGATATTTTTATAAAGCACATATTACAGAAAAAATGTTTGAGTAAAAATGAGTATTATACAAATTATATGCGATGGTTCTCACGGTTTCACGTCAGCTGAGTAAAATTATAACAAATGTATAGTATAAAACTGACAACATGAAAGGCAAAACATCAGTCGAAATTATTTTGCGAATTGCGACGGTTGTACAAACTTGATCACCAATAGTAGAAATTTGTAAAAGCTACCTGTGACTTTAGAACACTATCGTACGTAATTAGCCAACGTATAAACGTTTATAACGTTTGAGCCTATCGTGATTACATGTATACCCACTAATTCTGTATTGAAAGATAGCTTTTTTATCTGCAACTTTATCAAAATACTCTTTGCTTGTGAGCCTTTTCCAAACTTGATAATAGCATTTGGTATTTAACTGCTTCAGCATACAAACTTTTTATTGTAAAAGTTGAAAGATTTAATATCAGGAAAATGAAATGCTGTTGTGGAACCCGAAAGCATGAAGCTAATTGTTATGGAAAGGGTGACTACGATCGCATATGTGGCTCCACTGATGACGTGAGTATTAAATGTGTATAAATAAAGCATTTGCGAGATTTTTTTATGTCATACCCACTGTTAGTTCGCTTTAAAAATTGTCAATATTTTGTTTGTTGGGTATAGATTTTGTCATATTTGTTATCAAATCAAGCCCATACTAAACCATGCGTAATGTTTACATATACATATCATACGGACATGCATTGAACAGTCGATAACTTTAGCACAAAGTGGCAGCACCTTATAGTCAGGCAGCTTTCAGTAATAAGAATCAAAAGAGAGCGCCGCACATCTTTGCATTCGTCTCACAAAACACAAGAGTGATAAATATACAAGTATTGGGATATGCGTTTGTGGTAGTGTATTCATATACATCGTACGTGTAAACATAAAGTGGAAACAGAGAGAAAGAGAGTGAGCACATTGAGCGTAAGCGTAAAAGTGGCATCTGAAAAAGAGATTTTGTGACGTGCTTGCCGTTCACCCGTTAGTATGACAGCAATAACGCTGCTAGTACGTGAGCTATGCGATCTGTCGGATGCATTTTGGAACAACCAATTTAATTTAGCCCGAAGTTTAAGATATTATCATACAAAGTGTCGGCTACAGTTGTTTCATTATCATTGTCGAAAGCATTGGTTGCGTCACTACAGGGAAAATCCTCCAGTCAACATCAAAATAAACAGCAGCATGCAACATGGTGGCGACACAGACATTGATTTTGCAGCTATTGAGGCGAGTACTTGTTATCAAGCGATTGAGCATTTTGACCGCCAGCAAATGGAATACTTGAACGACATCGAAATAGTTGATGGCAAGGAGTTTAAAGTACGTAAAAATGGATTATGATATTTTAGAACATGTACGTTATTTTTGTATTGTTTTTTAATCAATCGGTTGCCTTGCTTTGTTTTCGCATTCGCATTAGTTATTGCGTGTTTTTGACATTTAGCGCACCATACGCCGATTACTTGTTTTACAACACATACACATGCATGCAAGAGTGTAAAGCTTTCATTTGGGAGCTTTAGCTCAGCTGTTGTGTACAGTGTTGGCATACAAATTGGCCAACCTATTAAACTTCGCGTTATTCATTTAAATTGTGTTAAAAAAAGGTTTAAATTCATAGATCATGAAGTATATTATTTCTCAGTGAATGTACTTTTTCAATTCTCAGGTTTATATATAAGCGATAATAAATAATTCGTAATTTTAGTGTGAGTGTTTTTGAGCTTTCAACCACTTGCGCTTTTGTTTTGAGTCTCTCTACTACTTTCTGACGTTTGGGGCGGGTCGGTCATACGGTAAAAATGAGTAAATTAAAATAGGCAGAAACAACTGCAGTAGCAAACACACAGAAATGCGAAACAAGTGAATATGTACACAGTTATTGTGGAAATGTAAATAAAAAATATTAAACCTTCAATTGTGATATATAAGTAAATGTAATTTTTTAAATGTGTTGAAATAATTGTGAATATTTCTGAAATATTTTACTTTTGTACGATTCCGCTTATGGATAAAGAAAATAGTTTTCCAATAAATACTAATATGGATAATCAAAAAGAAATCGTTGTGATTATGCATATAAGCAAAGCTTAACTTAAAAAACGTTAAAAAATGTGCTTAACACAATTTTGTAGAAAAATATTTTGTTGTTGCCATCAACCAAAAAAGGGTGGCTTAAATGAGGTAAGCAGTTTTTAAGGGTTTTCAGATTTTAAAATAAGAAACATATTTGTAGCAACTAAGTATAAATAGGAGGAGCCCATTTACAACCACGTATGAATTATTCACTTTAAACTTGAACTGTAAGTAATCGGGACTCTCTTTAGTTGCCTATTACGATGTATAAATTTATACTTATTTATTGATTTTAATATAACACTATTTTTTTGACAACAATACAATATTCATTCAACAAAACCTGAACATATTTAAAGTGCTTATTTCATACGACAATTTTGATTTCTTATAAATCAATATTTTATGTATTTGTTATTTTTGGCACAAGAGTTTATTTTTCAAACATTCATTGCACGCAGTAGGCTCTCTTTTTTGGTCTATAATATGTCTTCTATATCATTTTTTGCTTTGTTCCATGAACAAGTGCGGAGAAAGAAAGGAAGGGACAGCATTGTAACATAACCATGAAAGTCAATTCACCGATGACTCACAATAACTAACTAGTTTAATTTTAGTCTTCCTTTTATGAATACTCTGATGCGCTACCCAAGTACAGCACCGATCAAATTGGCCACCTTGGAGAGGGTGTTAGCTTCACCTTTAGTGGAAAAATTTCTAATAATTGTGAGAGGTAAGTTAAAGTTGTAAAAATCAAAACAAATTTGACTAGAATACTATTTTTGTTATAGATTTTCAATCAACTTTGTGTGTGACAATGAGTCCCGTGATATTGCTCTTCACATAAACCCTCGTCTCCCCCAGAATTATATCGTTCGGAACACCAAAGTGTACGATGTATGGGGCCGTGAGGAAGTATCTTCAGCTCTTCCGTTTTCACTTCGTCGTGGAGATAAATTCGCAATTCAAGTCCTTATTACGGAAGCTTGTTATATGATATCGATAAATGGCCAACATTTTGCTGAATACTCCCACCGGCTACCTTATAGCGGTGTCAAAATCCTTAATGTGAAAGGTGATGTCGAGGAGGTGAAGATGGAACGTACGATGGTTCAAAGCTACCCAAAACGTTTACCAGAATCGGCTGCTTGTGTAATTGATGTAAAATTGAATGCAGATTCGAATGAGGTGGATGCCAACGCGAAGGAGCTTGTCAGTATACCGCATGAGTGGACCCTAATCACCACCCCAGCTAAGCTCTCAGACAGTTCGCCACGAAGCAACCACAGTTCCACTGATCCAGGTCTTACACTACCATACTACGGCACTTTGCAACCAAAATCACTTAAAGAGGGCCGATGTCTAAAAATTGAGGGGCGTGTACGACTTTTACCACATTCGTTTTATATAAATTTGCAGCAAGGTCAGAATATTTGGCCTCACCCTATTATCGCATTCCACTTAAATCCACGTTTCTCGCAAACAAGCACCGGGGCCATTGGTAAAGCAGTAGTTTGCCGTAACGCTTGGTATAATGGTGGATGGGCTCAAGAGGAGAGGTCCGAGTTGGATACAAATCTAAGACCCGGCCGTACATTCAGTTTGGCCATTGTGTGCTCCAAAAACTCCTTTGAAGTTTATGTTAACCGTCAGTTTATAACCGAGTTTAAGTATCACATAAAACCCGAAATGGTGGATACAGTTTATATACAGGGCGATGTTAAACTTTGGAAGGTCACCCTTGAGAATAATCCAATGGTTAAGGGCAAAAATGTACGCATATTTCACAATCCATTGTACTCGGAAGATTTTTAGTTGTTAACATCTACTTTAAGTCAAACAATATTTTTTAAAACTCTTATGGCCTTTGGTGACAATAATATAGTCTTGTTATATATGTCCAGTTCTTCTTAGGAACATAACCGCTATCAGACAAATATTTAGATTTGTCAGTGTAATAAATGTTAACAAGTTTGTATTCTTGGCTTGACTAAAGCAACAAATAATTGTAATTACTTCAGATTTCGTTTTTAAGATCCTAGTTTCTACGAATAAAGCGAATACTTAATTTTTGAGTTGTCAGAATAACTTTTTATTACCTTAAGCTTTTCAGAAAAATTAAAATAGACTGGTTTTGAATTAATGGCCTGCAAAGCTTTTTTTTTAAAGAGTAAAAAATCTATATATAATCTATGTTAGCAATGTGATAATATATAGAAAACTCATGTAGCTTACATGCTACGATTATACAAATTATGAAGGGAAACAGATGTCAGTATGTGTTGTACACTTGAAGTTTCGTTTAAATTATTTCTTACTATAGCCCTTAAATTCTGTCACATAATATATAATTAAATATATTGTAAATCTGTTAATAAATATTGTAAATGCATAGAAATCGTAAACGACGGCAACGATATGAATGTCTATAAAGGTACTCAAAGTATTGCTCTGCGTCGAGACTTGGATGCCATGTCCATATACTATAATGAAAGAAGCGCTGCACAACGACACACACACTTTAAGGTTACTGATGAAGCAAGGCCGGGACTCAGTTTTATAGTTCATGGGCTAATTTTAAATGATTGTGAACACTTTGCAATAGATTTTCTAGCCAGGCCAAAAGAAGAACATGACGATTGTTGTGACATTATTTTACAGATTGGACCCCGACTTCCACAAAAATACGTGGTGCGAAACTCTCGTCTAATGGGGAAATGGGGACCTGAAGAAGACTCATCCAGCTTACCGTTTCAATTAGTGCGTGGAAAGACATTTTGGATGCAGGTGCTGCTCGCAGACGAATCATTTTATATTTCGGTAAATGGCTTTCATTTTGCAAAATATTACTATCGTATGCCATACAGGTGGCTGGATTCTGTAAATGTATATGGTGATGTCTCCGACATCGTTATAGATAGTTTCTACGTGATGGAGTATCCCATACGAGTGATCCGTTCCATTGCCCATTTTCTATCCTTTAAAGAGAATATATATCCTCAAGGCCCAACTATGCCCATGGAATGGTTACGTATTGACATTCCCTCAAAATTTTTAAAGCGAATAAATCAACCTCTAGCTCAGTTGGCGTTACCGTTTTACGGCCGTATCCCCGAAAATGAGAAACTGATCGACGGGCGAACTTTGCGAATTGAAGGAAGGGTACGCCTGATGCCCCACAGTTTCAGCGTAGCTTTACAACAAGGCTATAACATCTGGCCTCAGCCTACTGTATCATTGCTATTCAGGCCTAGTTTTATCCGCAACAGTCGCGCAAAGGTGGGACAGGCCGTTATTACCAGGAGCGCTTTTATAAATGGATCGTGGGTTAATCGTGAATCGACGCGTACACATACTTATTTAAAACCAGGAAAAGCATTTGTCTTGTTAATCGATTGTAGGAAGCATTGCTATGAGTTGACTGTAAATAACAAATTGTTGCTGACATTTAAACATCAAATGAATCCCGCCGATGTCGATATAGTTAATATACGAGGTGACGTCAAGCTCTGGAATATCAACGTTGAAATTGCAAGAGTTTCCCGGGCTAGAACCGGTAAGTTCAATGAAAAGGATCTAAATCGACTAATATGCTAATAATATTTGGTAAATGTACAGGTTTGTTTTCAATTATTGGTCTAAGTCGAACAACACTTAGATAGGATAAAATTACGTTGAGATCGCATTGATTCCACGGAATAGAAGAGCTTTTCATAGCAGGATCATTATCGATTATTGGATTTAAGTCATATGACACTGGGATTGGTATGAGCTAAGTCTGGATGGTATCGACTTGAAAGTTTAGTTACCAATCTCATGTGTTTTACAGCTAACATATTGAACAAATATAAATAGACTACATATTTTCCTGCAATTAAACAACAAAATAGTACACAGCAATTTAAACAGGTCCTCAACTCATAAATGTCAACGCGCTGTCAAGTCTTGCACAGTCCATAATACGCAGGTGGACTGAAATGTTCTTCGTCTTCTTTCTACTTGCACAATTGATTATTAAAAATGATAATCGATTAAAGTAGCCTCCTTCGAGACAGTTTGCGAAGATTGCAATCCAGCCGTCGGCCTACTGTCCAATGTTAGCGGCCTGCTGTGCTTTACTTCTGTGGTTGTCTGCATGTGTTGAGCAAGACAGTTTACATTGTTTTGGTATGCGTTGCAAAAAACAGGATCAAAATGGGCATAGCCGAAAACGTCTGAGTAGACGTAAAATTTTTCCCAAGGTTGACAAAGGAAGTACGAGTATCTGCACATCAAGGTAAAAATTTATATTATTTATGGTTCAAGTTCGAACGTGATTCGCATACACAAACGCAACCACTGCTCCTTTTATTAATGAAGATCATCACAGACGTGCACTGACGGGTTGTCTTTTTGTATTTGGTTAAACAGCAAGTAGGGTGATCTATGCCTCATCTTATTTCCCCATATTAATTAAATGCACAATACAATATGGGAGACAATATGACTATTACCCATGTTTACGACAAAAATTGCTCTGACAAATTAAATTGAGAACTTGGTACTTACCGAAAACTGGCCTTTGATTGAGATCAGCACCTGCTTTGCACAGTGGACACAATTCGTCTATGAATTATATGCATTCGAATTAAATTTGTGCTTTAGGTAGAACCGAAATCGATGCTTAGTTTTTGCACGCATCACTATATTTCTACTTACACCGTTCCAACATTGGCAATTAAAACGTCACAAGAAAAAAAAGAAAAAAGTAACGGAACATGAAAAAGAAGCCGACGCTTTTTTCATCGTTAAATCTCAAAGCAATTGTGATTTGTTTGCCGCTCCATGCCAGTGGTAATCAATATCACATATCTCTTCAACCACATTGCATTTTGTAATTGTTTTCGTCATAACATTTTATAATTATTAATTTTATATTTTTCACTATTTTACAAAATTGAGTTATCGTCTACATGTACACGCATTTTATACATTTCTCGGGCATCTTGGCAATTAGTCGCCATTAATGATGGTTTTAAATGGCGTAGTTTAATGATTGCTTTTTGTATTGATGTATTATTTAACAAATCAAAGAACTGCAGGATGCCAACGAAATTGGAATGTAAATCAAACTGTAAACATCGATTGGTCGCGATTTCGATTACTATCGAAATTCATAATTTAGTTCCGATGTATCGAGTTAAATAATCGATGTTTTTCGATGCTTTGCTTTTGTGCGCTATTAACGATGTGTAACGTTTTTATAACAATTGACAAATTACACAAATTGCAACATTTGGCATTTGATAAATAGGACCATCCGAAAAAAGCATTCGATGCTACATTTATTTCTTCTGTTTACTATAATCGCAGAGTGTAAGTAATTGTTTGTGAATTGTACCATATTGTTAATAATTACCAATGTTATGCACAATGTGTTAGATTTACCAGTGTAATCAGTGGTCCCCGATTAGCCTGTCACATGTGAAAAGAAAGCTGATGATGCTACCATTTTGGCTGCGTCCAGTAACATCAATATTCCATCAGAGTACATGATCCAATCAATACCTCTGATGCAGTGCGGCAGAAACAGCAACATTCTAAATTAAACTTCAATTGAAGTTTAGCTTCTGTCATTGCTATAGCCACTGCTTCTGTCAACGGTTTGAAATGGTCAATGGAATGCAACTTGTTTTTCATACACCATTGGCAATGTTCCCGTCCTAAATAATAGCCGCCTGCCGTCCGAATTACATGCTGTCAAAAAAAGGCAACCAAAATGTATCCAGAATAGGAGAGCAGATATTTAAGAGTCGCAGCAAAAGTTGCCTTAGCGAAACGTATCATGTACAGAAAATGTATTATGAATTCAAAATGTTTTTGTTATGCGTATCTTCTGTTCTTTGCTAATGCCAAGGATTCAATTACTACTATTTGTTTTTGAGTTGAAGCTGTCAGAATTAATTACGCACTTATTCGAATATGTTGACAGCGTTGATTATCCATCCACTTTGGCATCAAAAGCAGTTTAGTTTAATGAATTATTCTTAAACAATACAAAAAAACGAATTCTTCTGTCTTAACCTGAATTTGTAACGACGTTATGTCGTACTGTTTTTTAGGGTATTATATATTCGTCACTTTAAGGAATGGTAGTAGATTTTTCCTGTTTAAGCTTTTGAAGATAATTTTTTTTTGTTTCTCTTACCTATCATTCGTCCGTATTGATTCTACCACCTAAGCTGTGTTTTCGTATAAGCAATAAGTTCACAATACCGCCTGAAACTCGTTCTTTAACTTTTGCAGCTCAGATCCAGCAACTTTTTAAAGTACGCTCCTTTAAAACATGAGAGGGGGCAGACTGTTGAAACTCCAAGTTTCTTGGAATATCGCTCGAGATCAATCTTTCAACACAGTCTGATTGCATATTTTTATATGGTAGTTGGGCAGATCGTTCACATCCATTTTCGGCGTTTCTGTGTGTTCGGACAGGCAGCTACTAGTGGCTGTTTTTGTTCTTTGCTTTGTTTTACCACGTGCTCCTTGATGTTTATACCTTTAAATTTCGATTCACGGTCCACCAAAAATTCCAGTAATTTCAATGCAACTGCTTCTTTTTTGTTTACTATTGTCTTCATCATTTACACTATTAATGAGATTTTTTAACACGTATAGTCAACTCAATTGGGTACATTGTGACATGGATTATTCTATTGAGACAATTTAATGAAACCTATGTTAAAGATTACTATTTTTTCAATAAAATTGTTGTTGTTAACGCCTAAATACCTTACGTAAAAAATATCAATTAAATTCTTCGGTAAATCTACTTAAACCATGAATTCTTTAATGTCAATAAATGCAAATTTAAACCAATCAAAAAATTTATCACATTTGTAAATAACATTACCAAAAGTTACCATGACTAGAAGATGATGAGGCGAGGCAAACAAGAGCTTCAGTTCTATCAATCCGCATAGTGCTACTTTCTGTGCAGCAAAATGTCGGTCAGACTTTGCGTGGGCCAGACGTGGAACACGTTGCGCGAATGCTCTGATGCTTGGCGTCGATATACTATCCATGTCTTCTTCACCCATGACAAGGATTACGCCAGAGCCGACTGGACTACAATGGTAGTGACACGCAATAAAAGCTGGCCACAGGCCACAGGCATCTAGAAAAATGTGTAAATTATAGTGTGCTGATAAGTATCTCGTGTCTTGCCTCGACCATGGGCTTTGGACATAAGGGCAAAAGTTTGCATTGTGTGGGTGGAGTCTTAATCTAAACAACGATGTGGTACCTGTACGCTAGCTGTCGTCTGACCAGGTGTTGCTCTCGCACAATTAGCAGTCCCGGCATCGCTCAGCCGTTGGCAGTTAAACAAAATTGATGGGCCGCCAACTCGACGTGGTCGTTGTTGCTATAAAGTGCCCAAGAGTTACTCGAGTGGCGCCAATGCCTAGGCTTCACCATCATTTTGACTTAGGGCTATAACTTGTTTGTATGGTTGTGGCGACGAACGCGCGAATTTATAACAGGCTTATGACAGTGTTCAACGACGAGATACCTTGCACTATAGATGTCTCCTTTCTAGAGAGAAAAAATATTAGTATTATGCGAAATGTGAAATACATTACTTCTATTTGCAAGAATACGACGAATTACTCGTTGACAATCGGCAACAAAAAAACTACGTTTTTTCAAGCCAGCCAGGCATTGCTAAGAATAACTAATTTGAATTAGTTTAAGTGTTAGTTTAAAGAGGTAACTACCCATTTAATGATATTTTAATGAATAGGGTATAACCAAGCCTAAATAATACAATTCTTCTTTGATTTATTTTAGGAATGTCAATTGTGTGCTGCTAGCTGGTCACCATAGTATCTTGCGTTCCGATGCACACAGACAGCTCTTTCTCCACCACTGTCTGGCCTCTATCCCCTAGTCTCTGCATAGGCTACTTTGACTTGTCTTGCAATTTAGGCGTCAGTATGCAAATACTTTGCATTGGCGATGTTTTGAACTAAACGTTGCCAGCTGTTGAGCTTTTCATATTTTCTGTGTATATATATGTAGTTTGGTATGAACAGAACCATTATATAAATAACTACAAAAATTACTTTTCTAACAATTCACACATAAGAGCCCAAGACTTTAGACTGAGTTTATTGTTTACACATCAGACGTAGACAAATCTATTTACCTACCCAGACTTCTAGACTATTTTATAAGAAATTTAAAAGTTTTGAAAGAATACCAAATTGACATTGATGCTTCAACAATCATTTATTAACTATTAGTCCTGCAAATCCTAACGCATATATTTAAAGTTTCTTATTTCAATGTGTAAGCCATCACGCTTTTGTTCATAAAATAGTGTTACATTCCAACAACTATGATTTTCAAATCGTTTAAGCTGTACACAATAAATTAAAGGACTTGACTAAACACCATAAAATCCATAATGAAAATATTTTAGATTTTGCTTAAAGATTTTTTGTGATTACTGTTTTCAATAACATTTTACTTTTTAAACCAAAAAACTTATTTTTGAGATCAATCTTTATTTTTTTTTATCAGTGTAGATGCCGACACCTGTCACAGTTTTTTCAGTGGCTTAAAAAAGATCATAAGTTGGTTGGTCTATTTTTAGTGATATGCCTAATATTTGTGTGAAAATCAACATTTCATTGCTACCGTCACATGTTAACCAACAGCGAAAAAGTTTTTTGATTGTTTACACAAATGCTAATTTGTTGCGTTGACACTGGAAGTCTCAGCAACCGCAGATTTTACGACTATCAGGCATATAAGTATTAAGTATGGATTGATTTGACTTGCTGATAAGGACTTAATCTTTCAAATCACGAAAAATTTGTTGCAGTGAAAATGTGAAAATAAATTAAAATCATCAAAATAAACTAATTTCTTCCTTAATGTGTATCAGAAACAAGTTATTTGAACCACATATACATACTTATATCCCATCCTGGTTTTACTGACCATATTCTAAAGAGTGTAAAAATTCCAATATCCCCTTTTCAAGTGTATAAACTTGTCGGCACATCGAAGTCCGTTTCCAACTGTTTCTTATTTCGTGTTTTGACTTCTCTGACCATGCGTTTTTGTCATTCCTTGTGTTGACGGAATATAAATTAGTTTTAAAGCAATTTTTATGCGTTCCCAAGATTCATTTTATTATTTTTGATGTCTTTTAAGACTGCATCAATTTTTTACTCTGAAAGTAATTTTAATACGGAGAACAGACCATGCAGTTATTTCAATTTTTGATTGAATTCTGATACTACCAAAATTAAATAAATTATGTTATTTAGTAATAACAGTGAAGAGATAGGGTTAAATTTTGCATTACGTTAGAAACAGTAATAATGCCAAAAAAGGTAATAGGTAAAATCATTTCTTATCTTGTTGTTAATTAAAGGTTTAAAAGCACAACTTATTTATGATTGGTTCTGAGAATTATAAAAAAATTAAAATATATCTAATTATCTGATACAGTTGTTCTCATTGGGTTATTGATGATCGTTTGAATAAAGAAATGCAATTAATAAGTTTTATGAAGACGTAATCAATAGTCGCAGTTACATCAGCTTATTTTGAAATATTACCTGTACCAGCTGCGCATTTAAATTCAGTAAGCCTGTATAAATTAATATGAAATCTTTAAAGCAAATATGAACTCAACTTGACTATTATTTAACAAGTTAATACTATGTTCAATTACACTTTTACGAAATAAATAACTTAATTGAAAATTAAAAGCATAACTTTGCTAATTAATCATTTTGTCCGCCTTAATCCTTATACAGTTATGACAGAACCAGACTTAAACATTCTATTATATATTTTAGTAATCATTGGTGATTAGCTAGCGCGATAAAGTTATGTTTAATCTAAAATAAAATAAATATACTGTTTCTAAAAAAAACTATATTCACATCATGCAAGTTCATTAGAAAACTTCCCATAATTACAATCTAAATTATACATGTAAGCGATACATATATTATTTTCAAACACCTGCCTTTCAAAATCAAAACAGTCAACAGCTTGTTCTAATTAACCAGTTTTCTATGGTCAAAAGCTGATGAAATGTAAACCGACTATTGCACACTGGGTCAAGTAGATGCATGGCGAAGAAACGAAGCAAAACTTGCATATCTTTAAAATGTGTCATAAGTACGCGTGTACCGTGTACGCGAAATCAATATCGAAACTCCTTGTGTCTGCTAGTTAGATTAGCTGGCTATATGTGTATAGGAAGCGGTATATATATGTATCATTTTGTGGCTGATAAGTGGTTTGCTTTGGTGTTGCAAAAGAGCTCGTTGGAGCCCGGTGCACTTGAACCGGCCTTCTGTCGTTCTGTGCGCACCTGTTGTGCTTCAAATCTCACTCTTCGTTCATTATTCCATCAAATGGCTTGTTGTGGGCTGATAAGATTATTTAACATATAAAAATATATAACCCCATCACATCTACCCACACGCTTGGGCTTTACCGCATGAATCTAATGTTTTGGGTACTCATGCACCAGGGAGTGTATTAGGTCACCTCAGCTACTTCTCTAAATATTGTATTTAACCCTTTTGCTTTTAAGGCCATTAAAAAACTATTTGCATGTCAATGAATTACACAAAAGTCTTTATATATTTTTAACAGTTTTAATTTTTTGATTGTATTTAGTATACTTAGAAAAATATATACATTTCTTAGATACAGGTTTTAGAGGACTACATCAACTTTATACGACTAATGTATGTAGCATACAACGCACAAATTTAAATTAGAGTGTCTTTGGACAAGTCTCAAGGCAACTCGTATGGACAAATGTTCTATAATTTATATTTAGTTTCAAAAATTTCTTAACATGGCTATAAATTATGGCCCGTTATTGTCATAAGTATTATTGATTACTCAAACTTATTTTTATTGTCTTTCAAAAAATGTTATACATATATTGTTTGTACTATAAAACAAATGTTCAACTATATACATTTCTTTAAAATCGAATTCTAAAATAGGATCACAATGCATATGATGCATACTTAAAATATTTTGTAATATTAGTACACTTTAATCTTATATCATGAGTTTACAAAATTAGAACATATTAAAGAAGCTCTGAAAACTAAGCTTCCTTGCCAATGGACATTAAGTTTACTTAAATTTTACATACCGACTGGGGTATGTACATATTGGCCTGCACAGGAACTATCAAGGTGACTCTTAAGGAAACTATGTACATATATATATACATATATACATATATATGATACAAGCAGTAAGTCGGTTGCATGAAGTCTTTTCAAATTTAAGTAAGTTAACTTTATTAAACTATAACGCGTGCCTTTCACTCGTCTTTTTTGCGCTTAGCCTTTCCCTCGGTTTGAATTGTTGAAGTGATTGCATCGATGCAATCGGCAATTGATGGTTCCGATTGATCCGCACTGTAGTCCTGGCCAGCCATACGACTTAGCGTTAATATGTAGGAACAAGCCACACGTAACACTGAGAGCTTGGACAGCTTTTGTGAACTGGCATATGCAGGTACAGCCCGACGTAAAGTCTCGTACGCTGCAGAAATTGTATGAACTCGTGTACGTTCTCGAGCGTTTGCCTCAATCCTTCGTTCTCGAGTCATATTTTTATAATTGCGCTGCTGCGGCGGTCTGGATTGCGAGCCACTTTGGCCATCTTTACATATGTGCTCATCATTTACGTTTAGGGTAGCTTCATTTAGTACTGATGGCTTATTAGTCTGGACATTAGAATTAAATTTTCCTGTATTGGATTCAGTCTCTCGGGATTGTGACAACCTGGCCACCAAAGCTAACGGCTCTTGTTGTTCTGGTTGTGTTGTATAACCCAGAGATCGATGTAATGTTGTCACTCCTGGGTGACGTACATAAATGTGAGCAGGGTTTGGTTCAGATTCACGTGGGGATGTATGACTAGGATCCCACGAGAGTTCCAAAGCCGTATGGCTGTTACTAAAATGTGGCGGGGATGGAATAGATGGCGGCGTCAAAATTACACCTGAATCAGCTGACGAGGTATAACGTATTCGTTTTTTAAGAGGGCCTGATGCTGCCATACATGAATTAGCAGAAGTCGAATCTACAACTTTTGAAGGCTCCAAGCTTTTACGCTTATTTCGAACCAATACAGTACATTTTTCTTCCACTGTTTTATGGTCTTTATTCGGTCCGATAATAGAACTTCCGGAGCGTACGATATCCTGCACCAAATCGTCGCCACCTTCGCTTTCCGAGCTAGCAGAGCAAAACCCAGCATCGCGATCGTTTGAAATGGGTGAATCTAAAAAAAATAAGAAAAGAATGAATAACGTTAAACTAAAAATATTGTAAATTTATGTTCTTTTAATAAAGCAAAATTATCCTTCATGCAGAAATGCAGGCAATTGTGTTATATTTTGGTTGGTTTGGCAAGCATGTAAATAAATAAAAAGTCCCAAAGTTGCAAATTCAAGTTATTTATCGCAAACGAGAATGAAACCAGTTTCCAGATGCTTGTACTGTAAACCATTGACCTCCAGAAACATTTTTTTTTTTTTGGTAACACGGTTAAAAACGTGTCACTTGTTGCATATTTGTAAGCCCTCGAAACGAACATTTTAACTTAAAACTTAAATCCCAAGACAGTTGTCTCTTACAAGTAATTAGCAAAATTTCCCATTGAAAAAACACTACGCAAATTGGGCTATGGATATTTTGAATGTCATTATTAAATATTTTAACAATCAGTAATATTACATATGCGTAAATTCTTCTTTTTTCAACTAATACGATGTTTATCTTAACAGAAAGAGCCATACTCACACAAACACATGTGACTTGATGTGTTTTGCATGTTGACACAACTATTTATAACCACATTATTTTGCTATCTTTGCTAATTTTAGACCAGCAAATAGAGAAACAAAATTCAAGCAACTGATAATCGTTGCAAAAACATGCTGTACAAATAATGGTAGGAAGTTTAGTGTGTACATTTGTCAAGTAATATTCAAGTAGCTCTCGTATAATTGCTACAGCAAAAAAAAGACTAGGGCATCAGTGTACCAACTACGTACCAACGGAACTTTATGTAAAGAAAAACGTTGATTAAACGTCAATTTTATGGCACAAGATGCTCTCCACACTAAAGGGCTATACAACATTTCCTTGATTCTTGAAAAAAAAAGTTATAGAAAAATTTAGTAAAATTTGTTTTTTCTCTGCCAATGATCTTAAATTACTTTTTGCGTATCATTAAAATAAAAAATTAAAAAAAAAAATAAAAAAAAAGCCTTTTTATGAAAACTGAATCACACTTTATGCAAATCATCCTTAGAATAATGTACCAGACAGCTATAAACCTAGTATTCACACTAAAAATCAGGCAAAGGTTATCTCATTCAGTGTCTGCCTCATTCGGACGGATAGTCGTGTTGAAAGCTGTCCGAGTTCTCTGTGTGGAAAACTTGGTATTATTGTTTTATGTGTAAACTATAATTTTAAGCGCATTATACAGTGATCTTGCATTGATTATAATACTCGTAATATGACAGTATGTTTTTATGAATGAAATGATAGAGATAATAAGCACATGTTTATCGAATTTAATTTAATAAATATTTTAATTCTTCCCTTAATTAAAATAGTAGGGGCTACCGGACAGAAAAACTCGTAGAAATTCTCTATGTAGTATACAGTAGTTACATAAAATCTTTGAAAGTATCTTCACATCTTCCCAACTGCCAAGATTGCTCCAGCCAAGGCCTTAGCATCTGTATTGCTACTCCTTCGGCTTGAAGTAAGGGAAGAGCGGGGACAGACAGCTGAATCCCAAAAACTAAATGTGATTGCTAAACGGCGCCCTCTTGGTTTGGCGCCGTTGGTTTCTCCGACTGTGACGCGTGTCGGACTGGGGCTAGTAAACAATGCGTCGCGAAAATATGAAAATTGTCACACAAAGAAAACGAATCTATGAGATGTTGTTAAAAAATCAAGTATTTAGTAAATTATTTCGCTCTAGATTTGTTTTGGTTTATCCAGTAGGAAGTTATACAGATTCAACAAGTTAAGCACAGTGTATGTTTTAATTCCAAAAAATTAATGCAACTTTCAGACAGCTAAAATCAAATAATGTCAAATAAATATACTTAAAATAAGTGATGTACATGCAATTGTCTTCGCCAAAAATTATTAGAAGTTATAAAAGCAGCGAGTGTGGGTACACGGACACCTTTTGTTATATTAGTGAAGTATAATTTATATTTTATTACTTAGAGATTGTTCACAGCTGTATATTGCCTAACACACTTGCCTGAAATTCTTTTTTCCATGTAAATTTTAATACTAGAGATTTGTTACTTGTTGGCCATAAGTAAAACACTGCAATTTTGATGGATAACTGCCAACTACTGCTACAGATCCCTTAAAAACAATATATTAACAGCTGTTTTTGAATTTATTTACTTTTTTATTTCAATTCTGTCATTAACCTTGTTCATGAAACCAACCAGCAATTTCCTGCGAGTTACGTTTGTAACAATTGTGTTTGTAAGTTATTGTTTTGCTTTCTGCTTAGCATAGCGAATATTAGACAGTGAAAAAACTGAAACGAGGTCTGGTCACCTGGTTGACGATGTATTATTGGTAGATATCATTGGTTTTATTAATTGCTTTAAATTAACTTTTATTCCCATAGTCAAGTTTTTTGCAATATTGTGGTATTTACTTTCGGTCAAAATGATATTCTTTATTGTCAAATTTTTTCTTTATATTTTTTGGCCGTTTTTTAATAGTTTACCTTTTTTTATAATTGCTTCCAGCTCGGCTGCATTTAATTGCATGTATATTTGGTCTTTTTTGTCGCCTGCCATGATTAAATTGAATTACTTCCAATAGTTTATATGTTGAAGGAGAGCGCGTAATCCAATGGACGGGTTTCCACTTTTTTTTTTAACTTCACTTGTAAAACTTATAAGATATAAATTCCACCATGCAGATATCAAATATTTATAAATGTAGGTGGTGATTTTTCGTAAATAATTATGTTTGCCATCACAAAATAAGAAATCCTTAAAAAATGTATTCAATACTATCACAAATCGAACAGATTTTCCAGTTTTTTTATTGTTTACACTTTATAGCGTATAGTTTGTTCAAACGTCGGACTGCTAGCAACACCGCACGTCTGTTCACCACGAGAGAATCTTTCGCTTTGACAGGGACAAACACGCTCGCTTTCATGCTGAAAACAACACGCGGTCAAACTGGTTGTGTTGCATTTAGTGATGGGTGCGTGTTCAACCGTTCGATAAGGTGTGTTCATATTGTAAAACATTATGAAAGGTTCTAAGCCGCTCAAAATATATTTATATTTCGATTATTCGGCCTGTGCTTTAATATAGAAATAAAATAAGTTTGTAATGCTTAACTAAGTTAACAAAATAAAATTTTTTAATACTTTCATATTTCTATTTTACCATCAACAATAAATTTTTAAAGTTGTGTAAATTAAATATTTATTTAATGATGCTTTCAGTTTATAAAACAAAAACTGAAAAAACTCTGCATTAAAGCACCTACATATATTATTTCTGTGATATTTATTAAATACAAATCTCAAATCGAACCAACGAACATGTTCGATGCAACATTTTATTGTTGATTTTATCAATGAACTTAAAAGTGAACAAATGTGTACTGGATTTTACGTTTGTCTATGAAAGCAGATTTGTAATATAGAGTGTATTTTATTCAGCAAATATATACAGTAGATCAACAATCTATAGGGCCAATCACCCATATCAGCCTGTTGAGATTTTTGATTTTATGTTTAAAAAAATAAATCTAATATGAGAAATATAAGATATGAGTTAAGAATGTGATTGACTTTATGTTGCTACAATGACGTCACTCTTTCAATATTTCATTCCTTCACTCACTAATTAATTCTATATGAAGGAACACTGCTGTTAAGACTGGTCGATGGCTGGCATCACCCTCTGTTGTTGCTAATGAATTAAAGTGTTACCACATGCAAAAGAGTTGGTCGATTATGGGGGGTCATTGTCATCATTGATGGCGTTGTTTTTAAAATTTTATTTTGGTGGATCAATATTAGAGAAACTAATTTCCCATGCAATAGACGGTATTCTCTACAAAGATTGTGCCGAACGGAATTCATCGGCTTTAGTTATAGTTGCATTGATAATATACGACCCCAAAAACAACTTGATAGACCTTGCCATCATGCAACACATTGTGTGCGTAGCGTGAAGTGAATTATAATGAGTCAGTGTTACAGATGCTGCACCACTGGGTGCTCCCCTCGAGTAGTCAGTTTTAACGCCGCCATGTGGAATTCCACACAATTGGTCATTTCTTCACTGCACTACCCCGTTGGATGGCAGTTTTGCAACGCTTGCAACATAGCTTACGTCTGCTGCAGCAGCAGCAGCTTGGACAACCGCGCGCTGTTTACATAAATCTCAGGCGCTGGCAATGGCGGCTGGACTCTTAATTTTTATCAAGATGCATGTAGAAGAGTTTGCAATACGAAGTGAAGTGCAGTCACAAAGCTGAGGATGCTTCACACAATCTCACTCGCAGAAGTCTGTGATTTCCATGCTCATGCCAAAGTACCCATGGTGGTGAGGAACAAACACTGTTACATGGAGCTTTGCCACATGGACTGCCCACGCGGCAGATATTCAACTAAGATGACTTTGGTGTGAGTTTCATGCTGTCACAGGCAGTGAGCTCGGAAAACTGTTTCGTTTTTCCTTTTATTCTCGCAGTTGGTGGCAAATGCGTCATGTGTTATGCTGCTCAGACGATGGTGCGATGGTGATGAAAACTACGTGGTTGGCATTGGCGTCATCAACCTCGACTAACAGTGTGAGAGTCTTATGTTGAGTTTTAAATAACTTACATAGATCCATTGGCAACTGTATGACAAGGTGAATATAAAAAGAAATAATTCAATCTCATTTTAAGAATCCATAGAAAGAAGACCAAAAAGTATTTCTAGGAAAATGTTTAAATTTCGCATGATTATTCCATCTTAAGGAGCCAAAACCAAACCTGCTCTCGAAAAACACAACTTAAAAAAAATAAAAAGAGCCACTAATATTGTTAAAGGCCTTTTTGGTTGCTAGGTCCGTCCAGCATAAGAAAACATATGAACAACACCACAAAACCATTTCTACCAATCAGTTCTCGGCAGATGTGCACTGTTTTCGAGTTTCTGGTTGTCGCAGGGAAGACCTTAAAATACGACTTTTGGGTTCATACCCTTCATTTAATATGATCACAAATTGTACTTCCATTTTTATTTATAATTGAATACATATATAATTATTAGCAGAATTGAACCTCATAATTTGAAGAAAGATTAATTTATTGAACAAAGAACAAGGTATTTCGTAGTCGACCCCACCCGCATTCCATTTTTTTGGTCCTTCACAAGTATGCAAGATTCGACCGACGGCTAACCAGTTTACCTGTTGCTTTGGCCAGACGCCATAGCATATACAACTTGAACAGCCGTCGAAATAGTGGGCTCGGCAAAACTTTTATGTTAACTCATTTCTTATATCAAACTACAAGTTCAAGGATATTGTATATGTACGTATGTATATATTTTAGAAGTTTCTGTGTAATTTGATCGTTCTTCTAAAGCGACATCAGTTTTTCAGAACCCCAGATAGAATTACAGCAGTATTATTTCATAATATCTCGCCTGAAATTAGCTTAAGTTGCAGTTATTGATTTGGCTTCTGTGGAGTATTTAGTCGCATTACAATTTTATATAAAACAAAGTAAAAATGAGTATAAAAAGATTGTTATAATTTATGCAACACAATTCAGTAAGTATCGTAAAGTACAAACATGTAAAGTAGTCATAAAAATCTTAAAGTTTTTTAGATTTTTCAATATCAAATCAAGTACAGCATATCCGTTGCGTAGGAGATTAAAGTCAGACGGGGTCATCGACAGGCTCAAAAACTAATTGTTTTCAGTCTCCTTAATTTAATTACCGGCTACTTCCACATTCGGTCGGCCTAGCGGCACTGCAGCTCGGTATATTCTTACTTTTACCCAGTGAAGTTCATGAGGTCCAGGTAGTTGTTATTAATTCTAAGAATTTACAAAGCGGTTGTGCACTTGTTTTTCTTTTCTTAATTGTGGCTCTCTAATGACTTTTACGCGACTTATCGCGAAATGTTTATAATATTGCTTTAGGCCCAATGCATGTTAATGATATACCCATTTTCTTAATAAGTTATAGGGATAAACTGACTTCCTATTAAGAAATTAAACGTAATCCTAATTGAAATTTAATTAATCATTGGTACATGCATTTCGAATAATGGATACATTGAGACTAATTCATGTTGGGAGGAGTTTATAATTTAGTTTCAGTGGAGTTATGTCAATGTTAATTATATACAGAAACCCCTTTTCTAATAACCGTTTGATCTTGTTGCATTATAATTTTTTGCTGAAGAATACTTTTCTAACTGAGAAATAAAAATATACACATATTATTGAACATTATCTATAAGCAAGTCAACGAAAAAAATACCCAATTCAGAAGTTAATCGTCTGTTTCAGATGCTTTTCCTAAAACACTAAGCTAAAAACGGCAGGTGTGTGTGTCCCTAAGCGGCAAGCACAGACATATGTATTTGATAAACGCTTAGCATATACATATCTGTAAATATGTGTCTTTTGTTGTCGTCGTAATATGCACATGTTCATGCATGTGACGTCACAACAGGGATTGCATGTTATGAGCTATTGGTCTGAGCAACAACCTGGCAACCAAATGTCGACCGTATATCGGCTCACGTGTCATTTGAGCGTTACTCACCCCATTCGAAATTTTGCACATGGTCCTTTGGTTCTATTACATTATCAGATCACGTGTATACAGGGTCAACTTATTTGTATTGTGTGCTTCTGTTCATATATAATTTCCTTACCAGGAATAGAGACTGACATCTGCACATCCGTATTCTTATTAAACTTAGTGACTTTTCTAATGTTTTAAAATTTACCAATCTTAATGTTCCAGCAAGTACACCGTTTAAATAATTACAATAGTAGCTTACTCTACAGCTATCAAAGAGTAAAAAATTTTAAAGGCGAATCAAATTGTCATTGGATGGATGCGAACTAAATGATATAGAGACAAATTGGCGACAAAGTGTAAGGAGAAGTACATATTTATGTAAGTACACTCAGAAATATATACATAGATACATTGTATATGTATTTCCTGGCACACATGTGCGCAGAAGGCGGGAATGGCAAAATACATATGTGTTTGCCTCACGACCTTCGGTCGGCGTCAGCTTGACTCTTGCTATTTTTCATGGAAGTTTCACAGTCGGCGACTGATTGCACATATGGTGCCCAGAACCCAAAGAAAAAATTTACCGCGTATTACCAACGTTCTCTCAAAATACTGTATACAAATACTGATTGTGTGATTTTTGCACTAGCCCTTAACAAGTAAGCGGAAGATTTTATTTGAGTACTGCATGCTTGCGTGAGAATATTTTTGGGAAACTTCAGTTTCCCTTCCGCACTGGAAAACGTTTTTACAATGTATATTGTGAGAAACATTGGGGCTTGCCTAAAGTTAGCTGAATTTAAGATTGAAACGGTATATATTTCTATCAATATCATAAGCAATTAAATACTTAAATATATCAGACGCTCATTTAAAAATAAATGCGTATTCACAAATTAGGGAGAAGCAGTAGTTTTAAGATTCAAAGTAAAACGTGACAGCCTCTAGCGAAATTCAAGAAACATTTTAGAAGGACGGTGGCAATCAAATGCATGCAAACGAACTTGGTTCGTAGTGCAGAATTTGAAACCAAATTTACGCTATTAGTGCTGAAATATTACCAAACAAACTGTGCGTCGAGACAGTTGATGCATAGGTATCAAACAACTTTAAAGTTCGTCGAAGTTTATCACGCAATGTCTTCAAGATAAACCTTTACTTTACTCGAAGAACCCAGTCATTTCCCACGCTTCGTATTATCGAAAACACCCTCAAGCTTATTATCAACACAAAAAAAATTAAAAAAAACAAAGCTATTGGTATATCCACATGCGATATGTACTTTCATGAACAATCTGCGGACAAACTATCTTACTTCTCTGATGGCTACTGTGCACTTTAAAGTCACTACTAATTTGCACAGAAGCATGTTAATACGAAAAACGAGATTGCTTTGGGCTAAGATTCAGTCCATGAAGCGACATATAAAGCGTTCTCTGGTTCCAGATCACGTTCTTGCAATTGCGAGGAGTGAACTAATGTAATACACATTTAAGTGTATGTGCAGGGGTCCTGCAATCGGGTTAAACTTTCTAATACTTTAAAATGCGCTGTGGTCATTTATGTGATTAAATGTGTATGTGAATTAATTAATAACTAAACTAAACTATTGTAGATATTTTTGCAAATATGTATATCCTCTAATCGTTTCGAGAATTATTTTTATGTAGTTCAGTCCTGAAGATTAAAAAAAGGAATTCTTTTCGATGTGCCTTGAAGGAATACCTGTCAAGATATGTTTCTTGTACCTGTTCTAGACATGCCTGGTGTTTTACTTCCTTGTTTCGACCATTGTATGTTGTCCTTGCCATAAAAGTGCGTTTGTATATACCTTTTGTTGTAAAGTTTCACTAATATTTTGCGTGTATATTTTCAAAAGGCTAGACATAAAAATACTTCTTTAATTTTCCTGGCGCCACCTGCACAGTGGGTTACCAAAGACATAAGTAACAAGCAGAAAAGTATGGAACGGGAGTGTCAAAAGTGAAAAGCATTCAAACAGTTGAAGATGATATTAGACACATACACACAACAAAGATACATGAAAATATGTTGACACCATTTTTTGGCGCTGAACGAGAATATGTATAAATAGTAAGAGACTTAGTGACTTCCAGTTAAGTTGGATAACCATCAAAAACTTAAGCAGCCTGTGCCAGATGCCCTCCAGTAGCCGCGCGTTGACATTGACGCATGCCGTGGCCACTGAACATGTATGAAAGACCATTGCCTGCCATGAACTCACTTCTTGCCATGGTCATAACAGGTTTGAATTCCTCATTTGCGTGCTGTTCGACCTGATATCCAAACATCTGTACTTAAGCCTTTTTCTTTTGCATGCTTTTGACAGTCTCAAGAGTGCACGATGTGCACAGCTGGCCTGGCCTATGTCCCATGTGTCCCCTACACATCGTGCCAATCGAAAGGTGACTAACAACTGCCACTGTTGATCTTCCGTCGAGCATTCCACTAATAATTGCTGCATGCGGTTGGCTTGTCAGGTGCTTTTGCATTGGTCCACTACTGCGTTAAACGACCTTGTCGACTTTCAACAGGTGAATTGAAGAACAGTTTACACAAAACAACCTAATCAAAAACAGGCAGTATTTATAATTGTCACGTCATTTCTTGATATATGAAAAACTCATTATTAGAATTTCAGTTTTCATTATTATATATGAGAATCAAATATTTTAAAGATTTTTCTCCTTCCAGAACAAAAGGCCTTTTTCTGGCCTCTTGTTTTCTTTAAATATTTTTTTTTTTTTTTTGATAAAGTATTTTTATTTATATAAAGTGAAGTGAAGCGACAATATATATATATAAAAAAAAGTTAGTAGTGCATATTTCTCCCTAATCGTTGGCAAAAATATCGTAGTTTTCTGTTCCGTTCATTCTTAAAAAAAAAAAAAAACAAAAACAAAACTGGCGCCAGACTTGCAAGAATATGCTGGCAATTAGAAATGATTTTTACTTTGTTTTCATTATACATATGTATTTATTTAATACGTCTATATGTATTTGAGCTTACACATATATATTTAAGTTTGTAAAATAAGATCGTGAAAACGGCAATACACGAGGATCCGAGCAACAGATTGTCAGAATGTCACTAAATGGACTTTGTACGAAGACAATATACTTGGCAATGTGTTCCGACGGCTAGATGGGCGCCTTAGTCGTCGCTAAGTGCATTTGCATCTGTCGTTTAAATTTTGGCGTCAGATGAAAATGAAACCAATGACCAACTGCATGTATTGTATCTGGCACAAAAGTTCAAACGCATAGCATAGTGAGGCATTACTGGCAGAATTTAGAGAACAGTCCTGGCGCCGGTAAAATATGTGCGATATACTGCAACTATATAATACAGTATGTGTCAGACGGTCGTTACACTAATTTGATACCAAAAAATGTCCAATTTCAACTACACATCGATTGAAAAAAAAAACTAAATTAACTTGTAGAGCTTCATAAATTAAACCGAGTTTCACATTTTAGCATATCGGTTGTTTATCTGATTCCTTGTGACGTTATAAGCCACTTATTTTGACACCGTTTTAACCAAATATCGGTACAACAATTTAGCCAAAATTTTGTTCAACTGTTCTGCAATGTTAATTAATAGAATAATGTTGCATCCCTTAAAAACAGGACAGATCTGTCCGGAAAAAGAACAAATTGACATCACTGGCCATAACATATCATTAACGCGACCAACACTTAATACTGTATAGCGTGGGTTTGCATTTGTTATTTTAGAAAACCATAACGCATTACACAATATCGATAATGATTATAGGTCATAATGGAAACAATGTGTGGAATAATAATAATAACTCTAATGAAAACATAACAAAAAAAAATGTTATCTTCGGCTAGCCGAATATTAAATACCCTTGCAGACACGCATATTGCGTTAATTTCATTTTTATCAGTAATTGTTCCAACAGTAGCTATATGACATATAGGAAATGTGAGCATATGGGAAATGATAATAAATGCACATTGTGTGAATTTGGTTAAAATCGGTCAATAGACATGGAAAATTTTCATACTAAGTATTTCAACCGATTGTTTGTATGGCAGCTGTATGACATACTGGTCAGATCTGGATAAAATTTGGTCAGCTGATGAAAAATGGTAAAGAATGCATATTGCGTTCCTATGGGAGCTAGATGATATAGCGATCTAGCCGATTTTAACATATGAACTGCGTGCAGAGTGAATACACATGTGTACCAAGTTTCATCACGAAAGCTTCAAAACTGAGAGACTAGTTCGCATAGACACAGACGGACAGACGGACACGGCTATATCGACTTGTCTGTTGATGCTGATCAAAATTATATATACTTTATACAAAAACAATATACCCTCTGCAAGGGTATAGAAATTAAAGGAAGGGGTAATTACTAAGATGCGACTAAGAGTAAGAGCATTCGAAGACCGGCATGGCATAATTACATTTTTGAATTAGGATTTGGAAAAGATTATGATCATTTGGTTATGGAGTGGTTTAAGTATATTTGAACTTATCCAAAAATAAACCACATGCCACTTTATTCAATTTGCATGCGTTTCCGGAAACAAGACGACGCGTAGACAGCTGTCGCAAATTTTTTTGAAGTTTAGATCATACTGCAAGCATTCTCTATTCCAAGTATACATATGTATGTACATGTATTTACATATGTATGCATGTAGCTTATTTTCTCTTGGCACTAATTTTAGGGTTGTATTCCAGGGACAGTTATGTTGTCGTTGAATATGCCATAGCCATAAAAAGCAAAGTAATTAAAACGAATTAAAAAAAAAAATCTTTTAAATATTGGACTCACATACATATCATTTTCCGATTTTACAAAGTTATAAGCTTTAAATTGCTTTTGGGTATTTACTTAATTTCGCCATATTTTGGTTGAAAAGTTTATATTCAAAATAAAATATAAGCTGAATGCACTACTGCCTTTGTACACAATTAAAATCATAACTTAATTGTGTTTTCATCTTTTTCATGTGGTGTTAAAATGCATTTCCAAGTGTTGTCGTGTTGGTCGCGACCGGATTATAGAACGATAATTTGCTGCATTCCATACCCGCGACAAATTATTACAAAATGCAAGCAATAATTCGAATGATCTTTTTATATGTACTTTTGTAGACGTTCATTTCAGTCTGGCAGTTGTCTCAGCGTCGCAATTGTTTATACATGTACGTCATTTAACACAGGGTTGCGTTATATTCACCGTTATTGAAGTGGGGGCTTCTGTGGACAATAACTTACACAAATGCTTTTAGGCAGTGCACTTCACGATTTTTCCTAATTTTTTTAATAATTTTAATATATCAGCATTTAAATTAAAACCTCTTGTAAAAAATTAATTTAAAAAACAATTGTTGAAATATTACAACTTACTTATCGTGAGCCAAACGTAAAAAAAAAAAAAAACACACAATTAATAACGTAATACTGATTTTGATTTGAGTTTGATTTGGCAAATAGTATACTAACAAATATTTCACTGTAAAATAAAGTCAAAGTAAAAAACAACATATTTAATGAACAAAAAAAGAATAAAAAAGATATTTAGTACAGAATTTATAGTTGTTAACAAAAGTAGAACAACATTACATATTGACTATCGACAGGGCTAACTATAATAATTTTATCATAAAAAAAATGCCACACACGTGTTGATAACATGTCTTACTTATTAAAATACATTAATTTTCTATAAAAACTTGTATTGTTTTGTTTACTAATTAATTTAAATAAATAAAATACTGGTATCGACCAGCCACCACGATTATCAATATTACTTTAATCGGGAAGTATCCCCGTTCGACTGCTTTCTTATAAGTATCATTCGTCTCGTTATTTGCACTTAAATTACAAATAAAAAATACAATATTTTGTTAGTACATTAATTTTCTTTAAAAACTCGTTTTTTTTGTGTATTAATTAATTCAGAGTATGCAAACGAATAAAATACTGTTATCGACCGGCCACCACAATTTATCGGTCATCAATATTACTATAATCGGGTAGTATCCCCGTTCGACACTTTTCTTATAAGTATATATGGTTCACAGTTCGTACCTTGCATCTAAATTACATATAAAAACACAATATTTTGGTAGCACATGTAATTAATATCGTTGTGCAAAATGTCCAACGCACAGAGGTCATTTGTTCAAAAAGTTTCAAAGTATGTTAGAGTATTTGTGAAAAACCTAACAAAAAACAACCGCGCCCTTCTCTTGAAATAATTTGTTCAATTAATAAGGACGATAAAATAATTGGAAATTTAATATTAAGATCAATCAATACATAGATTATTAAATTCGATTTATAATATAGTTTTATTTAACCAACAAAAACATTTTCGACAGGCAACCGGCTGCAGACGTACGTAAAAACATGGCTGTCCATATGCAGACGAAGACACTCAATGCAGGATCAATTTTGTCTTCAACGGTATGTCTGTTTTAAAAACGATTTACATGTGCTTATACATAATTTATTCTCATAAAGCTATCTCTCACTGAACCACTTGACTACGAAGAGTTTTTGAGTCAACATGTTAATATTATAAATCGAGATCCTTTAAAGCACATATTGGACTTTCCACAAGGCGATATTATGATAAAAATAATTCCTCGAAAAATTCGTACCATCGAACACATTTTACCCAAGGAACCTATGTAAGTATTTTCTAAACACAAGCAACTATAACGCTTAATGCACTTAACATTTTTTACAGATTTGATTTGCCAAAACATGTTCAGGAGTGTATTTGTTGTTACACGCGCCCCTGGAAAGTTGTAGAATTTGCCCATCGCCATTACTCGAGCTCATGCTGTGCACGTGAACGTATAGATCGGGGAACCATTAGTCCTTCAGCTTACCAACAGGAATTCGAGATTGACAAAGAATTTTCCTCTTTTGACGAAACGTTTACAGATAAAAGCGAAAGTTGTACACCGAGTTCGAGACAGTCCATTGCCAGTCTAGCTTCTGTTAGCTCATGCACAGATACGTTAACTCCACGCGGCTCTTGGGCTAGTTTTGATTTAAGGCGATCTGTAAACGATCCGCTTATTCCTAATTTGTTGGACAATGTTCTTCCCGAACAGATTGATCAACTAAATGAGACACGGCGACATGAAAATCGACAAGATGTGTTCTTTTCTCTATATCCAGAAGCGGAATCTGATGAATACATAGAGAAAAGATTACCAGCTGAAGTTCCAGTAGAACACATGGGCCATCGCATTCATGTTAAATGTCTTCAATTAAAGTTAGAGCTAGAAGTTGAACCAATATTTGCATCAATGGCTATATATGACGCAAAGGAGCGTCAAAAAATATCAGAAAATTTCTATTTTGATATGAATTCTAATAGTTTAAAGCTTATGCTCTCAAACCACGTTCGTTGTGCAGATATAAGTACTCAAAGTCGTTCCGCAATTTTTGAAATTTCCTATCCAAGTAATGATTTGTTTCTCGTTATAAGGCTTGAAAAGGTTCTGCAGGGTGACATCAATAACTCTGTTGAGCCATATCTTAAAGACGACAAAGATAAGTACAGGGAAAAAGTAAGGTCAAATGCAGTGGATTATTGTGAACGTTTGGGCAAATATCGCATGCCTTTTGCATGGACGGCTATTTATTTAACAAACGTGTTCAACGGAGACAATTTTGAAACCAAAGACTCTTGCACTGGAGAAAAAGATTTAACTGGAAGCGGTGGAAGTGCTACTTTGGCGTCTGCTGCAAGTTCAAACAGCTTAGATCGGAAGTCTTCAACTAGCAGCTTTGATCAGTTGCGTCGGAAAGCAAATGATATGAGTGGTACTCTAACACGACGTGGTTCCCTAGAACGCAAGGAAAAACGCCGTTCGTGGTCACCAGATGATTTCGCCAACGTAATCGAAAGTTTTCGCCCAATTACTATAACAGTGCCGAGTTTTTTTAAGCAAGAAGCAGATAAAATGAAAGATGAGGACCTTTATAAAATTTTGCCAGAGCTTAAAAGACCCAATACAGTTATAAAAAAATATAAATGTATTCCTGGATCAATTAAACTGGAAATTGCGCCATGTGTAGATGATGTTACTAACGCGTTAACTCCAGAATTAGCCAAAGTCGAACCTCAGAGTAACGAAAAAACACTTCCTGTAAAAGAAATTTTGGAATTTTCCCCATTAGCTATTTATAATCCGCACTATAGTTATCGTAATTTACTTTTTGTATCTCCCAAAGAGTTAAATTTTTCATCACGCGCTGGCTCCGCTCGAAACATTGCGATTCGTGTGCAGTTGATGGCAGGTAAGATATAAAATACTACAACCGCGTTTCATTTAACGATTCATATTTGATTAGGTGAGACTCCTAGCGATGCCGTCAATGCGATTTTTGGCAAATCGTCTTGTCCTGAATATGCAACAGAGGCATTCACATCTGTTAATTACCACAATAAATGTCCGACATTCTATGACGAGATTAAGATTGCTCTACCCGCTTCAATCAAACAACACCACCATCTACTATTTACAATCTACCACGTATCATGCCAAAAAAAGCCTCATGAATTGCAACTTCCAGTTGAGACTCCTATTGGTTACACCTGGCTACCTCTGCTTGAGGATGGGAAGCTTAAAGTTGGTGATTTTAATTTACCTGTAATGGTGGAAACGCCACCGGAGAATTACTCCTTTATACCACCAAATGTACACCTTCCTGGAATTAAGTGGCTGGATAACCATCGTGCTGTTTTTGCTATTAGTGTGGGTGCCGTGACTTCTATTCACACATTGGATCCATACCTCGACCGTTTTTTTTTAAACTGCGAATACTTGGAAACCCGCAATATACCCTCACATATTGGCGAGGGTAATATGGAAGCTGAGCTTAAAAGATGTCTTCTGGACATTAATCAATCTAATCGTGAATCTTTGGTTAGACACTTACCTCTGGTTTTAGATAAACTTATCGAATTATTGGTGAAAAGTCATAAAATTGGAGCGCAAACCATGTCTTTGGGTTCGACAGTATTTGAGGTGCTTTGCTTAGTTTCGGCACATTTGTCATTACTAACTGATATTGACCAATATGGAAGGCAAAGTTTATTTTCAACTTATGTGCAGTTTCAATGCAAAATACCACACCCTCCGACTTCAAAGCGTTCTATAACCAAAGAATATGAGAATATATCGGCCTCTGGCCGCGCTGGTAAGTCAATTTAAATATAAGAAATTACGATCATACACTCCGTTTTCTTGTATTTAGATATTGATTATAACACTGAAGCTCAAGCTCGTATATGCTTGCTGCATGAAGAACTCGCTTTGCAATACACATTATCCAATGGAAAAGTTGCAGATTTGGCCATGAGCAATTCATGGTTTTTATTCGAACTGATTATAAAAGCAATGGCGGAACACCTTGACGCCACAGACGCACTGCTGGGGCCACGGAAGAACAGATTTTCGCACCAATTTGTTGATGACATTCACACACTCGTCACAGCAGTTACCAACAAAGTAGCTGAATACCATACCAGCGACCCTAGATTGGCTCAATCGTTAAACGCAAGCTTAAGCTTTTTCATATTTGATCTTCTTAGTATAATGGACCGAGGATTTGTGTTTGGGTTAATAAAAGTATATTCCAAGCTCATAATGTCAAGGAACGCGACTGCACCAGATCTGATGAGCTACAAAATAGACTTTGTCCGCATTGTTTGCAGTCATGAACACTTTGTTGCTTTAAATTTACCATTTGGCACACCATACACGACTGTATCAGCGCCTTGTAGTCCAACCCCTAGCACTACATCGAACAATAGCCAGACTTCATATGTAAGTATTAGATCACTTTATCTTAACGACCTATTAAATAATATTTATTATATGTGTTTCAGGGATCTGTTGAAAGAGCATTACACGCAGACCTTAGTACAGAATTTCGTCAACAGCACTTCCTAGTCGGTATTGTTTTAAGTGACTTGGCCGGTGTAATGGAAGTACCTGATCCACAATTGCACGGAAAAGCCATTAGCTGCATACGCAACCTTTTGACTTCTCATGATTCAAGATATGATACGGAAGCACGGTCGCGTGTTGCTTCACTGTATATACCTCTCCTCTCGATAGTTATGGACACCTTCTCGCAATTGCATCAATATGTCTCAGATTCACAAGATCATGATCGTTTGCATCAGATTGGTCAACTCGAAGATTATCAAGGACCACACCAGACCATAGCAACATCCACTATTAGCCCAGAAGTGGCATATGCGATCTCTGGCAGTCGTGTGTACTCATATATGACGGAGCAATCAAAGAACAAGATACCTTTAAACGCAGAAAACACACGTCATTTGTTGGCCTGCTTTTTATGGGTGCTTAAGAATATTGAGCGCACGATTCTTTACCGTTGGCTGCTCGGCTTAACTCCACATCGAGTGCACCAAATGTTACAAGTCCTTAATACATGTTTAAAGGCGTTCGAATATTCAGGTCAAAAGCGTTTGCCTACTCTTAAGCGAACTAACACCCACAGTTTTCGAAAAACTGGACAAGCAGATGTTAAGGACAAATTAGAAGAATGTATCAGGGGAACAAATTCAGCACGCTATGACCTGATTAACCGTCGCAAGGATCGTAATTCAACGGATAAACTTCGTTGGCGAAAAGATCAAATGCCATACCGCTCACAGTATAGTGAAGCGCCTAACAGAGTTGAACCAGAGCTTGAGCTAAGTCATTTTATTGAGGGTTCATTAGCAACTGAAATTGGACTTATTATACTTGATTCATTAGAGATTATTGTACATGTCGCCACCAACCTACATCATAACCTTTTGGGGACTGTTCTCAAAGTATTGCTCCATAGTTTATCCCGTAATCAGTCGACACTCGCTTTACAAAATTTGTTTGCCTCCCAACGTGCGCTGATTTTTAAATTTCCTAATCTATTGTTTGATGAGGAAACAGATATATGCGCTGACCTGTGTCTCTTGCTTTTGAAACATTGTGCGTCGCAACTTCCAGGAATTCGATCACAAGCGGCTGCATCATTGTACTTATTAATGAGGCAAAACTTTGAGATTGGCAATGTAAGTATATTTGTTTCCTTTAAAATCCATTTTGTAAGTGTCTTGAATTATTATTTTACTTTTTAGAATTTCGCACGAGTAAAGATGCAAGTGACCATGTCTCTAAGCTCTCTGGTAGGCACTAGCGCCTCATTTAGCGAGCAATCACTTCGACGCGCGTTGAAGACCATTTTAGTTTACGCTGAGTCCGATACAGATTTACAGGAAACTTCGTTCCCAGAGCAAGTTCAAGATTTACTATTTAATTTGCATATGATATTGTCAGATACTGTTAAAATGAAAGAATATCAAGAGGACCCAGAAATGTTACTCGATTTGATGAATCGAATCGCAAAAGGGTATCAAAACAACCCTGACTTGCGACTAACATGGCTTGAGAACATGGCAAAAAAACATCGCGAGCGTGCTAATCACACAGAGGCAGCTATGTGTTATGTTCACGCTGCAGCTTTGGTCTCCGAATACTTGAGCATGCTTGAATCCCAAACCCATTTGCCTATTGGTGCGGTGAGCTTTCAGCGTATTTCACCAAACACTTTTATGGAGTCTGCGGTGTCGGATGATGTTTTGAGCCCTGGCGAAGACGGAATTTGTTTGGGTAATCACTTTACTGAGACCGGCTTAAAAGCACTACTTGAAGAGGCATCAAATTCGTTTCAAGTTGCTGGAATGTATGAAGCTATGAATGAAGTGTATAAAATTTTAATTCCCATCTGTGAAGCTAATCGTGAATTTCTAAAACTCAGCAAAGTTCATGGCAAGCTACAAGAAGCATTTAACCGAATTGCACAACTTCAGGTAAATATGCTCAGTAATCAAATTTTTATGATACCATAATACCACTATTAAATCCTTATTGCTGATTTTAACTTTATGCATTATCCTTTTAGTGAATCAAGAAGTAATTCTATTTCACACATATTTATGAGTATTAGGTATTAAATGGTTTTGAAAAATCATTTAGCAACCTTAAAGCTGAGTTCACTGTGTTTTAAATATTTTAGGGTAAACGAGTATTCGGAACATACTTTAGAGTTGGGTTTTATGGCGCTAAGTTCGGTGATCTGGACCAACAAGAATTTATTTATAAAGAACCGACATTGACGAAATTGCCGGAAATATTTAGTCGACTTCAGGTATTATGCTTTTAAAAAAACTAAAACCCGTCTTAATAAAAAAAATCCAATTAGAACTTTTACGCGGATAGATTTGGTCCCGACTCAGTCCATATAATTAAGGACTCAAATAATTTCGATACAAATACATTAGATCCGGACAAAGCCTATATACAAATCACTTATGTCGAACCCTTTTTCGAAACCTATGAAATGCGTCATCGAGAGACATACTTTGAAAGAAATTTTAACATAAGTAAGTATCATACTGTAAGTAATCAATCAACTTATTAAACTAATAAACAAAATTTTAGAACGGTTCATATTTGCCACGCCTTTTACAAAAAACGGAAAAGCTCATGGAGAGTTACATGAGCAATGTAAACGAAAAACTATACTAACGACTGCAAACCACTTTCCATACGTAAAAACTCGTATCCAAGTTGTCAGCAGAACGCAATTCCAGTTGGAACCAATTGAAGTGGCCATTGGTTAGTAGCTCTTGTATCTGAAGTTAAGTGTTTTCGCATAAAGATACTTTCGGGTACAATTGCATTTTACCTGCGGGACCACTTCAGTTCAAAGGGCAATTATGTTTAATATAAAACCTATTACTTACTCCAAATTCCCTTTCTTTCGACAAATAGAAGACATCCAGAAAAAAACACTGGAACTGGCTGCGGCAACCAACCAGGAGCCAGCTGATCCAAAAATATTGCAAATGGTTTTGCAGGGTTGCATTGGTACAACTGTCAATCAGGGTCCCATGGAAATGGCTAGTGTATTTCTGTCAAATTTATCAGATGGCACTAGCGTACCTACAAAGCATCAGAATAAGTTACGCTTGTGTTTCCGAGAATTTTCAAAGAGATGCGCAGATGCTTTAAAAAAGAATCGGAATCTAATATTGTCAGATCAAAAGGATTATCAACGTGAGCTGGAGCGAAACTATGAACGCTTTGTAGAAAGACTTTCACCCCTTATCACGCTTACATCAGCACAAACTCAAGGTGTCGTAAAGTAAGTTTTTTATAAAAACTCAAAATCGTATACAAAATTTATAATTTTGAATTTTCAGAGCTAACGCCTGTCAAAATAAAAGCACCCCTTTGAAATGGTAATTTATACAGAAAACATTTGAACGTATAAGCCCGACAATAGATATTGTTTCAATATCTAATAACATATTTCTTTTCTTATTACATGCGTAGCGTGTCGGATTATTTTAAGTAAGACTTTGTAATTTATATTGCACCAAAGAATGAAAACAGACATGATACAATTTTGCGTAATCTTTATATTCTATAAACCCTACTAAGCAATTTTAATGATGGTGTAACTATAAAGACTTTTGATTGTATTTTGATTATATATGGCAAAGCCTTAAACTTATTTTTAATTTCTGTGAGGTCGCGTTGCATTTGGGTTGACTCCCTAAAGTTTAGCCTTGCCCCTCTGTCCCTAACTGTACTCAGTTCTTGGATATGGTAAGAGGTAGAAAACTGAGTCTGATATAGACTTTTGTGTGCAAGCCAAACGAGTTAGTTTACATATTCGTCTTTAAAACCTCAGAATATCCTAAGTTGGCAGATATGTAAGAAATAATGGTACGAACATACACTAAAATTTCCAAAAAAAATCTAACCATGAATTCATGACCAAAGCATGCATAAAAAATCTATGTGGGTGCCAGTCCAGCCAATCTATTTATTTAAACATTTTTCAATAACTTTTCTTAGTATTTGCACAAAGTATCCTACGGTCGGACGAGGCCGACTGTACGTTTAAGTTGTAGTTAGTAATATAAGTTTATTTTCATATTTAGTATTAAACATTTACTATTAAGAATACAAATTGTCATTGTAGACACAAGTATATATACGAATTAAGCGCTTTCATTTTTTATTATGATCTTCACATCTGTAAAATTTAATAAAATACTTTGGTAACAGTTTTACACTTAATATATTCATTGAAACTTAATTAATAACCCAACTTTGTAATAAAATACATAGCCTACAGAATACACACTTATTTATTCAATATTATAAGCAGTCGTTTTTAAATTGCTAAAGTAGTCTGTAGCTTTAAGCGAAAATAGAGATTTAATGTTTAGGTGGGCGTCTGTTGAATCATATTTTTGAATATTTGCATCCGAATTTTTAACAAATCGTCTCCACTCGGCCAAGTCATTATCGGGGTTACTAGGATTTGATTCTTGATGCAACGGCTTTAGCATGAAATGTGACTCCTGCAACTGTTTCAAGAAAAGAACTGAAAATATAGGCACATACATTAATAAAGTCCATATAAGTATTTGTGGGGATTCTTAAACTAATCACCCATTATAAAAATTCCTTGATCAAGCTAAATGTCGTTACAAGCTTAAGTTTACATCTTTCAATTTCAATAAATTTTCGATTAGAAGATGGCGAAATTTAGTGTTAAAGTTTAAATCATTTCAGCATAAGCATTTTTTCGATATCAGATAAATATTTAAAAATCGCAATATAAAATGTCATTTAAAGTATAAAAATTACCGTGAGCATTTTCGAAGTGTAACATTTTGTTGTAATCGTTCCACCAATTGCATAGTAGCGACAGATTATGTTTTGTTGTTTCTTCAGAATCGCGAAAAAGATTCGGAAGATAATACTCTCTAAAAATAAGTATAAGCAAATGAACTGCGATTTGTGAGATTTCGCTAACCTCCAAAATATCTGAAAAATTGTAATATTATAATAACATTTTTTTTGTATTTAATTATTCTCCTACTTGTTTTTACTTCCTGTTGGCTCCACTGAAACATCATTTGATAAACTAGCGTAACAACGCTTTGACAGAGTTTAACATAACATTCGCAACCTTGGTTTTCAGCTAATTGCTCATGTGCTACCGCTGAAGGTAATTCCGATATGTTTGTTGGTGCGTTCATTGCAGTGGTATCAGTGTGGCTAGACATTGTATTTGGCTGTAAGCCTACAACTTTAGTCACTACGCTCTCATCAAATCTTTCGTCATCGACAAATGATGGTAGTGGTAACATTTTAAGTATAAAATTTGGCATCAATGTAAAACAATGGTAAACGAAACGCACATGATTACCACATATTGAAAGTAATAATTTAAAGTGGTTTGATTGGAGGTTCCCGTCACTACAAATACATAACTCCAGTAATCCTGCATAAACCTGTATTAAACATGAATTGGGTCCGAAACGGTAAACTGAACGAGCTCGATTTGATACAAAACAGTCTTGTGTACAACTAACACACATTTTCGACATCAGCTGACTTTGACGGGTGCATAACAACATACATAAACTTAGCTTTTGAAAGACCCATGGACTTGGACGGGTGAATACCAATTGTTTTAGTAAATTAAAAAGTAATTCCTCTTGAAAGTGGCATATAACGATTCTACCAGCATTTACATGGAAAAGTAAACTGTGAAGGAGATCTCCGGTGGCTTCAATGACTCCAAAATGTTTATGGACTTCTAATGAATAACTTAACTTGATTATCGCTTGAATAACTATTTGTAGTATTTGGTTGGGACCGTTTTTTTTTTCAAGCAATGCTTGCGATATAATAAAGTTTCTTTGGCAAATTAGCGCTAAAGTAGCAATATACCGACGTAATAGAACTGCTCGTTCGAGTTTGTACAAAGCATCGTGCTGAATTAAAGAGCGACGCAGGGAGGATCGTTGATCTAGTTGCAAATCGAAGGGATGATAGGGATACAGCATACAGTGCTGGGGCAGTTCCAAACTTTGGGCGTAAGACCAAAACTCTGTGAATACTCCACGAACGGACATAATTAGAAGGTCCATAATTGCTACATCAGTTCTGGGTTGAGAAGTAAATTGTCCGTAATGGAAAAGTAACTGCTCCAATTCCACTTCAAAGAAACTACGTTGTTTTTTTGGCGCACGAGTGTCCTTGGAGTAGTCGTATAAGTATTGATCACTTTTAATTAAATATTCTTTCCCGAAAGTACTGTTTATACGTAAATTTTCCATCCGAAGCATATTTCTGCACAAGTCGGCGTGAGTCGACCAATTATTTTCTTTGAACGTGCTCTTCGAGTTTCTGATTTTATGCTCGGAAAACTCAACATTTGTAAAGCTTAATTCTGCGTTTTTAACTAGTACTTGTTTAAAAACTTCGGCCACTTTCTTGTTGCAGTCCTTTTCTGCTTCTTCTGCCATAACAATTTTATCCATTTTGCTTGCCTGAAGCAATTTTCGCGCCTGTCGCAACTCACTGCGAAGTAAGCTGACCTTAAATAGAATGCATTAACAAAATGGTTTACTCATATTATGTTAAACTTACCTCACCATCTTTGGTCACGCTTTGGCTGTTGAATTTAATAATATCGTTTTGTAATTTTGTATTCTCCTTTTTCAGCACTTCGACACGTTCCATCAAAAATTTAAGTTGGCGTTCCTGTGCCAGTTGACGTCTACCTGCCGTTATTTGACTGGACGAATCAGTCCATTGGCCTGTTCCATCGTTTTCTACCACTCTTTGAACTTCTTCAAACTCAGGTAAAGAAGAAATTGTTTGCACACTTAAGTTTGGTGGATTGTTAATTGTTGGAATTTCAATAGGGTTAACATCTGGAAGGCGACTGGAAATCGACACAAGACACTGGTTTGAAGCGGTCCCAGGTTCATTACATTTTTGTTGTGTACTTGTGTTTTCTCTTGATACAAATTGACTAAATCTGAACTCCTCATCTTTAAATTGGGTCTCCTCAGGTGGCAACTGCTGCTTCTCTTCAAGTTGCGTGGCCAACAATATAAAGTCGTCGTCATCACTACCCCAGAAGTCAGCAATATTTGATGCGTTTGTGCTGAAATAACTCGGGTTAACATTTACATCTAGTTTTAATTTTTTTGACGATTTTCTAATTAAATCAAATCGCTTTGCCATTTTACGCCACTTTAGCAAATACTCGCTTCTTCGATGATTATCGATACTTTTAGAAAAATTTGCGTTGTGGTGGAAATCGCCATTAACATGTTTGCGCAACTATCGATAATAAATACTTGTCTCCAGCCCTGAGAGCACCGATACATTCGGATTTCATTTGCGATACCGATACAGTTGAAAAGACGATTCGGCATGAACGCGTCGCGTATTTTTCTAAGCGCCGGAATTAAAACTTGTCCCTAACGCGAAAAAAGTACAGAAGATAACACTAATAACTCGTAGACTGTTTTTTGCTCTAGAAAGGGTAATTTAGTGTTTTAAAATAATACAAACAGTTTTTATCAGTTTTCATGTAAAAAGAATCCAACAAGTGTGAATAAATTCATGAGAACAACAGCGTTTTGCTTTCCATCGCGCAACTGCAAATGTATAAGTGCTGTTAGCCGTGAAAAGTGATCGACATAATTCAAAAATAAAGATATTGTATTCATGCTATTATTTTTCATACAAATTTATGTAAATATAATATAGAGACTTAGATTTGTGAAAACAGGTGATGACTCAGTAAGGGCAGCGATTCGTCTAAGAACCATTTACATACATATGTACATACACACAAACATAAAATACGCGTGTATTAGTTCTCTTACGCACATTGAAGCATTTTCTCTACATTGAGCTAGTCTTTGTTTTCTATAATTTTTTATTGATAAAAGTTCTTTTGAATAACTTATTATAGCCTATAACATTTTCTGCATTCCTAAAACTGCGTAAGTATTGCAGTAGTTTATATACTAAAATTAAATTAAATGAAGAAACCATAAATGTGATTTTGATTAATGGCGACATATTCGGGCGTCGGCTAGTTTATAGCAACAAATCAAGTGTCTCCCTCGCATTCATACTATGCTGACTTGTCAGTAGTAAACCAAAAATACTTATGCATAACACATACATGCACACTGTATGTATGTAGTTACAAATGCCGTTGAGCTTCGCGTCTAATTCATTACTATTTTTTTCTAAATCAAGACAAATCATTCACTTGCTGAAAACTCTGTAAAATTTGTTTTTTTTATTTTTTTTTTTATTTACAAACATTGCTTAATGGACAGTATTAGTTCAAATTATTAAAATTAGTATTAATGTTTTAAGGTGTGGTTTAATCATTCAAAAAAGTTTTTTTTATTTGCGAAGCTAGATTTTATGTATCTTTCAAACATGTTTTTTTTTACAATTTATGTATGCACAAAAATAGCTACGAATCTCTCTTTCACGCCTACAAAACAAATGACCGGTGTATGTTTAAATCTGATCACAACTTGTCTAACAAGTTTGGTAGGTTTAGGTACTGTTGTGGTGTCTAGTGCCATTTCTTTTTTTTACAATCTCCGAACCTGTGTACTGAGCTCAATCTAAAGACATGAAATTTATGTTGGAATATACATAAATGTTATAAATAAAACTGTAAATAACATCAAGATTCTGTTTCAACTTAACTGGTTGTTAATGATTCCCGTCGACTTGCTTATAATGGTTTGGCATAGCTTACCGACCAATATTTGTAGAAAGGGGATCTGTAATTTGTTGTAAAAACTGAAAGGAAATTTATATTTTATTGTTGACAGCATTGGGGCTACATTTTGCTTGTATACGTGTAAAAGTTTGAAAAGAAGCAGGAGTTTGAATTTGAATAAAAATTATGAGAATTATAAGTCTAAAAAACTAACTTAATTTTTATCTAAACTTAACTTAATTTTTATCTAAACGAAGATTTTCTCTTATTTTTGTTTTAGATACGCAATAATAAAAGTTTAAGGTTCAAGTTTATACAATCATGTTAAAATTTATTCGCGGAAAAGGCCAACAACCATCAGCTGAAAGACAACGACTGCAGAAGGAATTGTTCTCCTATCGAAAGGTTTGTGTATTTGAAAAAATAAGATAAAGAGCAAAACGATTTTTGTAGAGTACATATTAAGTTTGGATAAATACGTGAATAAGAAAGTAAGAACAATTTGGGAATTTCCAACTCGTTTTCGTACGGCTGGATATTCACAATTGTTAATTTTTATAAACTATCTTTATATTTAGACATGTATGTATTTTATATGTTTCTTTCGTACAGCTGGATTTTCACAATTGTTAATTTTTCCAAACTATCTTTATATTTGTACATGTATGTATTTTATATTTTTCTTTTGTATGAAACTATGAACATAGCCACAAGAAAATGCTGAGGAATGCACGTGTTGCTCAATGTCAACGCCATTACTCAGTTGTAGCAAGCGACGTCTTTTAATTCAATGACATCACCCACAGTGCGTCACCTTCAGACATTGATGTTTTGTAACTGTATTTTAGCGGCAAAAATAGTTACACATATTTGTTAGTAATATGAATGCTGGTCGAAAGTCAAGAATAACCGTTATGAACGCCTATATATGGTATTATTCCTATGAAAACACGTCCTAAATTATCAAAGTATAAATGACAGTGTTTATTTACTTATTTAATAAATATTGCTTAACAAAAATGATGCATGGTTATTCAGCTGAACAAATGTATTTTAATAAGCAAATATATATTAGTTAGACTCAATAGAATTATCCAGCTTGACCAGAGTTTGCTCTAATTTTTTATATATGTATATTGTCAATTAGTTACACTGAAAAAAAAGATCTCATTTTGTAATACTAGAAAAAATACAAAACATTTATTATCATCAACCTAAAATAGTATTATGTACATGGCGTCCGTGGAAAGATAGCCGCAAAACGGTATAGTCGATAAGCTTAACCAAGTTTGTTTTATGTACAACCTTAACAAATGGGTTGGCGCATTGTATATAGGTGGGAATGACTGTATCGAGAGCAGTTCGTGGTTAAAGATAAGAGTAGAATTTCTAAATGATAAGATTTCATGAAAGAGTCACCCTGGCTGTGTAAACTGCCGCACCTGTAATGGGGCCGATATAATGTTAAATGATTGTTGTTGTTTGTACCCTGTAATCATTGAAATGAGTAACTTTGGGCTGTACAAAAGGTGTACTTTTGTTATGTACATATTTGGTAGACATATGGACGATGATAAAATCTCAAATTTTTTGTCGAAGAATTGCTATTCTTAAATTAAAATCTAATTTCTCTATGTGGAACTATTTACTATTATATTTTTAGTCTTTTAGATGTCTTGAAATATCTAATATAAAACAATTTACCATATTTATAGACCGCTCAGCATGGCTTTCCGCACAAGCCTTCTGCTTTGGCATATGATCCGGTATCTAAGCTCATGGCAATTGGAACACAAACTGGAGCTATAAAAGTTTTCGGACAGCCAGGCGTAGAGCTTTATGCTCAGCACACTTTGGTCAACAATTCAGCATCTGAACTAAATGTGCAACTCCTTGAATGGGTGTATGGTACCGGTCGCATTCTGTCGCTGACCGCAGCCAATCAACTAATATTGTGGGAACCTGTAGGCACAACCCTTGTAGCTATTAAATCACTACCCTTTGATGGGAAATTAAAGAAAGTATCCTCACTATGCTGTTCACTAAACAAAGATCTTGTATGGATAGGAACCGAAGGAGGCAATATATATCAATTCGACTTGAAATCTTTCTCTATACGTGAGCCTGTTATTTACCATGACGTGGTACTGGAACAAGTGCCACCAAGCTACAAACTTAATCCAGGCGCTATTGAGTCTATACGCCAACTGCCAAATGCAGCAAATAAGCTGCTAATCGCTTACAATCGCGGTCTCTGCGTACTTTGGGATTTGGATATATCAGCGGTTGAACGAGCCTACATCGCACCCGGGCATGGCCAGAGTGTGGGTTTGTATATTAATGCAAAAGGCGAAGAATTCAATTGGTACCATGCTGATGGTTCTTATGCTACATGGAGTATAGCAAGCGGGGAGCCACCTCGAAATGTTAACTATGTTCCCTATGGCCCGGATCCATGCAAAAGTATTAATCGGCTTTATAAAGGAAAGCGAGGGTAATTTAAATTGATTCTCTTTATTTTTATTATGATGTTTTACCTAATATTTTATCAATTGCAGGGTAAATGATGTTATCATTTTTTCTGGCGGTATGCCGCGATCGGCTTATGGAGACCATAACTGTGTTTCTGTACATGCAAGTGATGGAGAAAAAGTATGTCTTGATTTCACGTCGAAAGTGATTGATTTTTTTGTTACGTACAAAGATGACGGCGAAGATGTACAGGTCCTAATTGTATTACTTGAGGAAGAGCTTTGTGCTTACGATCTTACTGATGCTAAAGTTTCCGCAATTAAAGCGCCATATCTGCACTCGGTGCATGCCTCGGCCGTGACTTGCAATTACTTGGCTTCGCAGGTCACTCAAGAAGTATATGACAATATTTTGCGTGCTGGTGATGAACAGGACTTGGATTATAGTAGTATTAGCTGGCCTATCACCGGAGGTGTGCTTTCTGACGAAATAACGGATAATTATGAAAATGCAATTGAAATTTTACTTACTGGCCACGAAGACGGTTCTGTTAAGTTTTGGGATTGTTCTGGAGTGCTTCTGAAACCCATTTATAACTTTAAAACGTCAATTATTTTTGGACACGAAAACCAGGAGGATGCTCTAGCTGATGCCAACACTGAACCACTTGAAGAAGGGGAACCACCATTCCGAAAGGCTGGTCTATTTGACCCTTATTCGGACGACCCTCGTTTAGCGGTTAAAAAAATAGCATTGTGCCCAAAAACAGGACAACTTATTGTGGGGGGCACGGCTGGCCAGATTATTATTGCTGATTTTCAAGGTGAAACTAATAACTGTAGTTCGCTAAAGATTAGCTCTATGAACTTAGTCAGTGATCGCGATGGTTTCGTATGGAAAGGACATGATCAGTTGAACGTGCGTGCCAATTTATTGGAGGACAACGCTGCACCAATAAGTGAAAATGGCGTGAATATAACAGGCGTACTGCAAGTTTTACCCCCAGCAAGTATCACATGCTTGGCTCTAGAAGCAAATTGGGGTGTTGTCTCTGCTGGTACTGCTCATGGATTAGTTCTTTTTGATTTTAAAAATTTTGTTCCGGTATTTCATCGATGCACTCTTAATCCCAACGATATGACTGGAGCGGGTGAACAGCTTTCGAGACGAAAATCATTTAAAAAATCGCTTAGGGAATCTTTCCGTAAGTTGCGCAAAGGAAGGTCAACTCGAAACAATCCAAGTAATGTTGTGCCGACAACGGTATGTTTAAAACCAAAAGTATTTTTTTGAAGGTACAATTTTATACAATAACAAATTTTTTTACAGCTGGAAGCACGACCTGTTGAGAGGCAAATTGAAGCGCGCTGCACCGATGATGGTTTGGGTTCTATGGTACGGTGCTTACTCTTTGCAAAAACATATATAACTAATGGTACGAGGGTACAAATGATATAATTCATTTTTGATTTGAGACCTTAATCCAACTTTTTACTTATATTATAGTGAATATTACTTCACCCACTTTGTGGTCAGCTACAAATTCTAGCACTGTGTCGGTATTTTTATTGCATTTACCTCCAGCACAAACGGCAGCAACAACTCTGCCTCCTGCAAGTGGCAGTACTACGCCACCGTTACCACGCCGTATCTCTGCGCAGTTAGCCAAAGAAATTCAGCTTAAACATCGCGCTCCAGTTGTTGGTATATCCATTTTTGACCAAACTGGCTGTCCTGTGGACCAGTTAAGCTATGGCGAAAATGGCACTCCCCCCCATCGCGTGCTGATTGCTTCTGAAGAGCAGTTTAAGGTCTTTTCACTTCCGCAACTTAAACCAATCAACAAGTATAAACTAACTGCTAATGAAGGTGCCCGTATACGGCGTGTGCACTTTGCCTCGTTTAGTTGCCGAATCCCGCATGACCTTCAGCAAATCCTTAACAGCAACAGTCCAACAAAATCTACCAGATCTAGTGAAGCTGGTGATGTTGGTGCTAATATTAGTATTTCGCCAGCAGTAGGTGGCGCTGAGCTGTACCATGAAATGGCACTTATATGTTTGACTAACATGGGCGACATTATGGTGCTATCAGTTCCCGAGCTAAAGAGACAATTAAATGCAGCTGCTGTTAGAAGAGAAGATATCAAGTATGTACTTAATGGTATATGAAAAAAAAGTACCAATATTTAATAATTCTCTTTTGTTATTATCCCTCCCAGCGGCATTTCATCCTTATGTTTTACAAATAGCGGCGAGGCTTTATACATGATGTCGTCCTCGGAACTACAACGGATTGCTTTAGCTACTTCAAAAGTTGTACAACCAACAGGCATTGTTGAAATCGAACCTCTCGAGAACGAGGACACCGAATCTACAGCACCAAGCAATGAAGAGGGCGATAGCGACAAAGAAATTGATTCAAATGAGAACGGTATTGACAATAGTGCTAGTGTTGTCATTCTAGAACCACCAATTGACACGCAACGCTCGAAGCCGCTAGAGCTGAACATTGAAAACAATGGCGTTTTATCAAATGGTCTTACCAGCGGTAGCTCACCCAATCGTGCCAACGAGACTATTACCAGTTCAATAGGTGACATCACTGTTGACTCTGTGCGTGACCACCTAAATACTACAACAACAACGCTATGCTCCACAACAACAGAGGAAACTGTCGGTAAGAAATCATTTTCTGTTGTATCTGATCAACCTGTCCTTTGTGTACCATGAACATCGGTTAAATCACCATATATACTCCATTATTGTATTATTTCTCGTGCCTTCTGTTTTTGACAGCAAGCTTTCTTTGTGTCCGTTGGTTTCACATTCACTCTTGGCTAAAACTTTTTTTCTCTTTTACCTTTTGATTTTAGGCATACGACAGTGAAAATTACAGCCAATGCACATCCTTTTATACTCTCTTTTCAAATAATTTACTATTAATCCGCCTATAATTGGTCTAAATTTTGCATGATTTTAATATAATATTACCGACAATGCTTTTTTTATTAAACATATTTAAAACATTTTATAAACATATTTTGTCAGGTCGTCTTTCGGTGCTCAGCACACAAACAAATCAAAGCACAACTAGTGTAAATATGAAGGACATACCCAACCTGAATATACCTAATCTAAAGGACTTAGCTTCAAAAAGGTCAGTCACATTAAATACTCCATTTTAAAATTAAAACTACAAAAAAATTGATTTTTCTCATTTCAGCGATACGACAGAAACAAGCACCAGTTCTGTCGTTATAAAATCCGTTATCACGAGCATATCCCACGAAAAGTCCAACGGCGAAAGTGAAACTATAAGGACTTGTACTAAAACGCACGAGGAAAGCCAATTTTAGAAAGACAAATACAATAAATGTCTACAATATGAGGGAAACTTTTATATATCACTTTTGCACATTCAGCCGAAATATGTGCACAAGCTATACATAATTTAAAACATATATCAATCATTTAATTTATATAAGACATAAAGACATAAATGTTTGTAGAAATTTCCAATTTCTTTTATACTAATCGTATAATTTCAAACTATGATTTTTACTGTTATTAGTTATTAGACATGTGAAGAAAAATCTGTTTTGCTTGTGTAGAACAATTTTTTCAAAATTTTTAATTGTTTTAGTTTGACAATGTTACAATTTACTGTAATTTAATCACATTTCCATTTTAATATAGAGATTAAAAGAACAACATTCAATTTTTGCCGTTTAGACGGTAACTTTGTTGATGACCTTTGTACAAGTATTAAAAAAATCAAATACATAATAAAAATACACATATTTATTTAGACTCTCCGACCAAATATCCAATTTTACAATGCAAACTACACTATCGTGCGATTTACGGAATTTGAAAATTGTTAAAGCAATATTTGTTTAATATTTAAGTGACTTAATCTACTAAATAATTGTAATGAATTTTAAAATGTTGAACGAATTTTTTTCTATGACATATTTAGTATAGGATTTGGCCTATACAAAATATAAAAAAATACATTTGTTCTTAACATACAAATTGAATTTAATATTTTGATAAGTTGTATGGGTCTGGAGTGGATTTTATAAGAGTATTTTGGGAAGGGAAAGGTCAGAGCCTTAAAGTCCTGAGAAATTTGGTGTTATAGCGTATTTCTTTTTGAAAGCCACTACGCAACTTTGTAAAGCCGAAAAAACCCGATTTGAACAAAATACATGAAATAATTATACAGTCGCCTTTGGGCTTTAAGATACCGGTTTAAAAGTTTTAGTATATTATTATAAATGGGGAATGATAATAATATTAAGGCAATCTTTCAGATAATGGACACTGGTAAATATGATTAAGTTGCCAAAGTATTTCATACCAATTCATGTATAAAGCGTATTTCTCCACGATCGTTCCGACGATATAGTTGATCGGCTTGGATAAAAATTGGTTAGTATGTTTATATTATTGGCGAATATATTCCGTATGAGGTTCATTAGGACAGCTAGGTAAAAACAGACATTTTTCACACTAATTTAGCTTTTGCTTATGTTGAAGGATGTTACGTTATGTTAAGGTTGCAACACTCCACAAATGAGCGCACAGCTCCTAACGCGCACTGGAAAACTGCCAGTGAGCACTGTTTGAATTATTAAAAGGCAGCGTCCCATAACTACTTGAAGGCAGCGAATACGGAAACAACGAAGATCGCGTAAAAATGTTTTCGCTGGAAGCGGCCACTGCACACAGAAGCTAGACTGAGAACAAAATATGTCTGTCGCACACACACGCGCATTGAGCGAGACCATGATTTAACAAACAGAGGCTAAACAGAGAGAGCGAGAGGCGTCTTGGCTACTGCACAGCAAACATACGCGCATACAGACATACAGCTAAAAACGCCGCACTATGGGGTTTTTTTTCCATTTTTCGGGCATTAGTTCATTTTCTCAAATCAATAGTTTTTATTTTATTTATTTTTTTGGTTATCATAAGAAAACTTCTTATTTATTACAATCTGTTAAAATCAGTTGTTTTTGTCTAATATAATGTGTTTTTGATGCGTTGGAACGCTAAATATTTTCAATACCAATTAGTTTACTATGTATTGGTTGCACTAATATGTGGGTTTTGTGTGAGTTTCATTAATATTTTTTATAATTAGTAAAGGGTATTAAATTTACTTGTCATCCAAAATTTAAACGCTTAATGAAGGATATGCATCAGAAACATAAAAATACTGTATCAAGAAAAAACAGTTATTTTAGGCTCGCCGGCGAATAAATACCCTTGCAGTCATGCATGTTGCGTTAATTTTATTTTAATCACTAATTGTTCCAACGATAGCTGAATGACAGTAGTCCGATTATAATAAAATTTTGTGAGCATATAGGGAATGAAAATTAATGCAATTTGGTTAAAATCGATCAATAGACATTGAACATTTTCATACTAAGTATTTCAACTGATTGTTCCTATGGCAGCTATATGGTATAGTAGTCCGATCTAGATAAAATTTGGTCAGCAGAATAAAAATGGTATAGAATGCATATTGCGGGAATTTGGTTCAAATCGTGTAAGATACACTGAAATTTTTCATACTAAGCAATTTCAACATTTTTAGGATGAATTTGGGGGAGGTAGCTCAAAAAGAATTTTTTTGAACCGATTGTGATCCGATCTGGCCGATTTTAACATATGAACTACGTGCAGAGAAAATAAAAACGTATTTTTTGGTTTTAAAGTTATTAATAAATACTCGAAAAATTGAAACTTGACCCATAGTACACAGTAACCCAAACCAATATAGCAACACAAGCATGGGTGTGCCTTAGCGCTAATATATCAGAGCAGAGCAGCACATATAGTAAAAGCAGCGGGTAAGAGAAGTTCGGCATGCGACAAAATCTCGAAGCACAACCGTAAGCAGAGCTGCCCAGCAGTTAAAGGCAAAATTAATCGACGCCTGGAAAAGCACCGTTGCATTTATGCAAAACATATATATGTCCAGGCAAAACTACAAAACAGGCGACGCCGGCAGAGAAGAATTTTTCAACCGTCGCGACAATTAATTTGAGTTGAGATTAGTTGAGTTACGAGTTTCAAAGCAAGTCATCGATTGCCATACGTCAAGTAAAAAAATTTGTGATTTCTTGTTTTAGTTATTTAATGATTATTATAGTTAAGGGGCCCTTCTGTTGGATTTGGTCGGCAAAATGGCAATTTTTGATCATTTGAAATGATATAGGAGCTGGCCGATCTGATTGTTTTGTTCGTCAAATAATTTGCGTCTATCTCTGTGTTTGCAAAACATCACGTGTGCAGCCTCTGGTAGTGAAAAGTAAAAAGCTTACAGATTGAAAGTTTATTATATTTATATAGGTGTAAGGTATAGAAAAAACGATTACATTTCATTTAGCTTTGGAATGAAGTTAATCGGATGAATAAATACAACATTTCCCATAAAGTTCGTTTGGAAAATAGTGTTTTGAGAAAAACGCGTTGAAAGTTTTATTTTAGCGCTGTAAATTCGGAAATAATTATCCGATCAGTAAATTTCAATCCTGGCATTGTGGTCAATTATAATGCAATTTATACGAAAGGTGATGGGTTGCGCGGGTAAACTTTAAGAGAAGTGCATGATTGCCGGCAGTGCTGGAGCTGAAACGGCCGCTTCAGCATATGTACTATAGCAATTTTTGGAAGAACTAGAGCCTAGAACTGGTGGTGAAATGGTCGCTGAAGGAAAAAATGGTTTGGGTTGATATTTGGGTTTTATGTTTTTATAGTAAATGAAAGAACGAAGGGATATAAGTACTATAGACCAAGAACGTCAGCAGTCATGATAATTTTTTCTTATTTGAAGTCGCTTCATTTCAGATGGGGTATTACACCCTTAAGTCTGTGTGTGTGTTTGAGTCAGTTGGAGGATGTGTGTGTGGATAGTGGGTGGATAAGTGCGTCAATTGATTTGGATTTTGGACAGTTTGAGAAGATTAAATGATTTTCCAATGCTATAATATAGTTTGGTATGTCTAAATGAGAATTGAGATTGAAGTGAGTTTAACTGATCAGAAGGATATCAATATTGTTGCTCTCAAGCAAGTTGATCAGCTGATTTCTTCTTCTGGAGATGCCATTTGCATTCCAAATTCCTATTGTGAGACTGGTCATTATGTATTGCTAATTGAGTGGATATTTGATGAGCATCAGTGTTTGTTCAATTACTCGAACGACTCGTCACTGATGTCATTGATGTGCATTGGAGGAAATTCCTCCATTGCATCATCATTCAAATCGGACGAAAAGGACGAAGACCTGGACAAGACTGGACTGACTTGAGGTGAGGGAGTATTGTTGGAACGCACTGATCTTTCGGAGGCAGCAGAGGACTCAGAATTGTTGCTGGATATGGAGGAGATAGAAAGGGTAGATGCTCGTGTGAGCTGAAGATCAGTGTTGCGGGACACTTTACGTTTGAGGTCAGAGACTTGCGCGGACAAGTTGGTGATTATATGGCCTTGCTTTATAATAGTATCGTACATTTGATTGTTGGCATTGTACAGCTGATCATATTTGATGGAAAGGCTGACTAATTCCTGTTTTACTGCTGCGAGCTCGGAAGAGGAAGAGTCTGCAGAAGATTTTGCAGAGTAGATCGGACTTGAGCGCTGAGCCTGTTTAATTTGTAATCTAGTTTTATTCCTTAAATCTTTCCATATTTGTAGTCGTTTATTTGTATTTGTTATTTTTGTATCATTTTTATTTTCACTAGCTATAGGTTTTTGGATTATTTTGTTGTTTTTTATATTTTTCTTTATTATCTTTACGCCTTTTTGTTTCTTATTATTATTAGCCTTAAAATTTGTATCTTTAAGTTTTTGTTTTGTATTTTCTAATTTAGGGTTTAAGTTAGGTTTAAAAGAAAAGTCAGAGGAATCAGATATGGAGATGTAACTAGCATCAGAATTTCTTCTGGCTTTTGCCAGAAGGCGTTTCATTCGAATTTGGAGGTATTTGATATAAATTTTGCAGCCTTTGTAGTTGGCCGTGTGGGAACTACTACAATTAGCGCATTTAGGGGGCTGATTTTTGGGTTTGGAGCATTTAGATGTGAGATGGCAATCGCCACATTTAAGGCACTTGGGTTGGTTTTGGCAATTGATAGCCGAATGGTTGTATTTTTGGCAGCGGTGACATTGCTGCAAAGGGGCTGGTTTAGGTTTGGGAAGCTCAACTTTGACCTTAAAGTGGCACAAGTATTTAAGGTCGAAGATCTTTTTATTGATTGCCATTCTTGGTTTTAATTTTATGAAGAATAAATTTGGGGAGTAAGTGCCGCTTCCATTTTTATTTTTGTATATAGGGTTGTGAATATTTCGGACTATGTAGCCGAGTTTAGTAAGCTCGCTACGTATACGTTCTATTTTGGTGCTGTTTTTTTTTCTTTATACCCAACATTCCAGAAGGATCCTTTTGCGAGGATCCCTCCATGTTTAGTTTCTTCATTGGTGCAGGAAAGAGAGAGAGCAGAGAGTTAATCGGATGAATAAATACAACATTTCCCATAAAGTTCGTTTGGAAAATAGTGTTTTGAGAAAAACGCGTTGAAAGTTTTATTTTAGCGCTGTAAATTCGGAAATAATTATCCGATCAGTAAATTTCAATCCTGGCATTGTGGTCAATTATAATGCAATTTATACGAAAGGTGATGGGTTGCGCGGGTAAACTTTAAGAGAAGTGCATGATTGCCGGCAGTGCTGGAGCTGAAACGGCCGCTTCAGCATATGTACTATAGCAATTTTTGGAAGAACTAGAGCCTAGAACTGGTGGTGAAATGGTCGCTGAAGGAAAAAATGGTTTGGGTTGATATTTGGGTTTTATGTTTTTATAGTAAATGAAAGAACGAAGGGATATAAGTACTATAGACCAAGAACGTCAGCAGTCATGATAATTTTTTCTTATTTGAAGTCGCTTCATTTCAGATGGGGTATTACACCCTTAAGTCTGTGTGTGTGTTTGAGTCAGTTGGAGGATGTGTGTGTGGATAGTGGGTGGATAAGTGCGTCAATTGATTTGGATTTTGGACAGTTTGAGAAGATTAAATGATTTTCCAATGCTATAATATAGTTTGGTATGTCTAAATGAGAATTGAGATTGAAGTGAGTTTAACTGATCAGAAGGATATCAATATTGTTGCTCTCAAGCAAGTTGATCAGCTGATTTCTTCTTCTGGAGATGCCATTTGCATTCCAAATTCCTATTGTGAGACTGGTCATTATGTATTGCTAATTGAGTGGATATTTGATGAGCATCAGTGTTTGTTCAATTACTCGAACGACTCGTCACTGATGTCATTGATGTGCATTGGAGGAAATTCCTCCATTGCATCATCATTCAAATCGGACGAAAAGGACGAAGACCTGGACAAGACTGGACTGACTTGAGGTGAGGGAGTATTGTTGGAACGCACTGATCTTTCGGAGGCAGCAGAGGACTCAGAATTGTTGCTGGATATGGAGGAGATAGAAAGGGTAGATGCTCGTGTGAGCTGAAGATCAGTGTTGCGGGACACTTTACGTTTGAGGTCAGAGACTTGCGCGGACAAGTTGGTGATTATATGGCCTTGCTTTATAATAGTATCGTACATTTGATTGTTGGCATTGTACAGCTGATCATATTTGATGGAAAGGCTGACTAATTCCTGTTTTACTGCTGCGAGCTCGGAAGAGGAAGAGTCTGCAGAAGATTTTGCAGAGTAGATCGGACTTGAGCGCTGAGCCTGTTTAATTTGTAATCTAGTTTTATTCCTTAAATCTTTCCATATTTGTAGTCGTTTATTTGTATTTGTTATTTTTGTATCATTTTTATTTTCACTAGCTATAGGTTTTTGGATTATTTTGTTGTTTTTTATATTTTTCTTTATTATCTTTACGCCTTTTTGTTTCTTATTATTATTAGTTTCTTTATACCCAACATTCCAGACGGATCCTTTTGCGAGGATCCATCCATGTTTAGTTTCTTCATTGGTGCAGGAAAGAGAGAGAGAGCACCAATGTGGGATAGAAACTGGCGGAATGGGATAATACAAGATTTAAGTTATGATATTAAAGAGCACATACACAAGAGCAACAATTCTTACTGGATTTACGCTTAAAAATTCGAGAAAAAGATTAGTGCGTAAACCAGGGGAGGTATTGGTAAAAGTACCGTTGTGAAAGTATCTCGAATTTTTTGAAAAGTTGCTCCTTGAAGTGTATGGTCTTTGGTAAGTTGCGTGCGGCATCAGTAACGCTATGATACCTCTATAATGGTATGCGAGTTATTGGGTGTTTGAAGACAATGCCGTAGAAGGTGGCATGCTTCAGCCCAATTGCAGTACCGGTATCTTCGAACCATAAGCCAGCAGTAATTGACAGAGTAGGTTTATCGCGGGATTGATAATTTTTGGTAATTTGACAATTAACACCAATGTCGGCTGACTTGCATACAATCAGTCAAAGACTGATCAGCAAGCCGAACAGGTGCAAAAGTCTACCGCTTTTCGTCTATTAAACGAAAAGTTGATGCAAAAATCCACAGAGACTCCTTCTGCATGTCCACCATAACTCTTTCGCGAGTTCCACTTTAGATTCCCAATGTCCGGTCTAACCCGCCTCAACCAGGACAATGTTCCTCAAGGTGGTACCTCGGAATGGCTAAAGAGTTTGGTATTGGAGCGCAGAAAACAGGTGTGGCAGATTTGCATCTGGGGGTTTTTAGGATAGATTCGGAAAGACTGATTGACTCACCAGAGTGGGCCACAAGTGTCGACGCAATAAACATCATTCGTCACTACAGTTCGTATACTGCTTTTACGACCATAGTGATCGGGGCAGTTTTTACAAAATTAGTGACGAAAGTGCGACAAAGAAAGTTGTCGACTGATTTTGCGACTTAGACAAATGGAGCACCACAGTGAGCCAGTCAGTCTGGAAAGGTTTTTTTTTTTTTTTTTTATAATATACGCCAGCCTTTTGCTTAAGCATATATATATATCGGTCTCAGTAGTGCTACCTTCGGCTATCCGTGAGGATTTTGGTAGCATCTGAGCTGCACCGCTAGACGGCCTCGAGGGCACCACGCGGGGACGGCAGTGTCTTTTGATAACTATCGGGTTATCTTATGCCCGTTTTAGGGACAGATTGGCTTTTGTTAGATGATTTTGTTAGTTGCTTTGTCAAATTGGCTGTGGACAGGATTGTGAAGTGTTTTTTGGCTTTTTTTTTTTTTTTTTACATATCTATTTGTACAGGTGTGTTATTATTTTAAATTTAGATTGGAAATGGAGCATTAGTATTTGTGGATTTGGTGCTTTAATGGAATTTAAATACTTCTCTTTAGCAAATTATTTTGCTAATGACTATATACTCTCCTAAGCTGCTCATGTTCATAATTACAGGGCTCTTAGTACTGGAGTATATTAGTTTTGGTGGTAGTGCATTTTTTTTTTTTTTTTTTTACAATATATGCCAGCCTTTTGCTTAAGCATATATATATATTTTTTTTTTTCTTTATACCCAACATTCCAGAAGGATCCTTTTGCGAGGATCCCTCCATGTTTAGTTTCTTCATTGGTGCAGGAAAGAGAGAGAGCACCAATGTGGGATGGAAACTGGCGGAATGGGATAATACAAGATTTAAGTTATGATATCTAAGATTACATACACAAGAGCAAATATTCTTTCTGGATTACGCTTAAAAACTCGAGAAAAAGATAAGTGCGTAAACCAGGGGAGGTATTGGTAAAAGTACCGTTATGAGTGTATCTCGAGTTTTTGAATAGATGCTCCTTAAAGTGTATGGTCTTAAGTGAGTTGCGTGCGGCATCAGTAACGCTATGATACCTCTATAATGGTATGCGAGTTATTGGGTGTTTGAAGACAGTGCCGTAGAGGGTGGCATGCTTCAGCCCAATTGCAGTACCGGTATCTTCGAACCATAAGCCAGCAGTAATTGACAGAGTAGGTTTATCGCGGGATTGATAATTGTTGGTAATTTGACAATTTACACCAATGTCGGCTGACTTGCATACAATCAGTCAAAGACTGATCAGCAAGCCGACCAGGTGTAAAAAGTCTACCGCTTTTCGTCTTTTTCAACGAAAAGTTGATGCAAAAATCCACAGAGACTCCTTCTGCATGTCCACCATAACTCTTTCGCGAGTTCCACTTTTGATTCCCAATGTCCGGCCTAACCCGCCTCAACCAGGACAATGTTCCTCAAGGTGGTACCTCGGAATGGCTAAAGAGTTTGGTATTGGAGCGCAGAAAAGAGGTGTGACAGATTTGCATCTGGGGGTTTTTATACATAGATTTTGAAAGGACTGGCTGGCTCACCAGCGTGGGCCACAAGTGTCGACGCAAGAAACATCAATCGTCACTACAGTTCGTATACTGCTTTTACGACCATAGTGATCGGGGCAGTTTTTACAAAATGAGTGACGAAAGTGCGACAAAGATAGTTGTCGACTGATTTTGCGTTTTAGACAGATGGAACACCACGGTGGGCCAGTCAGTCTGAAAAGTGGGGAAGTGGATTCCCCAGGAAGAAGAAGGATGCGATTTTAGGAAAGAGTGAGGCAACAGGTAGACCATTATCTAACAAATGGATTTTTGTGTGGAGGAAAAGAAAATAGGGTGCTGGTCACGGTCTGCCATGCATGGTACATCAGTCGTGTGTGTGACCGCAGTCTGCTTTTGCGATACCCCCATTGAGAAGGTAGAGCGGTGCAGGGATTTAGCGGGCACAGACGAAAGTGCGACAAAGAAGTGTCGATTGGCTATGCAGTTTGGCAGACCAGCTTGAGCACATTTATCGCTTAGATTGAGATAGACCTCAAAGTGACCTCGAAAATGAACAGATGACAGTGTCCTTGCATTGAGCAACGATCGTCTTTTAACGTGATTGCTATCTGCTCTTGCGATACCAACATATAGAAGGTAGAGCGGTGCAGAGATTACGCAAAACACAGACGAAAGTCCGACAAGGTCGAATGATAATGCTGGATGGACACTGAAATTTGTTCTAAAGAGTGAAGTCATTTTATAGGGAGGTGTTTTGGGGGAGACTGCGAATTTTTCAATAATTTGCTTTCATCAAACATCAATCGTCGTAACTAGAACTTGAAGACTGCTTTTGCGATACCGACGTTAAGAAGGTAGAGCGGTGCAGAATTACAGCAAGCTTCGGACGAGAGTGCGACAAAAGGCGTCGACTGATGATGCGAGATTGGCAAAATATTGATTACGCAGGTTTGGGGTTGGGTGGCTGGAAAAGAGGTTAAATTTATGTGGGTGGTGTGTATGGTGGTGAGGCAGGGGTTGCGTGTTTTATTTAACTTTTGCATGCATATTACATCACTCGTCATATTGAAGGACTTGCAGACTGCCTTTGCGATACCGACATTAAGAAGGTAGAGCGGCGCAGAATTACAGGCAAGCTTCGGACGAGAGTGCGACAAAAAGCGTCGATTGATTATGCGGCTTGGCAAAAGTTATTTCTTACGCAGGTTGAGTGGCTGTAAAAAAGGTTAAATTTATGTGAGTGGTAAGTTCAGGGGTGGGGCGGGGGTTGCGTGTTTTATTCAACTTTTGCCAGCATTCTTTTCTCTCTTTATACCCAACATTCCAGAAGGATCCTTTTGCGAGGATCCCTCCATGTTTAGTTTCTTCATTGGTGCAGGAAAGAGAGAGAGCACCAATGTGGGATGGAAACTGGCGGAATGGGATAATACAAGATTTAAGTTATGATATTAAAGAACACATACACAAGAGCAACTATTCTTACTGGATTACGCTTAAAAACTCGAGAAAAAGATAAGTGCGTAAACCAGGGGAGGTATTGGTAAAAGTACCGTTGTGAGAGTATCTCGAGTTTTTGAATAGATGCTCCTTAAAGTGTATGGTCTTAAGTGAGTTGCGTGCGGCATCAGTAACGCTATGATACCTCTATAATGGTATGCGAGTTATTGGGTGTTTGAAGACAATGCCGTAGAAGGTGGCATGCTTCAACCCAATTGCAGTACCGGTATTTGTGTTTTCCTTTTTGAAGTCGCTTCGATCTCAGATCTCAGATCTCAAGGATCGGATGAGTCTGTGTGTGTGTTTGAGTCAGTTGGAGGATGTGTGTGTGGATAGTGGGTGTAAAGTGCGAAGGTTGGTGGGAATTTGCACTTGTTTTGGTGAAAGTTAAATTTATTTCCAATGCTTTTTTACTTTATTTAAAATAGTGAGTGTTTTGAATGAAGTTAAATTCGCACTTTTGGGTTTATTTTCCGTTTCTCTCCCTCTAATGACTAGAGAGTAAAACTAAATTGACAAGCAAGAGTGCCCATGTTTCAATTATGGCTCAAGTGTCTAGAATCCTAATGTAGATTCAATTGACGAAGCTTGATGAATTGAAACAAAATTCAAAGTCTCTTGCTGATCGAGTCAATTTAAAGAAAATATGTACGAGCAATTTAGTAAAAATTAAGCAAAGGAGTAGAATTAAACACACATCCCGGGCACAACACAGGGAGAACTCAACCATGGATCGGGACTTCGAGGTTCATGTTATAGGTTTAAGGAGTTCTGCTCACGGAACACTAAAGTTTGGGCATGATTGGCAGTTTGTTTCTATGGTATTGCAAAAAGTGTTCCGATGAAGCTGACCTCAACTTAAAAGTCCTTTTAATTGGACGTGCGGCTTCAGTCATGTATTGTTTCCCATGTACATTACTGCATGCGGGTATCGATTCAGTGTATCACTGCAGTACCAGTCAGCCAGTGCTGTGTCTCTAAGCAGGCAAGCCAATCAATTGCTGAGATTCACTCGGCCGCTTCTCTACACCCACACACTGAAAGACCTTAAAATGTAGCTGCAGGCACCACACAAATCCGCATGCAAGGAAACAACGTTGACCATTGACCTGCAGTAAAACGGATAGATTGTTTATAGTATGTCTATTTCATACTTTGTGTGCTGGGAAATGAGGCGCACAACGGTTACCTTTTACATCGTTACACGATGGCATACTGCTCGGATGTGCTTTCTAGAAACATAGAATCAAAGCTTCCGACAGTTACCCATCAGCCACAATATGTAAAAGCGAATGTTTCGAATAACCATACATTGGCACAAACTAAACATTCGTTTGCATGTTTTCCAATTGGAAAACACTTAATCAGCCGAAAAAGTTTTTATCAGTACTCAAGAGAGACAAGAAACTTTGATCAACTTTAGTGATTAACCCATTCTGACTCATTCTTCAGAATGGAACACCGGCCATACGCTTGAATTGATCGAAATAACGTCTCTGTAGAGCACAAAAACGATAAGGCTCTGCCCTCAGGGCGGTATATGCTCAGCGCTAATTCTGCAGATACTAGACGCAATGCTAGCTCTGCATTCTGTGCTAATTGCACGTATACGGGTTATTGAACCCAACGAGGGAGAGAGAACAATAGTGGAGGGGACGTTTAGCGAAAAAGAGAATAATAGTCGGATCTGTCAAAGTTGCATGATTTCCTTTTTGAAGTCGCTTCGATCTCAGATCTCAGATCTCAAGGATCGGATGAGTCTGTGTGTGTGTTTGAGTCAGTTGGAGGATGTGTGTGTGGATAGTGGGTGTAAAGTGCAGAAATAATTTGTAGTTTGCACTTGTTTAATGAGGATTAAGTATGTTTCCAATGCTTTTTTACTTTATTTAAAATAGTGAGTGTTTTGAATGAAGTTAAATTCGCACTTTTGGGTTTATTTTCCGTTTCTCTCCCTCTAATGACTAGAGAGTAAAACTAAATTGACAAGCAAGAGTGCCCATGTTTCAATTATGGCTCAAGTGTCTAGAATCCTAATGTAGATTCAATTGACGAAGCTTGATGAATTGAAACAAAAAATTCAAAGTCTCTTGCTGATGGAGTCAATTTAAAGAAAATATGTACGAGCAATTTAGTAAAAATTAAGCAAAGGAGTAGAATTTTTTTTCTCATTTCAGTTGCGCCATATAGGACGCAACCTAAGATTTATTTTATTATTTTGTTAATTAAGCTAAGTGAACATTGGATTTATAAAACTAAAAACTTAACTAACTTATGAATATGAGGTTTCAGCGCTGGATATTAATTTGCGCCTTGAGCCATCAGGTGTGGTGTAGATTATTTAAATTAATTCGAGAGATAGTTGAAAATTGTTGGCCGTGTTCCTGCTCCAATGTAAACGTTCTACAGGAATCGGCTGGTATGATTTGTCCAGCTCTCTCGTGTGCTGAACAATGTGGTGTATTTGTGGCCGGTTGCAGGATCTATTGATGATCGGTGGAATTATGTTGACGTGTTGGTGAAAATTTTTGTGTATATTGTTGTGATTGTGGATGGTGATGAGGAGCGATCAATTGAGGTTAGACGGAGATGAGGTGGTCCAGTTGAGGCCGCAAGTATGTCGATGTTGATGACAAATGTTGCCTCCAGTAGTATTGACGATCAAATTTGATGTTTGAAGTGTTGTTGGCCATGATGAGATCAGATGGAGGTGAAAATATCGATGAGTTCTGATGATGATCCAGTGGAAGCAGCAAGGATGACGATTTTGATGGCGCTTCCAGGATGATATATTTGATAGCGTATGTGTATGTGTGTCTATTGAATGAGGAGGAGTATTGAATTAGAATGGTTTCGTTTTTTGAAATGAATAAGTTTTAATTAATAAAATTTTTGTGTTGCAGTGATGAATTTTAAGGCTGATTTTGATGTAGATGATACTGTTGATTGCTGTAGTATGACGGTGTGATGCTGTTCACGTTTCCTGAATATTGTAGAGAATGCGTGTAGTTTGATAGTGTTATGCTGTTGTTTGACAATGCGATGGTGTATAGAAATTGTTGAGAATGCGTGTAGTTTTGACGATGCGATGGATGCGATGCTGTGGTTTGACAATGCGATGGTGTCCAGATATTGTAGAGAAATGCATGTGACTTAAGGATGCGATGTTGTGGTTTGACAATGCGATGGTGTCCAATTTAGTTTGTAGAGACTGCGTCTAATTTGACAGTGCTATTTTGATGTCCAGATATTGTAGAGGATGCTGTCGTTTGACGATGCTATGGTGTCCAGGTTGTGTTATTCTTGAAGATTGATGCTGTAGATTCAATATTTCCTGATGGGAGCATTTCGTTGGCAGAGTTCCAAAGGCCAGGTCCGTTTCAGATGTCTGCCTGTGTGTTTGAATAGTGGCTTTATAGTGGGATTTGTGTGTGACCGGAGGCGATTCCAATATCTGGAGGCGTGTATGTTTAATTCGTCCCAAACTGAAGAGATATTTAAATCATTATGAATTTGTTTATTTGTTATGTAATATGGTGGATTTATTATATGGCGAAGTGCTTTACTTTGGGCAGATTGTATTTTGCGAATATGTGTATCTGATGCGCATCCGTACAATTCGATACCATATTGCCATGAGGGAGCAATTATTTGTTTATATATTAAGATTTTATTCGACTGTGAGAGTCGTGATCTGTGATTTAGAAGCCATGTATATTTTTTGATTTTTGAATGTATTGTTTTTTGAACGATATGTGTATGCCGGGACCAAATAAGTTTCCTGTCCAAATGCATACCAAGATATTTGACAGTATTGACAGAGGGAATTTTAATGTTATCAAAAGTTACATCTGGCCATACAATGAGATTTTGCAGTGAAAATAATAAATGACTTGATTTTCTGCCATTTATTTTGATATTCCAATTTTTTGACCAAGATTGGAATTTATCAAGATAATTTTGCATGCGTTTGGTGGCGTCTTGTATTCGGTCACTGATTAAAAATGCAGTATCGTCTGCATATGTGGCTGTCAGTGTGTCGTCATAATTCTTGTGTGCGCTTGTCGTTATTGGCATATCGTGTGTATAAATGTTAAATAAAAGAGGGGCAAGGACACTGCCTTGTGGAACGCCGGCTAAAATTTTTCTTTTTGATGAGATAAAGTTACGATCTTTTACAGCAAACGTGCGATTTGATAAGAATGAGGCTAATATTTTAAAGAGTGGGAATGATATGTTTTTATATAATTTATACAGTAGACCGTTGTGCCAGACGCGGTCAAACGCTTGAGCGATATCAATGAAAACCGCCGAAGTGCTAACGCCTCTTTCAAAACCACTATTGATATGATGAACTATACGATGGACTTGCTGTATAGTACTATGGTTTTCACGAAAACCATATTGATGATTTGGTATTAATTCAATATTGTCTGTCTCAGATATTAAACGATCGTATATGATTTTTTCGAAAAGTTTCGAAATGGATGGAAGTAGACTGATTGGTCTATAGTTTGAAAGTTCAGTGTGCGATTTGATACCACTTTTGGGTATCATTGTGATAATGGCATGTTTCCACGTTTGTGGAAAGTGTTGAAGACGAATTAAGGAATTAAATAAATTTACTATAAATAGAATTGCTCTGTGCGGAAGAGATTTGAGTGTGAAATTATCTAATTTATCGTAACCGGGAGCTTTATTGACTATTAATTGTTTAATTGCTGTTTTAATTTCTGAAAAAGTTACATGACGGATATGTTGATATTGATTAGTGTTATTTATATTTGGATTTTCTGATCTATCCAATTCAGACTGAACGATACGAATGTGTTCTGGCGGACTAAAGTTAAATGGTTTAAATCTGGATTCCAATTCGTTGGCAAAAGCCTCTACTTGTTCACTAATAGTCTGGCACCAATTTCCTTCTTGATTCCGTACTGGCATATGCATATGTGGTTGCTGTTTCAAACCCTTACATGCACGCCACAGATTAAACCCGCCTTTCTTGTTGGGATCAGCGTTTGAAGGTATATTGTTAAAATGATCGGACCGGGCTTCATGTAATTTTTGTGAGAGCTGTCGACTGACTTGTTGCCAAGCCAATTGATGCTCAAAATGTCTAGTGCGTGTATAACGTTTTCTAAGTTGACGTTTTAAACGAATCAATTCTAAGATTTCAGCCCTAATGGGAGGACGCGATAAATCAAAGGGTGGCCGGGGTGTATTTTGTAAATTATTTGTTCGACGTGATTGTGTATTTGATGCACATTTAGCTTTTTTTTTCTTTATACCCAACATTCCAGAAGGATCCTTTTGCGAGGATCCCTCCATGTTTAGTTTCTTCATTGGTGCTGGAAAGAGAGAGAGCACCAATGTGGGATGGAAACTGGCGGAATGGGATAATACAAGATTTAAGTTATGATATTAAAGAACACATACACAAGAGCAACTATTCTTACTGGATTACGCTTAAAAACTCGAGAAAAAGATAAGTGCGTAAACCAGGGGAGGTATTGGTAAAAGTACCGTTGTGAGAGTATCTCGAGTTTTTGAATAGATGCTCCTTAAAGTGTATGGTCTTAAGTGAGTTGCGTGCGGCATCAGTAACGCTATGATACCTCTATAATGGTATGCGAGTTATTGGGTGTTTGAAGACAATGCCGTAGAAGGTGGCATGCTTCAACCCAATTGCAGTACCGGTATCTTCGAACCATAAGCCAGCAGTAATTGACAGAGTGTGTTTGCGCGGGATTGATAATTTTTGGTAATGTGACAATTTGCACCAATGACGGCTGACTTGCATTTTTTTCTTTATACCCAACATTCCAGAAGGATCCTTTTGCGAGGATCCCTCCATGTTTAGTTTCTTCATTGGTGCAGGAAAGAGAGAGAGCACCAATGTGGGATGGAAACTGACGGAATGGGATAATACAAGATTTAAGTTATGATGTTTAAGAGTACATACACAAGAGCAAATATTCTTAACTGGATTACGCTTAAAAACTCGAGAAAAAGATAAGTGCGTAAACCAGGGGAGGTATTGGTAAAAGTACCGTTGTGAGAGTATCTCGAGTTTTTGAATAGATGCTCATAGAGTGTATGGTCTTAGGTGAGTTGCGTGCGGCATCAGTAACGCTATGATACCTCTATAATGGTATGCGAGTTATTGGGTGTTTGAAGACAATGCCGTAGAAGGTGGCATGCTTCAGCCCAATTGCAATACCGGTATCTTCGAACCATAAGCCAGCAGTAATTGACAGAGTGTGTTTCCGCGGGATTGATAATTTTTGGTATTGTGACAATTTTCACCAAAGTCGGCTGACTTGCATACAATCAGTCAAAGACTGATCAGCAAGCCGAACAGGTGTAAAAAGTCTACCGCTTTTCGTCTGTCAGACGAAAAGTTGATGCAAAAATCCACGGAGACTCCTTCTGCATATCCACCATAACTCTTTCGCGAGTTCCACTTTTGACTCCCAATGTCCGGCCTAACCCGCCTCAACCAGGACAATGTTCCTCAAGGTGGTACCTCGGAATGGCTAAAGAGCTTGGTATTGGAGCGCAGAAGAGAGGTGTGGCAGATTTGCATCTGGGGGTTTTTAGGATAGAAGCGGAAAGACTGACTGACTCACCAGAGTGGGTCACAAGTGTCAACGCAAGAAACATCAATCGTCACTACAGTTCGTATACTGCTTTTACGACCATAGTGATCGGGGCAGTTTTTACAAAATGAGTGACGAAAGTGCGACAAAGATAGTTGTCGACTGATTTTGCGTTTTAGACAGATGGAACACCACAGTGGGCCAGTCAGTCTGAAAAGTGGGGAAGTGGATTCCCCAGGAAGGAGAAGGACGCGATTTTTAGAAAAGATTGAGATACAGGTAGACCATTATGTAACAAATGGATTTTTGTGTGGAGGAAAAGAAAATAGGGTGCTTGGCACGGTTTGTCATACACAGTACAACGATCGTCTTTTTTGTGATGGCAATCAGCTTTTGCGATACCCCTTTTGAGAGAGTAGAGCGGTGCAGGGATTGCGCATACACTGACGAAGGTGCGACAAAGGGAAGTGTCGAATGGCAGTGCAGGATTGGCAGACCGGCTAAAGCACAGTTTATCGCATAGAGTGAGATAGATGAAGAAGAGGGACCTCGAAAGTGAACATAGTACAGTGCCCAAGCATAAGACAACGATCGTCTTTTAGTGTGTTTGCTATCTGCTCTTGCGATACCCACAATTTCGAGGGTAGAGCGGTGCAGGTCTTAAGCAAAACACAGACGAAAGTGCGACTGGGTCGAATGATAATACTGGAGAGCACTGTAGTTCTGTTCTAAAAGTGTGAGGTCTGCGTGAGGGAGTTTCTTATTCATTTAACATTTGCCAGCATACTACATCACTCGTCATATTGAACAACTTGCAGACTGCTTTTGCGATACCAACGTTTAGAAGGTAGAGCGGTGCAGATTTGTATGCAAGTTTTTCGGGCGAGCGTGCGACAAAAGATGTCGAATGGTTATGCAAGTTTGGCAAAGAGGTTGATTAAGCAGGTTTGGGGTAGGGTGGCTGGAAAAAGAAGTTAAATTTATGTGGGCGGTATGTGCAGGGGTGGGGTGGGGGTTGCGTGTTAATTCAACTTTTGCCTGCATAGTACATCACTCGTCATATTTAAAGACTTGCAGACTGCTTTTGCGATACCAACGGTTAGGAAGGTAGAGCGGTGCAGGATTACAGCAAGCTTCGGACGAGAGTGCGACAAAGAGCGTCGATTGATTATGCGGAATTGGCAAAGAGGTTGTTAACGCAGTTTGAAGGTTGGACGGCTGGAAAAGAATATTAGTTAATGTATGTAGGGGAGGGGCAAGGGGGCGCTTGGGCCAAAGGATGATGCCGAACATAAAAACATAAAGGAAGTAAAAAGGGACTAGGGCCATAGTCAAAAGACCAGGTAGGTTGGGGGGGGGGGGGGGGGTTGCGTGTCGCTTCAACATATGCCTGCATAGTACATCGCTCGTCATATTGAAAGACTTGCAGACTGCTTTTGCGATACCCACGTTAAGAAGGTAGAGCGGTGCAGATTTATATGCAAGTTTTCAGACGAGTGTGCGACAGAAGACGTCGATTGACAATGCAAGATTGGCACAGATGTTGTAAGCGCACGATTGGGGTTTGACGACTGGAGAGGGCAATTTTAAATTTAAGTGAGGGGCATGAGCAGACGAGGGGCTTGTATGGGGCAGAGCGTCGGGCGGGGATAAAAGGTAAGAAAATACAGGCACACACGAGAATCCATTGGTGTATATACCAATCACGTACCGATATTTGAGCCCGAGTCCCTAAGCGACGATTAGTCCACTGCTGTTGGACCACGCGTACCGATTTAAGAAAAAACAACGAAACACTACTTTTAAGCGCGCACTCCCGACTTGTTGTTGACGCCTTCGCGTCCAAAAACGAACTGACTCAGCTCGCCTGCCACAAGACGAAAGAAAACTATACAGTAGCAACCGACTCGCAATCTTAAGCTGAAGCAGTTGCTACTTCAGAGCTTAAGGTGAAGTGGTTGCTACTCAAAAAGGGACGCGTGGGCCGGTGGAAGGGACAGGCCATAAAAAAGGGACGAGAAAAAAGGGACTGCTTGTGCGACCGGAAAATCCGGGCACACACGAGAGCGTCGGCAGTGTGCGACGAGAAAAAAGGGACTGCTTGTGCGACTGGAAATTCCAGGCACACACGAGAGCGTCGGCGGTGTGCGACGAGAAAAAGGGATCGCTTGTGCGGCTGGAAAATCCAGGCACACACAAGAGCGTCGACAGTAGCATGAAAAAAGGGACGTGGCAGTGAATGGGCGCCGAACGTAAAATGAATGAGATGCTACTGTCGAGCTTAAGTTGAGAGGGTTGCTACTAAAAAAGGGACGCTTGTGCGGGTGGAAAGTACAGCCGCACACGAAGAGGGCCATAAAAAAGGGACTGCTTGTGCGGACGGAAAAACCAGGCGCACACGAGAGCGCCGAGAAAGGGTCGTGGCAGTGAATGGATGCCGATCGTAAGCTGAAAGAGTTGCTACTTTCAAGCTTAAACTGAGAGAGTTGCTAGTCAACCTGCGGGCCGATAGACGAAAAAAGGGATGCTTGTGCGGGCGGAAAGTACAGGCGCACACGACGAGGGCCATAAAAAAGGGATTGCTTGTGCGCATGGAAAATCCAGACACACACGAGAGAGACGAGCGACGACTGTCGCAAGAAAAAGGGACGTGGCAATGAGTGGGCCTACAGCTACTGTATGGTGAGCGGGCCGAGGAAAAGGGAAGAGAGCTGAGAGGCCCAAGCACAATGTGCTAGAGGGAGAGCCCGAATCTTTTTTTTTCTTTTTTTTCTTTTTGGGCCCAACATTCCAGATGGATCCTTTTTGCGAGGATCCATCCATGTTTAGTTTCTTCATTGGTGCGGGAAAAAGAGAGAGCGCACCAATGTGGGATGGAAACTGGCGGAATGGGACGAACAAGATTTAAGTTGTGATATCTAAGAGCACATACACAAGAGCAACTATTCTTACTGGATTTACGCTTAAAAATTCGAGAAAAAGATTAGTGCGTAAACCAGGGGAGGTATTGGTAAAAGTACCGTTGTGAAAGTATCTCGAATTTTTTGAAAAGTTGCTCCTTAAAGTGTATGGTCTTAAGTGAGTTTCATGCGGCATCAGTAACGTCAGGATACCTCAGTAGGTGGTATGCGAGTTATTGGTTGTTTGAAGACAGTGCCGTAGAAGGTGGCACGCTTCAGCCAATTGCAATACCAGGTATCATCGAACCATAAGCCAGCAGTAATTGACAAAGTTATTTTTGTGCAGGACCGAGTTGGTATAATGACGGTTCATACCTATGTCGGCTGACTTGCATACAATCAGTCAAAGACTGATCAGCAAGCCGAACAAGTATGAACTGTCTACCGCTTTTCGTCTTTCGAACGAAAAGTTGCTGCAAAAAACCACAGAATCTCCTTCTGTAAGTCCACCATGACTCTTTCGCGAGTTCCACTTTGATTCCCAAAGTCCCGCTTGTCCCGCCTCAACCTAGGACAGAGTTCCTCAAAGTGGTACCTCGGAATGGCTAAAGAGTCTGGTATTTCGGAGCGCAGAATAGAGGTGTGGTAGATTTGCAACTGGTGTGCATATGCACGTGGGGATTTTTAGGACAGTTTTGAAAAGACTGACTGGCCTGCCAGTGTGGGTCACAAATGTCAGCGCAAGGAACGTCATTTGCCAATACAACTCGTATACTGCTTTTACGACCATAGTGATCGGGGCAGTTTTTACAAGTCGAGTGACAAATGTGCGACAAAGGTGTGTGTCGACTGGCTTTGCGAGTTTGACAATTTGAGCACCACAGCAGACCAGTAAGTCTGAAAAAGAGGAGAAGTGAGCTCCCCAGGAAGAAATAGAATGCGATTTGAGGAAAGAGTGGGGTACAGATAGACCATTATCTAACAAATGGGTTTTGTGTGGAGGAAATGAAAGTAGGGTGCTGGTCACGGATTGCCTTGCATGGTACATCAATCGTCTTTTTGTTTGACCGCAGTCTGCTTTTGCGATACCCCCGTAGAGGGGTAGAGCGGTGCAGGAATTTAGCGGAAACAGACGAAAGTGCGACAGAAGAGAAGTGTCGATTGGCAATGCATTTTGACAAACCAGTTAGAGCACAGTGCATCGCTAAGAGTGAAGAAAGACCTCGAAGTGACCTCGAAGGTGAACAAAATTCAGTGTCCATGCATTTAACAACGATCGTCGTGATTGCTATCTGCTCTTGCGATACCAACATATAGAAGGTAGAGCGGTGCAGAAATTACGCAAAACACAGACGAAAGTCCGACTAAGTCGAGTGACTATGCTGGTTGGACACTGAAATTTTGTTCTAAAGAGTGTTTTTTTTTTTTTTTTTAATTGAGCTATCGCCAGTGATGGTCGATAGCAGATTTATTATTCTTTCAATACGATTACAAGTATTTTATAAGAATTTATTAGCAGCTAATTAGAACTAATTATAATTAATTATTAATCTAATTTTAAGCCTTATATTAATAAAAACTGTAAATTCTAGTTTGATTAAGATACAATGATTTAATTTAAAATATAGTGTTTAAATGTATTGGCAAGTTTGTTTTTAATTATTTTGAAGGGCAAGAGAGTGAAGTATGTTTATGTTTGTTGTGATGCTCAAGTAGTATTTTCAAGTTTTGTCAAAGCAAAATTGAATTACCATTTGTGCACCAAGGCAATTAAAAACACGATTCACAAATTTGCCAGACAGTAAATTGAAAAATGATTATCACATTATTACTATTATATGATTTCAGTTTAGTAAACGACATTAGATTATTTGCAGTTAGTTAACTTATATATACATTATTAATTTTTTGGACTTCTTATATTTATATTGATTTAATTCTTTATTTAATATGTTTGTGTACTCTTTATACTTTGAAGTTTATTTAAAATAAACGCAGATTGGCAAATTAATTAGTATATAATACTTAATTAATTAATTTGTTTATTTAACATTTGAGCTTCTATAAATTTTGTTGGCAATAAATCTGATTAAAATTATATTATTTATTATATTTATTATTTAATAATATTTATTAATTCATTATATTTATTTATTTATAATTTATTATATTTATTATTGTTTTAATTTGTTATTATTTATTTATTTTTATTTTTATTTTCATTATTTATATTTTCGTTGAACAGTGCGCTAACTTTTTGTTGTCAGTGTTTTGCTAAAGAAAGCTTTGATGGAGAGCAGCTGTTGCAGCGGCTTAACGAGAGCTTTGTGTTCCCCTCCGTACAAGGCGCTTCATCTTAACGAAACTGTTAAATTTGAATTTGATTTTGTATTTTTTGTTGCATGCTTTCAGGGTCTTGAGTGCATATTGTTAACATTAAATGCAATGAGCAGGTGGCTGCCGAAATAAGCATTAATTTAAGATTATTTATTTGTTAGTTTATTCTATTTTATTTATTGTTATTATTTATGTTTTATTTATTTACTCGTCAATTGTCTATTTTATCTACTGTACTAGAATATTATAGTATCAATAGAAAAATAAAACTATTAGTAAGTAAATAAATTATGCCTAATCAATTTATTTTTTATATTTATTATTATTATTAGTTCATTTTATTAATTGCATGTTTTAATTGCCATAAGTAATATTTCTTAGTTAATAGTTAATTTATAATAATCATTATTAATATTTATTCATTTTAAATTATTATTACTTGTTTTTTATTTATTATTATTATTATTTGTTTTTTATTTATTATTATTATTATTTGCTATTATTATTTTTTATTAATTTATTTTATTTATTTTATTTATGGTTGTTTTTGTTAAATTGTGTGCTAATTTTTTACACTCAGTGTTAAAGCAGCTGTATGCTGCAACTTGACGAAAGCTTTGAATACCCCTCCAACAAAGCGCGTCGTTTTGACGAAATAAGTTTGAATTTAAAGTTTTTGTTGCCTACTTTCAGGGTCTAGAATTAATTATATCCAAAACAAAGAACAGATGGCTGCTAACCTAACCTGCTAAAGCTGTACTACTGAAGGTAAGAAAAAGCTTATTTGTTTTGTTTTGGTTTTTAGCACGTGAGTGAAAATTTGCAGCGTTCATGAAAATTTTGCGAGTTATTTAAAAGTAAGTATTAAATAGCATTAATTAATATTGTTACATAGCTAATTATAATATTTATATATATTAGAAACGTTTTTATAGATACTTAGTGCATTTTACTGGAAAGTGGACTCCACTTGTAAAATGCAAGCATCTGGCCGCTGGACGATAATAAACATCGTGTGCGCCTGCGCGCAACAGCTTATTCATCAGTGTATATAGGTAAGTATTTTCAGTAAAATATTAACTTTTTAGGACAAATAATATTTTTTTTTTTTTTTTTTTGTTTCTTTGCGTTTGCAGTGCTAAACAACATGCTGTTAATTTGAATGCAGTGATTTCTCAGGAGAGTAAACATTTTATGTACCGTTTTTAATTGTTTTGTAATAAGAAAATGTGTCTCTTCCTGCTTTCAGATAAATTGCCTTTGGATACGCATACAAAAAAGCTGATTGAGGCCTTGCAGTGGACTTCAGTTGCATTTGTCTGCTTTTATTTGTAGACAGCACGCTGCTCACCTGAATATGTTAGTCTGGAGCCCTGTAACGGTTGGTGTTGTCTACTGGTGCCTGCGGATCAGACGCTGATTGGAGAGTTGTTGCGTCTGTGGTGTCATCGTTGTGCATATACAAATAAGGTGTCGTCTCTGATGGCATGACGGACGCGGTGCCGCCGTTTAGTGGTGCTGCGATGCCATTAACTGCAGGTGAAGTGGTCTCTGCATCGTTGCCAGGAGCCTCGTTTATAATGGCAAGGATGCCAGTTTCTTGATCGCATGTGAATACATACGAATTTGCCACCATATTAAAATAATCTCCCCTCGCTCCGCCTGACCAGCAGGCAGAGAGGTGAGATTGTTTTTGTATGGTGAGATTTTATTCAAATAATACATTAGTATTTTGTATGAATTTTCTTACGCCTATGTTAATTTTACATTTTATGTTATTTTACAGGTCTCTATTAAATAGTGCTCAACACTAACGCGCTAAGCAGTTCTGGAAAAAATCAAAACAACGAAATTGAGAAATGGTAAGCTACAAAATAACAAAAATTAGCTTGGAAACTATCAAAATCTTTTTATCTATCTTTACAGGATACCGCTTGCCAAAGATGATCGACTGCGTCGTCTCATCTTCGCGTGGCCACTTCTGGAGCTGCATATATGGGAGTTCGTTTAAATTCGTCTTATCAGCCATTTCAATTGGCAATGACGCAATTTGTTCTGGTGACGCGTTGTCGCCAGATATTACATCCTCTTTTATTTTCAGATCCGTGTCTACGAGAAGCAACTTAGAAGTTAACAGCGCTCGCCGGCGCTCGTCCTCCGCCGCAAATGCGAGTTGCTGGAATCCGGCAGCCTTGATTCTGCAGCCTGGCCGTCGCAAGATCCAGGTGTGATTGCAAAATTGGAATATTCATGATTTTTATTGTGACCCTTTTGTTTTCCAGATTCATCACTGTTTTTGCAGAGCTGTCCCGCGTTGCGTGCGCTAATTCGGAGCGAGGTGGCAGTACTGGTGTGTAACTCGTGGCGATCTATATCTCGACTCAGATTCTCCATAAAAGCCGTGCTGCAAGAAGCATTATTGACATCGTGATCAAAATCAATATGCTTGCTCTGGCCCTGTGTGCGCGTCGGTTGTGCTTGACAAGAATGTTCATTGGTCGCATTGGACGAGAGCCGCCGTTTGTTGCTAGGTATCGATCCACATTGATGTTTGCCATTGCTGCTATTTGGGTATGTCACATGTGTCTGACACGTATTGGGCACAAAGGCTCGCCCATATTTGCTTAATAATGTATTCTTCTCATGAGCCATTGGTGTTAATACTTGAGCATTGTCCCCAGATATTACATCCTCTTTTATTTTCAGACCAGTGTCATCGAGCCGCAAGTTAGAAGTTAACATGGCACGCTGACGCTCATCTTCCGCCGCAAATGTGAGTTGTTGGCAGACTGGCAGTCTTGATTCAGCAGCTTGGCCGTCGCACGAACCAGGTGAGATTGCAAATTTGGAAAATTCATAATTTTTATAATGACCATTTTGTTTTTCAGATTCATCACTAGATTTGCAGTGCTGTTCCGCGTATCGTGCGCTGAGTCGGAGCGAGGTGACAGTACTGGTGTGTAACTCGTTGCGATCTATATCTCGAGTCAGATTCTCCATAAAAGCCGTACTGCAAGAAGCATTATTGATAGCGTAGTTAAAATTAAAATGCTTGCTCTGGCCCCGTGTGCGCGTCGGTTGTGCTTGACAAGAATGTTCACTGGTCGCATTGGACAAGAGCCGCCGTTCTTTTTTTTTTTTTTTTTTTTGTAATACATGTCCGCCTGATGCTTAAACATGTATGTAAACGAGGCACCAAAACTCTATCTTTGGCTAACCATAGGTTTTTGATAGGTTTTCGTGCTGAACCGCTAGACGCCCTCGAGGGGACCACACGGGAACGATAGTTTAATTACCAGGTTTGGTAGTGTTTTTTCATCAGATGCTGTACATATAGGAGTACCAGAGTAGTCTACATTTTGGCTATGAAGATTAACATTTTATTTATCTTATGATATTTCATGGAATGTATTGGGACATCTTTTATTACTACAACTCGTATTCTGCTTTTACGACCGTACCGATCGGGGCAGGTTTTACAAGTTTAGTGAGAGATACCAGTACATTTTGATTCGTAAGGCAGGTGAGCCGTAGAACAAACTTATTAGTTGTTTGACCATGTGATAGTACTTTTTAATTATTACTAACAATAATTTTTTGCAATGATGTTTTGTTATAGATTTTTACTCGCCAAGGCTGCTCATGTCTTAGAAAGACAGGGCTCCAAGTACCCGAGTAGTTAGTATACATAATTCAGATGGGCAGGGCTCGAGACATATAAGTTGATTTAAAATTTTATTGGATGTATTGGGGCATCTTTTATCACTACATCTCGTATTCTGCTTTTACGACCGTACCGATCGGGGCAGGTTTTACAAATTGAGTGACAGATACTTGAACATTCAGAAGCATATAGCAGGTAATCAGTAGATCGAACATATAAGTTGTTTGACTATAGAATAGTTGCTTTTAGTAGATAATGATTATTTGCAGTGATGATTTGTGTTAAAATTTAAGAAGACAGGGCTCCCAGTACTCGAGTAAGTAAGATGAGTAATACAGGTATGCGGGTTGGAAACATATCAGCTTGATAGAGTGTTTTGGGACATTTTTTAGTCAGAAAGGTATGAGTCAGAACTTGTTTGTTAGTGTAATATTTATAGAGGTGGCATGTGTGTAGTTTGTGAGCAGTATCAGTTAATAAAATTATGAGAGATTCTCCATTTATTTAATACATCATTACTGCTTTTATATACCTGGTATGGTTTTGTTGAGGATTGCTTGGAATTTTAGTAGCATAAAGCAGGTAAGCCGTAGTAGAGTCTTTTTTATTTGACTATATTGTAGTAGATTTTATTTATTATTAGTAATAATTTGCGATGATATTTTGCTTTAGGGTTTACAAGGCAAGGCGGCACATGTCTTAAAAAGACAGTAAGATGAGTAATACAGAAAAGTAGGGGTGGAAGCATATAAGTGCATTGGTTACTTTATAGAATGTTTTGGGAGATCTTCCATCACTACATCTCGTATTCTGCTTTTACGACCGCACCGATCGGGGCAGGCTCTACAAATTGAGTGAAAGATATCCGAATATTTTGATACGTAAGGCAGGTAAGCCGTAGAACAAACGTATTATTTGTTTGACAATACAGTAACACCCTTTAATTATCAATAATAATAATTAGCAATGATGTTTTGTTATAGATTCCCACTCGCCAGGGCTGCTCATGTCTTAGAAAGACAGGGCTCCAAGTACCCGAGTAGTTAGTATACATAATTCAGATAGGCAAGGGTCGAGACATATAAGTTGATTCCAAACTTTATAGAATGTATTGGGGCATCTTTTATCGCTACTTCTCGTATCCTGCTTTTACGACCGTACCGATCGGGGCAGGTTTTACAAATTGAGTGATAATACCCGAACATTTTGATGCGTAAGGCAGGTAAGCCATAGAACAAACATATTAGTTGTTTGACCATATAATAGTACCATTTGATTATCAATATTGGTAACTTGCAATGATAATTTCTTATTGATTTCCACTCGCCAAGGCTGCTCATGTCTTAGAAAGACAGGGCTCCCAGTACCCGAGTAGTTAGTGCACAGATAGGCAGGGGTCGAAACATATAGGCTGATTTTAAATTTTATAGAATGTATTGGGGCATCTTTTATCGCTACTTCTCGTATTCTGCTTTTACGACCGTACCGATCGGGGCAGGTTTTACAAATTGAGTGATAATACCCGAACATTTTGATGCCTAAGGCAGGTAAGCCATAGAACAAACATATAAGTTGTTTGACCATATAATAGTACCATTTGATTTCTCATTTTTTTTTTTTTTCTCATTTCAGTTGCGCCATATAGGACGCAACCTAAGATTTATTTTATTATTTTGTTAATTAAGCTAAGTGAACATTGGATTTATAAAACTAAAAACTTAACTAACTTATGAATATGAGGTTTCAGCGCTGGATATTAATTTGCGCCTTGAGCCATCAGGTGTGGTGTAGATTATTTAAATTAATTCGAGAGATAGTTGAAAATTGTTGGCCGTGTTCCTGCTCCAATGTAAACGTTCTACAGGAATCGGCTGGTATGATTTGTCCAGCTCTCTCGTGTGCTGAACAATGTGGTGTATTTGTGGCCGGTTGCAGGATCTATTGATGATCGGTGGAATTATGTTGACGTGTTGGTGAAAATTTTTGTGTATATTGTTGTGATTGTGGATGGTGATGAGGAGCGATCAATTGAGGTTAGACGGAGATGAGGTGGTCCAGTTGAGGCCGCAAGTATGTCGATGTTGATGACAAATGTTGCCTCCAGTAGTATTGACGATCAAATTTGATGTTTGAAGTGTTGTTGGCCATGATGAGATCAGATGGAGGTGAAAATATCGATGAGTTCTGATGATGATCCAGTGGAAGCAGCAAGGATGACGATTTTGATGGCGCTTCCAGGATGATATATTTGATAGCGTATGTGTATGTGTGTCTATTGAATGAGGAGGAGTATTGAATTAGAATGGTTTCGTTTTTTGAAATGAATAAGTTTTAATTAATAAAATTTTTGTGTTGCAGTGATGAATTTTAAGGCTGATTTTGATGTAGATGATACTGTTGATTGCTGTAGTATGACGGTGTGATGCTGTTCACGTTTCCTGAATATTGTAGAGAATGCGTGTAGTTTGATAGTGTTATGCTGTTGTTTGACAATGCGATGGTGTATAGAAATTGTTGAGAATGCGTGTAGTTTTGACGATGCGATGGATGCGATGCTGTGGTTTGACAATGCGATGGTGTCCAGATATTGTAGAGAAATGCATGTGACTTAAGGATGCGATGTTGTGGTTTGACAATGCGATGGTGTCCAATTTAGTTTGTAGAGACTGCGTCTAATTTGACAGTGCTATTTTGATGTCCAGATATTGTAGAGGATGCTGTCGTTTGACGATGCTATGGTGTCCAGGTTGTGTTATTCTTGAAGATTGATGCTGTAGATTCAATATTTCCTGATGGGAGCATTTCGTTGGCAGAGTTCCAAAGGCCAGGTCCGTTTCAGATGTCTGCCTGTGTGTTTGAATAGTGGCTTTATAGTGGGATTTGTGTGTGACCGGAGGCGATTCCAATATCTGGAGGCGTGTATGTTTAATTCGTCCCAAACTGAAGAGATATTTAAATCATTATGAATTTGTTTATTTGTTATGTAATATGGTGGATTTATTATATGGCGAAGTGCTTTACTTTGGGCAGATTGTATTTTGCGAATATGTGTATCTGATGCGCATCCGTACAATTCGATACCATATTGCCATGAGGGAGCAATTATTTGTTTATATATTAAGATTTTATTCGACTGTGAGAGTCGTGATCTGTGATTTAGAAGCCATGTATATTTTTTGATTTTTGAATGTATTGTTTTTTGAACGATATGTGTATGCCGGGACCAAATAAGTTTCCTGTCCAAATGCATACCAAGATATTTGACAGTATTGACAGAGGGAATTTTAATGTTATCAAAAGTTACATCTGGCCATACAATGAGATTTTGCAGTGAAAATAATAAATGACTTGATTTTCTGCCATTTATTTTGATATTCCAATTTTTTGACCAAGATTGGAATTTATCAAGATAATTTTGCATGCGTTTGGTGGCGTCTTGTATTCGGTCACTGATTAAAAATGCAGTATCGTCTGCATATGTGGCTGTCAGTGTGTCGTCATAATTCTTGTGTGCGCTTGTCGTTATTGGCATATCGTGTGTATAAATGTTAAATGAAAGAGGGGCAAGGACACTGCCTTGTGGAACGCCGGCTAAAATTTTTCTTTTTGATGAGATAAAGTTACGATCTTTTACAGCAAACGTGCGATTTGATAAGAATGAGGCTAATATTTTAAAGAGTGGGAATGATATGTTTTTATATAATTTATACAGTAGACCGTTGTGCCAGACGCGGTCAAACGCTTGAGCGATATCAATGAAAACCGCCGAAGTGCTAACGCCTCTTTCAAAACCACTATTTTTTTTTTTTCTTTTTGGGCCCAACATTCCAGATGGATCCTTTTTGCGAGGATCCATCCATGTTTAGTTTCTTCATTGGTGCGGGAAAAAGAGAGAGCGCACCAATGTGGGATGGAAACTGGCGGAATGGGACGAACAAGATTTAAGTTGTGATATCTAAGAGCACATACACAAGAGCAACTATTCTTACTGGATTTACGCTTAAAAATTCGAGAAAAAGATTAGTGCGTAAACCAGGGGAGGTATTGGTAAAAGTACCGTTGTGAAAGTATCTCGAGTTTTTTGAAAAGTTGCTCCTTAAAGTGTATGGTCTTAAGTGAGTTTCATGCGGCATCAGTAACGTCAGGATACCTCAGTAGGTGGTATGCGAGTTATTGGTTGTTTGAAGACAGTGCCGTAGAAGGTGGCACGCTTCAGCCAATTGCAATACCAGGTATCATCGAACCATAAGCCAGCAGTAATTGACAAAGTTATTTTTGTGCAGGACCGAGTTGGTATAATGACGGTTCATACCTATGTCGGCTGACTTGCATACAATCAGTCAAAGACTGATCAGCAAGCCGAACAAGTATGAACTGTCTACCGCTTTTCGTCTTTCGAACGAAAAGTTGCTGCAAAAAACCACAGAATCTCCTTCTGTAAGTCCACCATGACTCTTTCGCGAGTTCCACTTTGATTCCCAAAGTCCCGCTTGTCCCGCCTCAACCTAGGACAGAGTTCCTCAAAGTGGTACCTCGGAATGGCTAAAGAGTCTGGTATTTCGGAGCGCAGAATAGAGGTGTGGTAGATTTGCAACTGGTGTGCATATGCACGTGGGGATTTTTAGGACAGTTTTGAAAAGACTGACTGGCCTGCCAGTGTGGGTCACAAATGTCAGCGCAAGGAACGTCATTTGCCAATACAACTCGTATACTGCTTTTTTTTCTTTCTTTTTGGGCCCAACATTCCAGATGGATCCTTTTTGCGAGGATCCATCCATGTTTAGTTTCTTCATTGGTGCGGGAAAAGAGAGAGCGCACCAATGTGGGATGGAAACTGGCGGAATGGGACGAACAAGATTTAAGTTTTGATGTTTAAGATTACATACACCAGAGCAACTATTCTTACTGGATTTACGCTTAAAAACTCGAGAAAAAGATAAGTGCGCAAACCAGGGGAGGTATTGGTAAGAGTACCGTTGTGAGAGTAGTCTCGAGTTTTTAGAAAAGTTGCTCCTAGAGTGTATGGTCTTAGGTAAGTTTCATGCGGCATCAGTAACGTCAGGATACCTCAGTAGGTGGTATGCGAGTTATTGGTTGTTTGAAGACAGTGCCGTAGAAGGTGGCACGCTTCAGCCAATTGCAATACCAGGTATCATCGAACCATAAGCCAGCAGTAATTGACAAAGTTATTTTAGTGCAGGACCGAGTTGGTATAATGACGGCTCATACCTATGTCGGCTGACTTGCATACAATCAGTCAAAGACTGATCAGCAAGCCGAATAAGTAAGAACCGTCTACCGCTTTTCGTCTTTTAAACGAAAAGTTGCTGCAAAAAACCACAGAAACTCATTCTGTAAGTCCACCATGACTCTTTCGCGAGCTCCACTTTAATTCCCAAAGTCCCGCTTGTCCCGCCTCAACCTAGGACAGAGTTCCTCAAAGTGGTACCTCGGAATGGCTAAAGAGTCTGGTATTTCGGAGCGCAGAATAGAGGTGTGGTAGATTTGCAGCTGGTGTGCATATGCACGTGGGGATTTTTAGGACAGTTTTGAAAAGACTAACTGGCCTGCCAGTGTGGGCCACAAATGTCAGCGCAAGGAACGTCATTTGTCAATACAACTCGTATACTGCTTTAACGACCATTGTGATCGGGGCAGGTTTTATTTTTTTCTTTTTTTTTTTCTTTTTGGGCCCAACATTCCAGATGGATCCTTTTTGCGAGGATCCATCCATGTTTAGTTTCTTCATTGGTGCGGGAAAAAGAGAGAGCGCACCAATGTGGGATGGAAACTGGCGGAATGGGACGAACAAGATTTAAGTTGTGATATCTAAGAGCACATACACAAGAGCAACTATTCTTACTGGATTTACGCTTAAAAATTCGAGAAAAAGATTAGTGCGTAAACCAGGGGAGGTATTGGTAAAAGTACCGTTGTGAAAGTATCTCGAATTTTTTGAAAAGTTGCTCCTTAAAGTGTATGGTCTTAAGTGAGTTTCATGCGGCATCAGTAACGTCAGGATACCTCAGTAGGTGGTATGCGAGTTATTGGTTGTTTGAAGACAGTGCCGTAGAAGGTGGCACGCTTCAGCCAATTGCAATACCAGGTATCATCGAACCATAAGCCAGCAGTAATTGACAAAGTTATTTTTGTGCAGGACCGAGTTGGTATAATGACGGTTCATACCTATGTCGGCTGACTTGCATACAATCAGTCAAAGACTGATCAGCAAGCCGAACAAGTATGAACTGTCTACCGCTTTTCGTCTTTCGAACGAAAAGTTGCTGCAAAAAACCACAGAATCTCCTTCTGTAAGTCCACCATGACTCTTTCGCGAGTTCCACTTTGATTCCCAAAGTCCCGCTTGTCCCGCCTCAACCTAGGACAGAGTTCCTCAAAGTGGTACCTCGGAATGGCTAAAGAGTCTGGTATTTCGGAGCGCAGAATAGAGGTGTGGTAGATTTGCAACTGGTGTGCATATGCACGTGGGGATTTTTAGGACAGTTTTGAAAAGACTGACTGGCCTGCCAGTGTGGGTCACAAATGTCAGCGCAAGGAACGTCATTTGCCAATACAACTCGTATACTGCTTTTACGACCATAGTGATCGGGGCAGTTTTTACAAGTCGAGTGACAAATGTGCGACAAAGGTGTGTGTCGACTGGCTTTGCGAGTTTGACAATTTGAGCACCACAGCAGACCAGTAAGTCTGAAAAAGAGGAGAAGTGAGCTCCCCAGGAAGAAATAGAATGCGATTTGAGGAAAGAGTGGGGTACAGATAGACCATTATCTAACAAATGGGTTTTGTGTGGAGGAAATGAAAGTAGGGTGCTGGTCACGGATTGCCTTGCATGGTACATCAATCGTCTTTTTGTTTGACCGCAGTCTGCTTTTGCGATACCCCCGTAGAGGGGTAGAGCGGTGCAGGAATTTAGCGGAAACAGACGAAAGTGCGACAGAAGAGAAGTGTCGATTGGCAATGCATTTTGACAAACCAGTTAGAGCACAGTGCATCGCTAAGAGTGAAGAAAGACCTCGAAGTGACCTCGAAGGTGAACAAAATTCAGTGTCCATGCATTTAACAACGATCGTCGTGATTGCTATCTGCTCTTGCGATACCAACATATAGAAGGTAGAGCGGTGCAGAAATTACGCAAAACACAGACGAAAGTCCGACTAAGTCGAATGATAATGCTGGGTGAGACACTTAGTTTTGTTCAATAGATTGAGGTCATTTGGTAGGGAGGTGTTTTGGGGGGATGCGTATTTGCTAATAATTTGCCTGCATCAAACATCACTCGCCATAGTGAGAACTTGAAGACTGCTTTTGCGATACCGACATTAAGAAGGTAGAGCGGCGCAGGATTACAGCAAGCTTCGGACGAGAGTGCAACAAAAGGTGTCGATTTATGACGCGAGATTGGCAAGATATTATTACGCAGGTTAGGGGTTTGGTGGCTGGAAAAAATGTTTAATTTATGTGGGTGGTATGTACAGGGGTGGGGCGGGGGATGCGTGTTTATTCAACATTTGCCTGCATATTACATCACTCGTCATATTGAAGGACTTGCAGACTGCTTTTGCGATACCGAAGTTGAAACGGTAGAGCGGCGCAGAATTACAGGCAAGCTTCGGACGAGAGTGCGACAAAAAGTGTCGATTGATTATGCGAGGCTGGCAAAATATTGTTACGCAGGTTAAGGGTTGAATGGCTGGAAAAAGCTAATATTATATGGGCGGTATGTGCAGGGGTGGGGCGGGGGTTGCGTGTTTATTCAACTTTTGCCTGCATATTACATCATTCGTCATGTTGGAGGACTTGCAGACTGCTATTGCGATACCGAGGTTAAAACGGTAGAGCGGCGCAGATTTAATTGCAAGTCTTCAGACGAGCGTGCGACAAAAGGCGTCGAATGGAAATGCGAGATTGGCAAAGAGGTTGTTCACGCAGGTTGGGGGGAGCATTGCCGGAAAAATAATATAATATTTTGTATATAGGTGGGGCATGGAGGCGCGTGGGCCGGTGGAAGGGACAGGCCATAAAAAAGGAACGAGGGCCATGAAAAAGGGTCACTTATGCGCACACACGAGAGCGACGACGGTCGCAAGAAAAAGGATCGCTTGTGCGCCAGGAAAGTACAAGCACACACGAGAGCGTCGATGGACGCTAGAAAAAATGGGTCGCTTGTGTGCTGGGAAAGTACAGGCGCACACGAGAGTGTCGGGGCAGTGAGTGGACTAGCAACTTTTTTTTTTTTTTTTTTTTTTTTTGAAGTCGCTTCGATCTCAGATCTCAGATCTCAAGGATCGGATGAGTCTGTGTGTGTGTTTGAGTCAGTTGGAGGATGTGTGTGTGGATAGTGGGTGTAAAGTGCGAAGGTTGGTGGGAATTTGCACTTGTTTAATGAGGATTAAGTATGTTTCCAATGCTTTTTTACTTTATTTAAAATAGTGAGTGTTTTGAATGAAGTTAAATTCGCACTTTTGGGTTTATTTTCCGTTTCTCTCCCTCTAATGACTAGAGAGTAAAACTAAATTGACAAGCAAGAGTGCCCATGTTTCAATTATGGCTCAAGTGTCTAGAATCCTAATGTAGATTCAATTGACGAAGCTTGATGAATTGAAACAAAAAATTCAAAGTCTCTTGCTGATGGAGTCAATTTAAAGAAAATATGTACGAGCAATTTAGTAAAAATTAAGCAAAGGAGTAGAATTAAACACACATCCCGGGCACAACACAGGGAGAACTCAACCATGGATCGGGACTTCGAGGTTCATGTTATAGGTTTAAGGAGTTCTGCTCACGGAACACTAAAGTTTGGGCATGATTGGCAGTTTGTTTCTATGGTATTGCAAAAAGTGTTCCGATGAAGCTGACCTCAACTTAAAAGTCCTTTTAATTGGACGTGCGGCTTCAGTCATGTATTGTTTCCCATGTACATTACTGCATGCGGGTATCGATTCAGTGTATCACTGCAGTACCAGTCAGCCAGTGCTGTGTCTCTAAGCAGGCAAGCCAATCAATTGCTGAGATTCACTCGGCCGCTTCTCTACACCCACACACTGAAAGACCTTAAAATGTAGCTGCAGGCACCACACAAATCCGCATGCAAGGAAACAACGTTGACCATTGACCTGCAGTAAAACGGATAGATTGTTTATAGTATGTCTATTTCATACTTTGTGTGCTGGGAAATGAGGCGCACAACGGTTACCTTTTACATCGTTACACGATGGCATACTGCTCGGATGTGCTTTCTAGAAACATAGAATCAAAGCTTCCGACAGTTACCCATCAGCCACAATATGTAAAAGCGAATGTTTCGAATAACCATACATTGGCACAAACTAAACATTCGTTTGCATGTTTTCCAATTGGAAAACACTTAATCGGCCGAAAAAGTTTTTATCGGTGCTCAAGAGAGACAAGAAACTTTGATCAGCTTCAGTGATTAACCCATTCTGACTCATTCTTCAGAATGGAACACCGGCCATACGCTTGAATTGATCAAAATAACGTCTCTGTAGAGCACAAAAACGATAAGGCTCTGCCCTCAGGGCGGTATATGCTCAGCGCTAATTCTGCAGATACTAGACGCAATGCTAGCTCTGCATTCTGTGCTAATTGCACGTATACGGGTTAGTAAACCCAGCGAGGGAGAGAGAATAATATTTGAGGGGACGATCGGCAAAAAAAAAAAAAAAAAAGAGAATTGTAGTCGAATCTGTCAAAGTTGCATGAAGGCAGCTTTTGTCAATTTTGTCTGTTCGAGTCGAATATATGATTATTATAGTATATATGATGGAGCCGTTAAAGCTCAGTAGTTGAAGGCAAAATAAACACATATTGTCGGTTTAGTTGAGTACTGTTCAAGTCGATTCTGTTGTCCGAGTCGATTCTGTCCACGCAAAGGGTTGGGATGTTGGGGAATTGAAATGGGTCGGGATTGCGACAGAGCAGAAAGCGGGAAACCGAGAGCATGACCAAGGACTAAAGCAAGACCGAGACAAGAAGATGCCGGGAGCAAGAGTGTAACCAGTAACTTGGCTTTACTCCGCTCCCGACAACATTCCGCCCCAATCCAGCCCCGCCCCCAGCCACGCACCGGTCCCCCCTCCAAGCTCCGTCCCGCCCCCAACCCACTTCGTCTCCCATGCTTAAAAATTTTTATAAATATTTTTAGGTCGATTAACTGACCGTTTAGTGAATAATAGTTTATAATGTTAACAAATAGGTAAAATAAGATATTTATTTGGTTTATATTTAAAATTTACAAAAGTTTGGGGTCAAAAGTTTCTGCTTGTGCATGGTTACATAAAATTGCTGTTTAAGTAGCTGTTTTTAACCGATTTAATATGTCAAAAATTTTAATTGATTAATTAAAAGCAGCGAATACTAGTCTGAAAGAGGGTTTACAATGCCAACTAAGAGATGGCATTAAAGTTTTTGAGTTATTTCTATTTAAAGGTTGATGGTTTTAGGGACGAAGGTGTTGGCTTGTATGTAGCCACATACACATGCCGTATTGGCGGTTATTTTAAATAGCGAAATTTTTATTTGATTAATAAAAGGCAGCGAATACTAGTCTAAATAAAGGTTTAAAATGCCAACTAAAAGATGGCATTTAAATATCTGAGTAACTATCATTTAAAAGTTGATGGTTTTAGGGACGAAGGTGTCTGTTTGTATGTAGCCACATACACATGCCGTATAGGCGGTTATTTTAAAATTGTTTAAAATAGCAAAAATTTTATATAATTAATTAAAAGCAGCGAATACTAGTCTGGAAGAGGGTTTGCAATGCCAACTAAAAGATGGCATTGCAATATCTGAGTAACTTTTATTTAAAAGTTGATGGTTCTAGTGACGAAGGCGTTTGTTTGTATGCAATCGCATACGCATGCCGTGTGGGCGGTTGTTTTGAAGTTGTTTAAAATGACGAAAATTTTATATAATTAATTAAAAGCAGCGAATACTAGTCAGAACGAATGCTTACAATGTCAACTAAAAGATGGCATTAAAATATCTCAGTAACTTTCATCTAAAAATTGATGGTTCAAGGGACGAAGATGTTTGTTTGTATGTAGCCACATACATATGCCATATAGGCGGTCATTCTTAAATTGTTTAGTATAGCGAAAATTTTATTTATTTAATTTATTACAACGAATACTAGTCTGAATTAAGGTCTACAATGCCAACTAAAAGATGGCATTAAAATATCTGAGTAACTTTCTTTTAAAAGTTGATGGTTTTAAGACGGTGGTGTTTGTTTGTATGTAGCCACATACACATGCCATGTAGGCGGTCATTCTTAAACTGTTTAGTATAGCGAAAATTTTATTTATTTGAATAATTACAACAAATACTAGTCTGAATAAAGGTTTACAATGCCAACTAAGAGATGGCATTAAAGTTTTTGAGTTATTTCTATTTAAAAGTTGATGGTTTTAGGGACGAAGGTGACTGTTTGTATGTAGCCGCATACACATGCCGTATTGGCGGTTATTTTTAAATTGTTTGAAATAGCAAAAATTTTATTTATTTGAATAATTACAACAAATACTAGTCTGAAAGAAGGTTTACGATGCCAACTAAAAGATGGCATTAAAGCATTTGAGTAACTTTCATTTAAAAGTCGATGGTTCAAGGGACGAAGGTCCTTTTTTTTTTTTTTTGAAATCGCTTCGATCTCAGATCTCAGATCTCAAGGATCGGATGAGTCTGTGTGTGTGTTTGAGTCAGTTGGAGGATGTGTGTGTGGATAGTGGGTGTAAAGTGCGAAGGTTGGTGGGAATTTGCACTTGTTTAATGAGGATTAAGTATGTTTCCAATGCTTTTTTACTTTATTTAAAATAGTGAGTGTTTTGAATGAAGTTAAATTCGCACTTTTGGGTTTATTTTCCGTTTCTCTCCCTCTAATGACTAGAGAGTAAAACTAAATTGACAAGCAAGAGTGCCCATGTTTCAATTATGGCTCAAGTGTCTAGAATCCTAATGTAGATTCAATTGACGAAGCTTGATGAATTGAAACAAAAAATTCAAAGTCTCTTGCTGATGGAGTCAATTTAAAGAAAATATGTACGAGCAATTTAGTAAAAATTAAGCAAAGGAGTAGAATTAAACACACATCCCGGGCACAACACAGGGAGAACTCAACCATGGATCGGGACTTCGAGGTTCATGTTATAGGTTTAAGGAGTTCTGCTCACGGAACACTAAAGTTTGGGCATGATTGGCAGTTTGTTTCTATGGTATTGCAAAAAGTGTTCCGATGAAGCTGACCTCAACTTAAAAGTCCTTTTAATTGGACGTGCGGCTTCAGTCATGTATTGTTTCCCATGTACATTACTGCATGCGGGTATCGATTCAGTGTATCACTGCAGTACCAGTCAGCCAGTGCTGTGTCTCTAAGCAGGCAAGCCAATCAATTGCTGAGATTCACTCGGCCGCTTCTCTACACCCACACACTGAAAGACCTTAAAATGTAGCTGCAGGCACCACACAAATCCGCATGCAAGGAAACAACGTTGACCATTGACCTGCAGTAAAACGGATAGATTGTTTATAGTATGTCTATTTCATACTTTGTGTGCTGGGAAATGAGGCGCACAACGGTTACCTTTTACATCGTTACACGATGGCATACTGCTCGGATGTGCTTTCTAGAAACATAGAATCAAAGCTTCCGACAGTTACCCATCAGCCACAATATGTAAAAGCGAATGTTTCGAATAACCATACATTGGCACAAACTAAACATTCGTTTGCATGTTTTCCAATTGGAAAACACTTAATCGGCCGAAAAAGTTTTTATCCTGTTTTCCTTTTTGAAGTCGCTTCGATCTCAGATCTCAGATCTCAAGGATCGGATGAGTCTGTGTGTGTGTTTGAGTCAGTTGGAGGATGTGTGTGTGGATAGTGGGTGTAAAGTGCGAAGGTTGGTGGGAATTTGCACTTGTTTAATGAGGATTAAGTATGTTTCCAATGCTTTTTTACTTTATTTAAAATAGTGAGTGTTTTGAATGAAGTTAAATTCGCACTTTTGGGTTTATTTTCCGTTTCTCTCCCTCTAATGACTAGAGAGTAAAACTAAATTGACAAGCAAGAGTGCCCATGTTTCAATTATGGCTCAAGTGTCTAGAATCCTAATGTAGATTCAATTGACGAAGCTTGATGAATTGAAACAAAAAATTCAAAGTCTCTTGCTGATGGAGTCAATTTAAAGAAAATATGTACGAGCAATTTAGTAAAAATTAAGCAAAGGAGTAGAATTAAACACACATCCCGGGCACAACACAGGGAGAACTCAACCATGGATCGGGACTTCGAGGTTCATGTTATAGGTTTAAGGAGTTCTGCTCACGGAACACTAAAGTTTGGGCATGATTGGCAGTTTGTTTCTATGGTATTGCAAAAAGTGTTCCGATGAAGCTGACCTCAACTTAAAAGTCCTTTTAATTGGACGTGCGGCTTCAGTCATGTATTGTTTCCCATGTACATTACTGCATGCGGGTATCGATTCAGTGTATCACTGCAGTACCAGTCAGCCAGTGCTGTGTCTCTAAGCAGGCAAGCCAATCAATTGCTGAGATTCACTCGGCCGCTTCTCTACACCCACACACTGAAAGACCTTAAAATGTAGCTGCAGGCACCACACAAATCCGCATGCAAGGAAACAACGTTGACCATTGACCTGCAGTAAAACGGATAGATTGTTTATAGTATGTCTATTTCATACTTTGTGTGCTGGGAAATGAGGCGCACAACGGTTACCTTTTACATCGTTACACGATGGCATACTGCTCGGATGTGCTTTCTAGAAACATAGAATCAAAGCTTCCGACAGTTACCCATCAGCCACAATATGTAAAAGCGAATGTTTCGAATAACCATACATTGGCACAAACTAAACATTCGTTTGCATGTTTTCCAATTGGAAAACACTTAATCGGCCGAAAAAGTTTTTATCGGTGCTCAAGAGAGACAAGAAACTTTGATCAACTTCAGTGATTAACCCATTCTGACTCATTCTTCAGAATGGAACACCGGCCATACGCTTGAATTGATCGAAATAACGTCTCTGTAGAGCACAAAAACGATAAGGCTCTGCCCTCAGGGCGGTATATGCTCAGCGCTAATTCTGCAGATACTAGACGCAATGCTAGCTCTGCATTCTGTGCTAATTGCACGTATACGGGTTATTGAACCCATCGAGGGAGAGAGAACAATAGTGGAGGGGACGTTCAGCAAAAATTGAGAGAATAATGGTCGGATCTGTCAAAGTTGCATGAAGGCAACTTTTGTCAATTTTGTCTGTTCGAGTCGAATATATGATTATTATAGTATATATGATGGAGCCGTCAAAGCTCAGTAGTTGAAGGCAAAATAAACACATATTGTCGGTTTAGTTGAGTATTGTCCGCGTGGATTTCTGTTGTCCGAGTCGATTCTGTCCACGCAAGGGGTTGGGATGTTGGGGAATTGAAATGGGTCGGGATTGCGACAGGGCAGAAAGCGGGAAACCGAGAGCATGACCCAGGACTAAAGCAAGACCGAGACAAGAAGATGCCGGGAGCAAGAGTGTTACCAGTAACTTGGCTTTACTCCGCTCCCGACAACATTCCGCCCCAATTTAGCCCCGCCCCCAGCCACGCACCGGTCCCCCCTCCAAGCTCCGTCCCGCCCCCAACCCACTTCGCCTCCCATGCTTAAAAATTTTTATAAATATTTTTAGGTCGATTAACTGACCGTTTAGTGAATAATAGTTTACAATGTTAACAAATAGGTAAAATAAGATATTTATTTGGTTTATATTTAAAATTTACAAAAGTTTGGGGTCAAAAGTTTCTGCTTGTGCATGGTTACATAAAATTGCTGTTTAAGTAGCTGTTTTAAAATTGTTTAATATAGCGAAAATTTTATTTATCTAATTAATTACAACAAATACTAGTCTAAATAAAGGTTTACAATGCCAACTAAAAGATGGCATTAAAGTTTTTGAGTTATTTCTATTTAAAAGTTGATGGTTTTAGGGACGAAGGTGTTCGTTTGTATGCAGCCGCATACACATGTCGTGTTGGCGGTTATTTTTTAAATTGTTTGAAATAGCGAAAATTTTATTTAATTAATATAAGGCAGCGAATACTAGTCTGAAAGAAGGTTAACAATGCCAACTAAAAGATGGCATTTAGATATCTGAGTAACTTTTGTTAAAAAGTTGAGAATTCTAGTGACGAAGGTGACTGTTTGTATGTAGCCACATACATGTGCCGAATAGTCAGTTATTTTGAATTGTTTAGTAAGACAAAAAATTTAATTATTTAATTTATTACAGCGATGCTAGTCTGAAAGACGGTTTACAATGCCAACTAAAAGATGGCATTTAGATATCTGAGTAACTTTTGTTAAAAAGTTGAGAATTCTAGGGACGAAGGTGATTGTTTGTATGTAGCCACATACATGTGCCATGTAGGCGGTTATTTTTGAATTTTTAAAATAGCAAAAATTTTATTTATCTCATTAATTACAACAAATACTAGTCTAAATAAAGGCTTACAATGCAAACTAAAAGATGGTATTTAAATATCTGAGTAACTTTTGTTAAAAAGTTGATGGTTTTAGGGACGAAGGTGACTGTTTGTATGTAGCCGCATACACATGCCGTATTGGCGGTTATTTTTGAATTGTTTTATATAGCGAAAATTTTATTTAATTAATAAAAGGCAGCGAATACTAGTCTAAATAAAGGTTTACAATGCCAACTTAAAGATGGCATTAAAGTTTTTGAGTTATTTCTATTTAAAAATTGATGGTTCTAGGGACGAAGGTGTTTGTTTGTATGTAGCCACATACACATGCCGTATAGGCAGTTATTTTTGAATTGTTTAATATAGCGAAATTTTTATTTAATTAATAAAAAGCGGCGAATACTAGTCTAAATAAAGGCTTACAATGCCAACTAAAAGATGGCATTTAAATATCTGAGTAACGTTCATTTAAAAGTTGATGGTTCTAGTGACGAAGGTGTTTGTTTGTATGTTGCCACATACACATGCCGTATAGGCATCGTTCTTAAACTGTTTGTCATAGCGAAATTTTTATTTAATTAATAAAAAGTGGCGAATACTAGTCTGAATAAAGGTTAACAATGCCAACTAAAAGATGGCATTAAGGTTTTTGAGTTATTTCTATTTAAAAGTTGATGGTTTTAGGGACGGAGGTGCTTGTTTGTATGTGGTCACATACACATGCCGTATAGGCGGTTATTTTAAAATTGTTTAAAATAGCAAACATTTTATATAATTAATTAAAAGCAGTGAATACTAGTCTGAAAGAAGGTTTACGATGCTAACTAAAAGATGGCATTAAGGTTTTTGAGTTATTTCTATTTAAAAGTTGATGGTTCAAGGGACGAAGGTGATGGCTTGTATGTAGCCACATACATATGCCGTATAGGCAGTTATTTTAAATTGTTTAAATGGCGAAAATTTTATTTATCCAATTAATTACAACAAATACTAGTCTTAATAAAGGTTTACAATGCCAACTAAAGGATGGCATTAAAGCATTTGAGTAACTTTCACTTAAAAGTCGATGGTTCAAGGGACGAGGGTGTCTGTTTGTATGTGGCCACATACACATGCCGTATGGGCGGTTATTTTAAATTGTTTGAAATAGCGAAATTTTTATTTAATTAATTAAAAGCAGCGAATACTAGTCTGAAAGAGGGTTTACAATGCCAACTAGAAGATGGCATTGCAATATCTGAGTAACTTTTATTTAAAAGTCGATGGTTCAAGGGACGAGGGTGTTGCTTTGTATGCAGCCGCATACATATGCCGTATAGGCGGTTATTTTTGAATTGTTTGATATAGCGAAAATTTTGTTTATTTAATTTATTACAACAAATACTAGTCTAAATAAAGGTCTACAATGCCAACTAAAAGATGGCATTAAAACATTTGAGTAACTTTCACTTAAAAGTCGATGGTTCAAGGGACGAAGGTGATGGCTTGTATGTAGCCACATACATATGCCGTATAGGCGGTTATTTTTAAATTGTTTAAAATAGCAAAAATTTTATTTATCTAATTAATTAAAACGAATTCTGGTCAGAACGAACGTT